>ML661885.1:29825937-29870356 GCA_007570785.1 Antilocapra americana
GGGAAACAGTGGAAACAGTGTCAGACTTTATTTTGGGGGGCTCCAAAATCACTGCAGATGGTGACTGCAGCCATGAAATTAAAAGATACTTACTCCTTGGAAGGAAAGTTATGACCAACCTAGACAGCATATTAAAAAGCAGAGACATTACTTTGGCAACAAAGGTCTGTCTAGTCAAGGCTGTGGTTTTTCCAGTAGTCATGTATGGATGTGAGAGTTGGATGGTGAAGAAAGCTGAGCGCTGAAGGATTGATGCTTTTGAACTGTGGTGTTGGAGAAGACTCTTGAGAGTCCCTTGGACTGCAAGGAGATGCAACCAGTCCATCCTAAAGGAGATCAGTCCTGGGTGTTCATTGGAAGGACCGATGTTGAAGCTGAAACTCCAATACTTTGGCTACCTGATGTAAAGAGCTGACTCATTGGAAAAGAGCCCGATGCTGGGAAGGATTGGGGGCAGGAGGAGAAGGGGACGCCAGAGGATGAGATGGTTGGATGGCATCACTGACTTGCTGGATGTGAGTTTGAGTAAACGCCGGGAGTTGGTGATGCCTGGGAGGCCTGGCGTGCTGCAATTCATGGGGTCGCAAAGAGTCAGACATGACCGAGCAACTAAGCTGAGCTTAGCTGAACGGGGGGGGGGGAGAGATAAATTGGAAGATTAGAATCTACATATACACACTACTATATATAAAATAGGTAACTAATAAGGACCTACTTTATAGCATGGGCTTCCCAGGTGGCTCAGTGCTAAAGAATCTGCCTGCCAATGCAGGAGCTACAGGAGACATGTGTTTGATTCTTGGGTTGGGAAGATTCCCTGGAGAAGGAAATGGTAACTGACTCCAGTATTCTTTCCTGGAGAATGCTATAGACAGAGGAGCCTGGTGGGCTACAGTCCATGTGGTCACAAATATTTGGACATGACTGAGCAACTGAGCAGGCAAGCACATGAAATACAAAATAATTGCTTCCTGTCAAAATATTTAACTTAATCTTAAAGACTCTTTTTTCCAAATATGGTAACATTTACAAGCTTCAGGGATGATGATATCTTTTGGATAGCCGTTATTCAGTCTATCACAAATAAGGAAAAGATATTTTTACACTAAAGAACATTTAAAGAAGTCAAAACTAAATGGTGAAGCTAGGGCACTGAAAGCAAAGGGAAGAGAGTAGGGACGTAAGCAGGAGAGAAAGAAAATGTCAGATTAATAGAGTTTTGCAGACCACTGTAGAGGATATTAATCCAAACTGATCCAAAGCCCTCTATTATATTCCTTTATTTATACCTATATCTCTATATATATTTATACACACATATGTATGTATGTATTCCTTCATAAATATTAGACTAAGACCTCTCCTTCTAGGATGGTATAGAACCAAGTTCTCTTTTACAGATGGATCCAGCTTTTTACAAATTAGATTAAGACTTCTCCTACTAGGAGGGTATTGAACTAACTTCTCTTTTTCAGACAGATCAAGCTTGTGACAAATGTGGCTAGCTAACAGTCTGCAGCTGCTATATCTGCTATATGCTTTCCACATATCTCTTTCCAATCACTCTCCTATTATTCAAATGCATTTTTCCCAATAAATATTTTACACTTCTAATGTCATACTGTTTGCTGGTGGACCTGAATGGATACAGATGATACCTGGAGTCACCCAAGAAGGCAGATGTTAAAAATAAGTCACTTCATACCTGTCAAGGAAGATTTCATCCCAAGTGGTGTGTGCTGTATGGTTTGTCTTTGTCCCTGGAGCAAAGTGGCAGCCCCTTTCCTAAATATTTCACTGATGGTTATCTGGGAAAATGTCCTGGTAAAGGGAACTAACTACTCATGCAATGCTTCAGGTATATGAAAGGTACAAGAGAGCAATGTATAAAAGTTAGGTGCAAGTGGTTGTTACTAAGTTGCATTAATGTTCCTAGTGGAGGAATAATACTTTCTTAGATAAATATCAGAATTACTTTATCTTGCCTATACAAACAAGTGCTGTTATAATATTTCAGATGATTGATAGCCGTTAACTGGTCAACTTAGTGGAATTTTATGTAGTACTTACACTGTTACACTGTGTGGTGGTTCTCAAATCATAGGTATTTTCCCAACCTCAATGAAAGTGTATGTTTATACAGAGATTGTACACAAATAATCATAGAAGCCTTATTCATACTAGTCAAAAAACTGGAAACAATTCAAATAGACATCAATAGGTAAATGGATAAACAAGCTGTGATTCGTCCCTATAGTGGAATGCTGTCAGGCCACAGGAAAAAGGAATGGAATATGGCTACAGGCAATGTCATGGATGAATCTCAAAATGACACCTTAGAAAATACATTAAATTCAACCAGATATTCTGAGTCAGTAGATCCTGGGACACACCAGTATTTATCCAGGTGTTCCAGAGTATAGGCTTTCCAAAAAGCTTTAGAGAAAGCATATCTAGACTTGGAATTGAATGCTGTACTCAATAATGTATCAGAATATAAATTATATTTATTTTGAAGTGATTTTATGTGAAATTGGGAACTCTGATGCCTGATTATCTTTTAGAGTAATGAGAGTACCTTCCAAAGGTTTGGAAGGTAGCCAAAATATTATATTCTCACATGTTTATAAGTTTGTTCTGATCCAGTGAAGCTTGCAAGAGTGCAGTGCTGCTCCCACCCCCAATCTCTAATAATATTAAGTTGAGATCAAAGCAGGCAAATTTCCTTTTGGTTGTTTGGTGAGCTGCCTATCTACCCAGCTCACCCAAAAAAAAGTGTAGGTGCAAGTGAAATGTGTGTTAACTTTGTTCTTTAAAGGTGAAAAATAGTTATCCCCAGATACAAGATTAATCTTTCTCAGCTCACAATATGCTGCCAGAAAAAATGGATGGAAAATTAACTGTGACATTCCAAACTGAATATCTATTAGTGAGAGGTTTATTGTTTTAAATAAGATAATTGTGGGGGGTTTCTTAAGAAGAATATTCTTTGGCTTCCCTGGTGGCTCAGACGATAAAGCATCTGCCTACAATGCGGGAGACCTGGGTTCAATCCCTGGGTTGGGAAAATCTTCTGGAGAAGGAAATGGCAACTCACTCCAGTATTCTTGCCTGGAAAATACCATGGACGAAGGATCCTAGTAGGCTACAGTCCATGGGGTCGCAAAGAGTTGGACACGACTGAGAGACTTCACTTTCACTTTTTCTTTTCTTTTGGCTAGTAGACCACAATTCCTAAATACACCTGCTATGTCAGTATTTTGTGTGTTGAGAATCTACAAAGAGACACAGAGTGAAAAACTTAGTGATCTTCATAATTTCTTAGAACTTTTCATATTTTCTTTATTCAGTTATAAAAATCTCAGATACCATTGCATCTTCTCTCAACAGTATTACCACAAGCACTTTCTAGCTCTTCTGTCTGCTTCTGCTCTACTTTCAGTTTTATTCTCTAAACTGAGTTATATTGATCTTTCTAAAATGCTAATTATATCACTCTCACGTCTTGTTTGCAGAATATTTTCTTCCAGTCATAAATTTAGACTTGTTTACCTCTCTAGTAACATTTTAATGTGCATTTCCCTGAAGCATTCCAAACTTAAACCACAGGAAACAATTCTCTATTTTTTTATCCTAAGCTTCTTATCTCTTAGCCTCTGAGCATAATCTTTCCTCTAGTTGAAACATATTACCTTTCTCCAACCCTCATCCCCAAACCTATTTCATCTAAATTTTATACTTTAAGTGTCAGCTTAAACACCACATTTTCTAAGAATACTTGTGATTCCAGAGTAGCTAGAAGAATTTAACTTTTAAAATTCTGACTTATCCTCAGAGACATTATCATTCTCAGGAAGTCCCACCCTAGAGGCAAACCATATGGTACTGCCAGCCTGTTATCAAGAACTAAACATGATTTGGATCTCGGAAATCCCTTTATTCATTACCCTAAACTTATCTCAGTATTATTCTCCTCCAAACACCAAAACTGGAACCTATCACCTTTACTAACCACCCATAAGCACTGAAGAACTTGGACTTATTAAGCCTCTACACCAGGGCAGGGTTCAGTTCAATCACTTCAGTCTCTCAGTAATGTCTGACTCTTTACAACTCCATAGACTGCAGCACACCAGGCTTCCCTGTCCATCACCAACTCCTGGAGCTTAGTCAAACTCATGTCCATCAACTTGGTGATGCCATCCAACCATCTCAGCCTCTGTTGTCCCCTTCTCCTCCTGCCTTCAATCTTTCCCAGCATCAGGGTGTTTTCCAAGGATTCAGTTCATTGCATCAGGTGGCCAATTGGGGTTTTAGCTTAAGCATCAGTCCTTCCAACAAATATTCAGGGCTGATTTCCTTTAGGATTGACTAGTTTGATCTCCTTGCAGTCCAAGGGACTCTCAAGAGTCTTCTTCAGCACCATAGGTCAATAGCATCAGTTCTTCAGTGCTCAGCTTTCTTTATAGTCCAACTCTAACATCCATACATGACTCCTGGAAAAACCATAGCTTTGACTAGACAGACCTTTGCTGGCAAAGTAATGTCTCTGCTTTTTAATATGCTGTCTGAGTTGGATATAACTTTTCTTCCAAGGGGTAAGTGCCTTTTAATTTCAGGCAATTAAAGGGCAAGTATTGGTTCTTCCTTAAGTTTAATACTCACACTTCAGATCTGCAGAATTTTTAACTGTTCAGAAATAATTGAAACTGTATTTTCAGATTTCCTTTTGACAGGAGATATTTTAATTCATATGTAACATTTAATGGCTCACATCATTTCCTTCATTCAGTAATTATGTTTCTTCTTTCATTCAGGGAACATCAGTTATATCTGTTGTACTGAGAGAAGCTAAATCTATTCACTGAAAAGGTCCTTTTACTCTTTATTCTGTATTTGTTAAATCAATTCATACACATCTTCCTATTATGAAAAAGCACGCAGTCTAGCTATTTCAGTCCAAAGAAGGGCTAATATGGCCCCTATGTATCAGGTAGGGTTCTGTCAGGAAACAATGGCACATCTAAATTGGGGAATTTAAGGAGAGTTTCATAAAGGCTTATTTATTAAACACAAAGCTAGGAAAACCCAAATTCAGCCTACAGGGCTCCTTGGGTTAGCCACAGTATGAAGCATGAAGACACAAGGTGGGGGGCGTGGTCACCAGAGACATTACAAGGCCACCTGCAGGGGTTTTGGCTATGATCATCCAACCAGCAAAGAGCCAGGGAAAACCAGTTGCTGACCTCATTCCTCTTGTCTTCTGATCCCCTCTTCCTATTTGTAAACCCAGCACCTTTTATTAATGTCTAGCCCTAAAGCAACAAAATAAACTCTTCAGGAGTCATGATTACAGAGGAAAAGTATCTTATGTAAAAGTTTTCAACTGAAAATTTTAATGCCAAAGAATTAGACTTATTTCTATAGGGATATATAGAGAAATCTGTATCTCTGTATATGCATATGTATATTTCTATAAGGTCATATACATATACATATACATGGATGACTTTATTACCTGTATAATAATTGTATGTATATTATATAATAATATGTTAGACCAATATAATTTTGGCCTACCTAACAAAAGTTCATATAAAAATAAACATAACAAGTTATTTCTGTGATATATTTGTGATATCTTCATGTCCATCTTGCATGTTACATTCCCATTAAATAACTTTTTAAATGAAAATCTTTGAAAATGATTCTTAAATATTTCAGATAAAAGGTAAATTGTTAAAAAAAAAAATTAGTGCCCTCCAGTCTTTTATCCTGATTTCAAAATTGGCTGTCTTTTAGTTTAAAGGGTTGTGAATGTGGTAATACATAACATTGTGAATCATTTCTTCTCTGATAATTAGCTCAATAAGGGGAGAAAAAATAAGCTTTCTTTCTTAAGGCCATTGGACTTAAATATTGGCTTGCTCCTGTTAACAACCATGCCACTGAGAGAGTGTCTTTCCATTTTATTGACATGGATCTCATTATAAAATCAGAGAACTGGAAGCTTGACATCCAAGAATTTAGGCTGCATTACCACTGTTTCAAGAGAAGCTTTTGGAAAACAAGTATTTCTTGAAAACTGTCTGACTTGTCTACATAGATTATATGGTTGTGAAAATCAGTTGACTATGTTTTTCCTGTATTAAAGTCAACTGTTATTACTAGAACATGTAAGTACATCTGTAGTACATTTTCTTGCCTTTGGGGAAAAACCTTTCCTGCCCTGTTACAACTAGGTGAGAATGTATGGGTTAGTCCCCAAAACTGGTGTTGTGGATCTTTACTACTCTTTTTCCTTTATCCTCCTCTAAAAATGGAAAAGTAACTGACATACTGAAGAAGGCATTTCCACATAAACTTCTATTTCTAAAAGCCAGCAAAAATGCATCAAACTTGTTAAATTTCTATATATGCAATCATTGATACCATATTATATTGAAATTTCATTCCAGTTGAACCCATAAGTATTGATCACATGATATAGAAAAGATACCATAGTTAAATATGTCACTAAAATAATAAAACTAATGCTGGTTGTGTGTGGAAAATCCAACTAAGAGGATTAAGGTAGTTATCTCCTATGACTTTTTAGATACCAAGTGTAGCTTCTCAGTTGAATCTCCCCATATAGTTAGTACTGGCTATCAGGTCTGTGCCTGCTGAGGTCAGCTCTATTCATTTACTCAACAAATGTTTATCAAGTGGCTTCTATATGTCAGTTGTTGTTGTACATGCTGTAAAAGTTAATAATGAACCTTACTGCATCATTGGTCAGTCCAGAGAAATAATCCTTTGACTCTTCAGTAACATTTTCCTATCATTTCCCAAGGGAAAGAAACTTGATTTAAAAGAGCTATTCACTAAAATGATAATAGAGTAATAATAATTTTGTGTTTACTTTCCAATTAATATATATCTACTTGTTTACAATTAATACACTTGCAGTTAAGGACTTGGCCCATTTTTGGTTTTGTAGCTTTTCACAAGCATTTATTTCTTAAAAATATATGTACCCAACCTTTCCCTCTGCTTTATTCAATAGATGTAGTCTCTCACAGTACCTCTCTTTTGTACCTTTTGCTCATGTCATGCACTATCTTGCCTTCTTCTCTAGTTTTTCATCTCTCCAACTCCCATATTATGCAATGCACTAGACATATGGGCTCCCGGATGCAGGGCCTTGTCACAGAAGTAAGACTGGAAATTACCAGAGGGTATGACTTCTAATAGGAAGAGAAACTTCTAAGCAGGGTTCCAGCAATCATTTTCATAAAAAAAAAAAAACACAGCATGAATAGCCTTAACAGAAAGGGTAAAAGAACACAGAACTGGAGAAATGAGGTTATTTTCTCACTTTGAAATGTTTCTCAGTTCAGTCTCTCAGTCGTGTTTGACTCTTTGCAACCCTGTGGACAGCAGCACGCCAGGCTTCCCTGTCCATCACCAACTCCCAGAGCTTGCTCAAACTCATGTCCATCCAGTTGGTGATGCCATCCAACCATCTCAGCCTCTGTTGTCCCCTTCTCCTCTGGCCTTCAATCTTTCACAGTGTCAGGGTCTTTTCAAATGAGTCAGTTCTTTGCATCAGGTGGCCAAAGTATTGGAGTTTCAGCTTCAGCATCAGTCCTAATGAATCTTCAGGACTGATTTCTTTTAGGATTGACTGGTTTGATCTCCTTGCAGTCCAAGGGACTCTCAAGAGTCTTCTCCAACACCACAGTTCAAAAGCATCAATTCTTCAGTGCTCAGCTGTTTAAAATAGAAATGATATTTTGAATATTTAATATGATAACCTGAATATTTGCTGTGACCATTCTCATTATTACAGCTATTATTAATACTGCCACTACTATAACTCCTACTACATCCTTTACTATTAATGCTACTATTATTACCATTCTTATATTTAATACTACTATTATTACTATTATTAACATCAGTGAGCACTATAGTATCCAAATTGAGTTGAATCTATTCTAGAAAAATATGATTTTAGAGTTGAAGGAATTAAGTATAGCTTAGTTTTGTATTTCAAATTTCTAATGCTTTTGAATTCTATTGAGTTAGCATATCCTATATGGTACATATGGTATTAGCACCATGCTGTAAGTTCATTGTGTCTAAATAAATATACTACATTTCAGCATGTATGTTCAAATATTTTTTTCTCACAGCAATGTATAGTCAAATAAGCTTGCAAAATACTAGTCTAGTAACTGTCCAAGCAAGTAAGCAACACATTATAAATATCAATATTATAGTAAATCATATGTCAATGATCTGGATATGAAAGTCTTACTTAAGGAAAAATATCTGACAAATTTATGCTGTTTAACCTATGGGGCCATGGCTGGTCAGCACCATGAAGTCTGTTCATTAAGGCATAATTTTGATTAATTGTGCCAATCAGATTCTTCTATTAGAAATATGAATCAGAAACAGAAATAGTCAGTCAATTTACAGTGGGAGCAGAAGATGAAAAGGTAAAGGGGACTCATTAGAAGGTGAACCTATATCTCTTAAAGTATAAGTAAGTGGAAGTGATGAAAACACAGGTAATATAAGATGGAGAACAGAGGAAAAGAAAAACATGAGGTGATTGTTAGACATAGGAGCAACTCAGAGAGAAGCTGAGTAACCACAGAAAAAGAGTAATAAATTCTTGCTACTGAGGGCACATGGGGATAAGCCTATCCTTAGAGTTTTGTGTATTCTCCAGTTTCTAAATTACATTTCATATTTTGTAAGGCTCTGGTATATTGCAGGTCCTAGAATCCTATGAGACTGTCTCCATTTCCATAGGTACTTTTTTCAGTTTACTGCCAAATTATTTACAGTAACTTGATTGATTCCTAAATCTTTACTTAGCTTCAAATGTCAAGCCACAAAGGCAAGTGTGCAAGAAATATAATCTTCATTATTTTTATATAACTCAACCTAATTTCTGTTTTGTGCCACAACTCTATTCGACAGCAGAAACTAAATCTTGGTCAATTCTATGCAATTCTAGACATATCAGGGTTCCCACCACTGCTCCCAGCACCTATTATACAGTCCTCAGTTATTGACAGGGCACAAAGTAGGGATAATTCATCTGCTGCCTCGAGGTTCTTTTTCTACACAGGTATTCATTACGTTGACGACAGGCAATGCCTTTGGTTCTTTTTCTAAATTGAACTATAGTTGATTTACAATATAATATTAGTTCCAGGTGTACAGCATAGTGATTCAGTATTTCATAGATTGTACTCCATTAAAAGTTATTACAAGATAATGGTTATAAATCCCTGTGTTCTACTGTATATCCTTGTTGCTTGTCTATTATTTTATACACAGTAGTCTGCATCTGTTAATCCCATATCCTTAATTTGTCCCTGTCCTCTTCCAACTCTTCACTGGTTACCACTAGTGTGTTTTCTGTATCTGTGAGTCTGTTTTGTTTTGCATATACATTCATCTGTATTCTTTTTGATTCCACATATGTGATATAAAATATGTCTCTGTTTTTTATATTCAAAGCTTTTTGCTATGTTGTTCCTCACTCCTAACTGCAAGAATAGGAGGTGTGGAAAAGTAAGTGGTGCTGTACAGTTTCTTTCGCCACTCCTCTGTTTTTCTCAAGACCAATGTCTGAAACACTTGGCAAACGTCTAAATTTGAAATGTCTAAAAAGCTTTGCAAACCTCTGGGAGACTTTCCCAGACTTATGAAATGTGCTAGCTCAGATGGCATTTCTCTACTCAGGAGACTGGTCAGTTCTGTATTTTTTATGCAGTCCTGAGGCAAAGGCACATCTCCAAGAACTTAAAATCTAAGAATTTATTGTGTCTCTCTGTCCACTCTGGAACTTTTTCCACAATCACCTGAGGATACAGGCTGAGCACTCATCTCATTCACTCTAATTTAAAGGAAGTTTTCTTTGAGGGGAGAAGTTTCTGATCACACTTCAGTTAAAGAACCTCTCCTTGAGTGTGGAAATGTTGCACATTGAGACATACATTTTTAGCAAATGACTTCTGATTACAAAATCTGAGTTATTTGGTTTCATATTAGCCTAATATTCTGACCCAGATTCTTAATAAAGTAAATTTGCTTAATATAAATATAAAACCATATTGACAAATCTGAAAAAGTTATCCATTTGTCCACAACTATTTTAGGATCTTTTCAGCATTATATTCTCAGTCAAGTCATCAATAGCCATCATTATTTAGTGAGATGGTAGAGCTTGGCTTGGCAAAGTTACTTTTAAGAAAATCAGGTTAGTAATATTATTTCTCAAAGGTGAATACCTAACTACAATTTAATAACTTCAGTTATCTCTTTACCATCACATTTGTATGTGAAATGTGCTGTTAGATATCATTGCTTTTCTCTAACACCATGGCAAGATTCCTTAGTACTCACTTTAGTTTTCAGAGGCACATATTTATTTGGTGAAGATGATCATTTAACCTTTGCAGTTACTAAGATTTTAATATTTCAGATACAACCTGTTCCTCAAGATGAGACCAGAAAAATTATAAATATTTTGAGAATAGAGGTTTTAATGAGTTCTCCATTCTTCCTGAGGGAGACATGTCATTTAACTACATACTAGTTTTTTTTGTTGTTGCTTGTAATAATTTAAGTTGTTTATTTATATGACTGCACTGGGTCTTAGTTGCAGCATACGGGATTTTTGATCTTCATTATAACATATAGTGTCTTTTAGTTGTGGCATGTGGGTTCTAGTTCCTAGAACAGAGATTGAACCCCAGTCCACCTGCATGGGAGTGTGAAGTCTAAGCCACTAGACCACTAGGGAAGTTTCATACATTGATCTTTTAATGTAGCCTATGTCCCTATAATTCTGCTAAAATTAGAATTGGAAGTAATGTTCTCATGGCTGATTTGATTCTGCCCTAAGCAATTTTTAAATGTCTTAATCACAGAGTACTTTCCTTCCATTCTGTATTCAAATAATGCAATTCAATAACTTGCTTTTTTTTATTCCATGTCCACATTCATTAATTCAGTTAGCAGACATTTATTGAACAGCTAATTGACATATGACAACCACAACTAACTTCAGGGTTTATAAAGAGAAATAAATTCAGTCTTTGAACATGTCTACAATCTGGTAAATGGAAAAAGGAGAAGTCATGGACACAAATAGAAGAAAAGTGTTATTGGGCTTAAGATGTAAATGTTTAAATATTAGTGTAGCCAAGCATAAGAGAAGTGGTTAGTTTTAAGAAAAGAAAAAATGTAAGATAAATGCAGCTAGAATGAGAGGCAGAATTAGATCAGAGATAATAACCTTTAGGGACAAAAAGTAGTAAAATCTGAATATAGTTCTGGTTGTTCTTAATAGTGCAAACTTCTATGGCTTTTTTGGGGGGCAAGGAGTTTCCCTGATAGCTCAGCTGGTAAAGAATCTGCCTGCAATGCAGGAAACCCCAGTTTGATTCCTGGGTTGGGAAGATCTACTGGAGAAGGGATAGGCCACCAACTCCAGTATTCTTGGGCTTCCCTTATGGGGAAGAATTGCCTGCAGTGCGGGAGATCTGGGTTCAATCCCTGGGTTGAGAAGAGCCCCAGGGGAAGGGAAAGGCTACCCTCCAGTATTCTGGCCTGGAGAATTCCATGGACTGTATAGTCCAAGGGGTTGAGAAGAGTCAGATATGACTGAGCCAGTTTCACTTTCATATGGCTTTTAGTTCATAGCATCCTTACGTGTGTCTACCCTTTCTCTATTCTGTTGACAGCTTTATCTACTCTGGTAGTAAGGAGTAACTAGGGTTATTATTTAGTTATTGCACAAAGAGAATCTCATCAGTAATTTCATAGGACTAAAATACTCATTTTTCTCCAACATTTAAATAGCTACTGTAGAAGGTAGCATAATGACCCTACCAAGATATCTACATTATCAATCGCTGAAACCTATGAATTATATTTTGTTAGAGGGCAGAGGAGAAAAGGGTTGCAGATGAAATCGGTGCTGCTAATAAACAGACTTTACTGAGCATGCTCTGGTTGCCCAGGTGGGTCCAATATAATCACAAGGCTATTTTAGAGTGGAAGGAGTCAAGAGAAACAGATGGCAGCAGGAGAAGGATTCAATCCGATGTTGCTGAGAATTGAAGATTTCTCAAAGACTCATGAGGAAAAGAGCAGATGGCCTCTGGAATTTGGAAAAAAACAAGGAAATAAATTCTCCCCTAGAATATCCAGTGAAGAAAACAGGCCTGACTACATCTTGATTTTAGAATATTGAGACCTATGTCAGATTTCAAAACTGTAGCATAATATGTCACTTATTGGCCTTTTGGCTAAGATCAAATGTAACCTGGGGGCTTCAGAGGTGGCAAAGTGGCAAAGAATCTGCCTAATGGAGATGCAAGAGACACAGATTTGATCCCTGGTCAGGAAGATCCACTGGAGCAGGAAATGGCAACCCACTCCAGTATTCTTGCGTGAAAAATACCATGGATAGAGAAACCTGGCGGGCTACAGTCCATGGGGTCATGAAGAGTCGGATGCAGCTGAGCACAACATAATATGTGTTGTTTTAAGTCTCCAAATTTGAGATATTTTTGTACAACGGACACAAAAACAAATAGAGCCAGCTTCAATAACCTCTTATTTGGGAACTTGAAGTCTATTTTTTGTTAATTTAGCCTGGCTCTCAACCCCTATGATAAAGTAAATATTACAGGATTATCTGGTTAAAAAAAAATCTGGCTTTAATTTAATCAACAGGTACGTCTGGAGCCCCTGCTACAGACTAACAGTCCCTTCTTTTGTGGGGTTTAAAGTCTGATGAGGAAGCAGGAAAAAATAAAGCAAAGACTTATTAAGTGCAACCAAAGAAAAGCCCCACAAGCAATAAGCAATTATAGGCAGACAACCTAAACTAGGAGTTGGAAAGATCTCTTTCCATGAAAAAGCAATATTTAAATAGTAGCCTCAGTGATGAACAGAAATTATCCCTGAAGAATTCTAGAGATCAGGAACTGTGACTGTTCCCTCAAGTGGGAAGGAGGCAACTCATTTCAGTTCAGGGAAGTGAAAGGAACCATAATCTGTTCTCTATCATAACTCCTTGATGAGATTTCACTCATACCCTCCACTCACCAGTGTTTTGACCGTGGTGTTTGGCAACTTTCTTTCCCTCTCATAGCCATATATCCATACTTCATTTACTTTTCTAGTTCTGTATAAAAAACCATCACCTCTCATATCTCACAGCTGGAAACAGTCTTTCTGCCTGCTTCTTTAGCACTTAATCTGTTCCTCTTCTCTGGCATTTATCACTCTCTCCTTTGTGGTATGGTTATTTTTGAGAATTTCTTACTTCCCAGACTAGACTATAGATTTTAGCTTTTCAAGTGTTCTTGGAAAGTTTGAAAGGGCAGAAAGTAGCATATGGTGTGAAAACACTGGGTGTGATAGATTGAGTCTGAAAAAAATTTAAAAAATGGAAAGCTGAAAAACATGAACATGCTGCAAAAGGATTAGGAGCTGAATAGAGGCACTGGTAGCATTTAGCCTTTTCGATTTCTCACAAGCCCTGTAGTCACATATGGATAATCGCTTCTCAGTTAAACAATTGTTATGACTGCTATTCCAAATTCTCTGCCAATTTCTTCAATCTGGAGATAGATGACAATTATCTATTTAAGTAAAATGTATCTAAAGGATTTTCAACTCTATGTCACCAAATGAGCTGGCACATTCTAGTCACAAGCCTGTACCTAACGTGAGAACATATGGAAGAAAGTATAAAATATAAAGAGTTAACCAAGTTTTCACTGCTTAGCAGAGACTATCTGAATATTTGAAAACACTCCCATATTGCATTTGGATATTTTAGTGATGGGCAAATACTGAAGACATAATTTTAAAACTCTTATGTAAGATATTGTACAATATCTCACTATATATGTCATGATATATTGTAATATAACTTTAAAATCAATGATTTAAAGCAATAAAAACGAGTTCTCTCTACATATAATTCAAAAGTTGCATAGGGTCCCCTTCTCATGGTTCTCATCCAGGGACCAGGAGATGAAGTTTCAAGCAGCAGTCCCCAGCCGTTTTGGCACCAGGGACCAGTTTGGTGGAAGACCATTTTTCCATGGAGGTAGATCGGGGGGTTCAGGCAGTAATGTGAGTGATGGGAAATGAGGAACCACAGATAAATCTCGGCTCCTTTGCCCTCGGCTCACCTCCCGCTGCGCTGCACTTCCTTACAGAGGCAGACCTGGATCCGTTCATGACCCAGGGGTTGGGGACGTGTGCGCCTGCGCACGCGCTCAGTCACTAAGTCAAGTCCCACTGTTCGCAACCCCATGGAATGTAGCCCGCATCTGGGGACGTGTGTGTGTGTGTGTGCGCGCGCGCGAGCGCGCGCGCGCGTGCACAGGCGCGCACACTCTGTCGCTAAGTCATGGTCTACTCTTTGCAACCCCATGGAGTGTTGCCCGCCAGGCTCCTCTATCCGTGGGATTTTCCAGGCAGGAATATTGGAGAGGGTTGCCATTTCCTCCAGGGGATCGTCCTTATCCAGGGATGGAACCCGCGTCTCCTGCATTGGCAAGCTGGGCCCACTGAGCTAGAGGGATATTTGCTATGGCTGTGTGAAGACAGAGGATGAAAAATTGAGTTTGTAGTACCGCTCAGCTGCAGCGTATTAAGTTTTATCTTCTCGCGGGATTATGCCATCCCCTACTTAAAGGGAGCCCGGAAACGCAGTGGTCTCACAGCCTCGGACCAAAGAGGGAGAGCAGAAATATCGGTGAGCAGTAATACATCCTATATTGATTTATTGATATACACCGTTTAAAAATAGTGTTTTAAAATAAATATGTTAAGGACCAAAAGTAAAACAGAAAAATACAGAGCAAAATCTTGTTGAGGACCAAAGTGACTGTTAACAAATAAGCTCTACTGAAAAATGGTAATTAAATGTAAGAAGTAAACACATTCTAATTTCAACGCGAATCATACTCAATAATAAAAATGGCCACAGTGACAAAGGAAGACACTTATCTGTAGAAGGATACGAACTAGCTTCCCTTTTGGCTCAGCTGGTAAAAATCTTCCTGCAGTGCGGGAACCTGGTTTTCGATCCCTGGGTTGGGAAGATCCCCTGGAGAAGAGAAAGGCTACCCACTCCAGCATTTGGCCTGGAGAATTCCGTAGACTGTATAGTCCATGGGGTCGCAAAGAGTCGGACACGCCTGAGCGACTTTCACTCACTAACTAGTAATTATGGAAGGAATATCACTAAGCAATTGGGAGTTTGCCACACTAAGGAAAGGACTGACTCCAGGACGGAGCGGCTTTGGTACTAAAATCAGTAGATGGAAAGTTGATTGGACCTGGACCTTCTCATAAAACCAGATTTTCATCACGCAGATAGCTTGCTGCTCACAAGCAGGAAAATGTGGCTCCAACTTGGAGAAATGTAACCCTGTTAACAATTACCAACGGTGGGGAGGGAGGAGTGGGAGAAACGTGAGTCATTGTTATAAAGTATCACCTGTGAAATTTCTTCCAAATACGTTTAACTTGTGTCTAATACATTTTAATCTAATTTTGTATAACATTCAGAAGGTAGAGATAGTAGTTAAATGACAAAAATCAGTAAATAACAAATTTGTTCAGATGAAATCAGAAGAGAAAATATTCCACAGGATAACTAACTCAGCCTCAATAAATTGATGTCATAGGAAAAACAAAATTTGAGGGAGATGGAGTTATTCTGTTTTTGACAAGCTATGTGGTTTTTGACTGAATCTTGATCTAAATAATCCAATAGTGGGAGATTTAGAAAATTTGAATATACCTATATGCTCTTAAGTAATTGTTGCCAATTTTTATATATAGTAACGGTTGAGAGATTGTGTATTAGAAACAAAACAACCTAGTTTTATAGAGATATATACTAATATATTTAGGAATAAAATGTCAGGGTGCACTTAACCTATTTAAAACTATTTTAGCAAGAATTAAGCAAGTATGGCAAATTGTTAACAATTGTTCCCTATGAGAGGAGGCTTTGTGGGTCTTTTGATTAGGACGATTGAGAAGACTGGCGAGGCCTGGGTCTTGTATTGTCCATGGGATCTGGCTGCTCAGGGTCCAAAAGCCATTAAAGAAGCCAGGTGGACGAAAAGGAAAGTTGCTTTATTTTGGTCGTCAGCAACTGGGCTGGGGAAGGAAGTCTGTCCAAAAACTGGTTCCCTATCCCCAGGACAGTGAAGGGGAAAGAGGTTTTACATAGACAGAGGGAGGGGCTACATGCAGAAACAGCATGCTCAGCTCTGATAGTCATCTTTAGATTTGGTCTTTGGTGGTCTGATCAGCATCATCTTTGTTGCTTTAGGTACAGTGAATATTCAGTTTCAGGGTCAGTTTGTTTGCATCTTTGAGGCTTATTCTCACACTTGTGGCGGCTTATGTAGTGGCTACATTCTGCTCATCATGCAGTTATCTTCTTCAGCTGGTGGGGTTTCAGTATCTATCAGATGGCTCACAGGATATGGCTCAGAATACACCTATAGCCTTTGAGGAGGAACTAAACGTCCTTGACTTTGCTTCATAACTACATTATCATCATTTGGTCACTTTTGACTGTTTTCCTTTGTTTTTGTACATTCTCACATCTTTCTCTGATTAAACTTACTCTTTGGCTAAAGTTTTTCCACAGATAACAGGCAGGCAGAGGACGTGGGGTGGCAAGGATGATAGGGTCCTGTTTCACAGTTGAGGATGGAAGTAGGTGATCAGTCCAACTCGAAATCAGAGATGAAAAGTTAAAAGGGGATTGTTTCTTAAAGAACATCAGGGTGTGATTACTTGGAAAAAATATAAATGGATTCTAGGTCAGGAAAATAACTGGTAATTATTGATCCATGATTCAACTTTAGATGTCTGACTCTGTAAATACTAGATTCTTCCTGCCACACTACACTATGGAATGAATCACTCCCTCTTTGTTCTTCCATAGCCCTTTGACCATAATGAATAGAATGTATTTGCCATTTTGGTTTGTTGTACACATTTTTGTTCCTCTATGAGTAGAAACTGATGATTATGTATTCATCTCTGCTTAGCTTGTGAGTAACATCCAGTGGTCTCCAGTGATGTATGTTAGAGTGAATTAATTGGTAATGGTGCTCAGCAAATACTTGTTTGATTATGAATAAATGAGGTAATTGAAGTGAATTGTATTTTTAAAACTCTTATGGTGAGTGTGCTTTGTAGTAACAAATTCATACATTTCTATAAAGTGTTTAAGAGTTTCTTGGTAGGTTTTACAACTTTGTTTTTACCATAGTAAAAATTGGAATTGAATAATGTCTGGTGAAATCTGCAGGATGTCCCTGTACTAAGCCATTTAAATACATACATCAAAGTTTACAACTGAGTAAATTTTATTTGCTTGACACTTTTAATGCCTTTAATCACATATTGGCTTTTCTCCAAAACTGGAATTAATAGCTTCAATTGTCAATCAATGTTTATGAAATTGCCTGAAGAAATATTGTGTTTATGTAATTTCATGTTTTGGGAAGTAAGTGAAGTACTGCAGTAATTATTCCCATGAATAAACTATAACTGTCTTTATCTGTATGTTTTTCTTAATATTCTCCTAAGTTGTTTACGTCTGTCTACCAAGCCTATATCATTTAGCATGTTAATTCATTTATAATCTCTGAATTTTATTTGTTCTGTCATACCAAAACAGCTTTGAATATAAGATATACTTCTGCATTTATATTACTCTAATATTTGATCTGAAGTTTTTAAGTTAATGTGTCCATCCATGACCATATCAAACCCTTTTTGTCCACATCAGATAAGCTGGCTAAAATTGGATAAAATTTGTATTGCTGTTAATAAAGGACATTTCAAAGCTAGCTTCCTCTTTAGGTATTTTCTACCTCAGCAAGTGCGCTGAATATAACTTATAAAAATAACCTTTATTGTCAGTTTGTTTAGTAGCATAAATAATCTCATTAGATATTCCAAAAACCCTAAACAAACATTTACTATCCCATTTTACATATATAGAAACTTACATAAGAGTAAGAGTCACTCAAGAGTCACTCAGCTCCAAAGGGGCATGTGGATGAATGCTCACTTTTAGACTCAGCCTATAAAAACTTGGGGTTTCCTTAATAGGCAAGCATGCATGCACTGCTCCTGCAAGTAACCGTCTTGGTTTGGTGGTGGAGGTGCCAGGCAAAGCTGACATGGAGCCTCGGGGAGATGGTGAGGCTGGGTGAATAGTGGGGACTGCAAAATTAACCTGCACTACCATCTGATTTATCCAAAGATGGAGTAGCTCAGCAAGGAAAGTGCAATAGCAAGAAACCCGAGAATCCAGCTTGCTTATAAGCACAGGTGGGACGCTGTAGTCTCCAGATAGTTAGCAGACACTTAGGTGGATGTGGTTCTGGGTTAGCAGGTACGTTAAAAGCCATCAAAATCCCAATATTCCCATGATATTGTCTCATCTGAAAGAAGGCAGCAGGTCTATCAGTGAATTTTGGTTTATTTCTCCCTGGATATGCTAGAAGTTAGCCATTGAAAGTATACCTTAATTTTTGTTCTAGTCGGTAAAATGCATTCATCTCTAGAATTCTAAATTATAAGAATCCCACAGATGTTACTTATTATATTAAAGAATGGAAAACCTGTTAGGGAGAAATGAATGGAAGAAGTCAGGAAAGTCCTGTAAATCATGTAAAAGAAGAATTTAAGCAGCATTCAGCAAACAACAAAAATAACCTTGAAATTAAATAGTTCCCTTACTACATTAAGTAATTTAGTTTTACTCAGACATCCTACATATTATATGTGACTATGATAAATTCAAAAATTGCTCTTATTTTTCATTTTTATTTAATGACACATATCTACCTGCCAAATTAGGGAGAGGCTATATATTATATATTTTGTTCAGTGAAAACTTTAAATGCCTCACTGAATTAAATAATGTCCTTGTTTCACTAATGTTTGAAGTCCTTAATAATAAGTCTTTAATGATCATATTCCTTGTAAATTTCTTTCAGAATAATATAAAGTATAACAATGTTTCATTATAGGAACTTCAGATACTATGGAGATTTTTAGAAACTCTAAAATTGACTTGTCACCACATGCAGTCAAACCATTTGGCCAACCAAGATACCATTCACAAGCATTTTCATTACTTCTCCCTTGATGAATCATCATAAATAGATGAAGCATTCTGTTGTAAATTATCTATTGTTAAAAACAAACAATAAGCATTTTGATAACTTGGGTATAAATGAAAATTCAAAAAGAGTTTGAGAAACTGTTGACACAACGTTTAAAGGTGAAATTTGGAAGTGTAATCATTTCTATGACGTTTTTAAGATCGTCAGTGCATTGTGTGATAAATAAGTGGTGCTTAGCTTACCAAATCATGATGAACAACTTAAAGAATAGCAACGACTGATCATAAAAATTATAAATACAACAGAAGTCTCTTTAACTTCACCTTCTCCATTATAGGTTTTATAAAAATGATGTCACTATTTTGACTTCACATTTATTTTATACTATCATTAAACAGTCATTGTTGAGCAACTTAATAATATAAAACACAAGTAAATTTAAGAAAACACATTGGTTTAATAAATTTTTAGAAGTTCTCCACTGAGGAATATATACACCTAAAGTTTCATATTCAAAATGATAAAAATATTTCCTAAAAAAAATTCTTTTTAAATCAGTTTTTTTTTTACTTAGGATACTCTTGCTAGAAATTAAAAGAAACATTGCTATATTTGCCATTTTTTATATTATATATTTGGAGTAATCTATATTGAAATCATAGGTCATTTTTAGTGAATATTTTAGAGTTAGGGCAAAAGAATGCTGAGAACAAAATTTCTTAAAATTGTCTACCTTTCTCTGAATCTTCAAATAGAACAGTTTTTTTTTTTTTTTTTACCATAATCCCTCAGTTTTTGGTTCCATCAATATTTATTGGATGTCTACTATGTGCCAGACACAGTTTAGATGCTGTAAAATGTACGCTGAATAAAAATCAAATCCCTTTTCTCCTATAGCTTATTAGTGGGAAAGTCAGACAAGAAACAAATACATGATATGAAGTCACATGCTCTGTAGAAAACTGCAGCATGTAAAGAGATCGTGTGATACACTTGGGGGTGAGAAGTACTTAGATGCACATTTAAGACCAGAACAAAAGGGCTGGCTGATAAGGAGCAGGAAGAAGAGAGAAGGCAAAAGTCACTCTGATGATTCTGGGGCTGAGCTGCTATTTTCTGAGCTTGGGAGAAGACTGGGGAGGTAATCAGTATTGAGAAACATGAATTTGTTTCGCATATCTTAAACTTAAAATAGCAGTCCACGAGGAAATGTCAACTAGGCCACTGGATATATGTGTCTGGTATTCAGGTAAAGGGGCAGAACTAGATGTATAATTTCAGTAATCAGCATATACATGGTTTTCTATGTAATCTTTTTAGAAAACAAATTTACGTTTCTTTCACATTTGGGGTAGGGGAAATTTCAACATTTTATATCCGTATGGCTGATAGAATCAGATAAAAGTCCCTTCTTTTCACCAACTCATATTCTGCATAACTTGCAATGGTTACAAAATTCTAAGCCTTCTGCCTCATAAATCTTTCGTATCCTTTCTTTTTCAAAACAGTGTTTGAATACAACTGAAACAAAAACAGGCATCATAATAATTTGAGAGAGCTCAGAAGTAATTGACTAGTCCATCAGTTCAGTTCAGTCGCTCTGTTATGTCCGACTCTCTGTGACCCCATGAATCTTTGCAGCACACCAGGCCTCCCTGTCCATCACCAACTCCCTGAGTCCACCCAGACTCATGTCCATTGAGTCGGTGATGCCATCCAACCATCTCATCCTCCTGCGGTCAATCTTTAATGGCATCAGGATCTTTTCAAATGAGTCAGTTCTTTGCAACAGGTGGCCAAAGTAATGGAGTTTCAGCTTCAGCATCAGTCCTTCCAATGAATATTCAGGGCTGATTTTCTTTAGGATGGACTGGTTGGATCTCCTTGCAGTCCAAGGGACTCTCTAGAGTCTTCTCCAACACCACAGTTCAAAAGCATCAATTCTTCTGTGCTCAGCTTTCTTTATAGTTCAACTCTCTCATCCATAGGTTAAATTAATTAAAAAAAATCTCCAAATATGTAATGATAATACTCTTTTTAAATACACCGCTGTAAAAACATAGCCAATTCTGTTGTTTGGGCTGTTCTCAGCTTTTAAAGTCACATTTGTAAGCTGCATTAGATAATTTATATTTAGGAATGTTCTTTGTCAGATTAATGAAAACTAGTTTTAATTATCCACATATTTTCCCAAAACTCTTCTTGTGTCCATTGCCTATGTTGATAAATTTGATGCCTGTGGCTAGGAATGTGAACTTTAGTTATAAACAGAATAAAGGAGTTATTAACTGAAGACGTTAAGGTTCAAAACTAACTGAATAGCAAGATATTGTATAATCTGTTATGATCCAAGTTCACATCATCATCTCTAGGAATAGACAGGTTTTTTTTTTATCTTTAGCACTTATAGTATGAAAGTCTATTTAATCAATAGTCCACAGATTTTTCCTGAACATCTACTCTGGGTTGAACAGTGCCTTGACATTTGAAATACATCAAGAAGAAGTCAGATCTAGAAGCATGAGCTTCTAGAAAGGTGAGCTATTTTTAAAAGTGCTACTAAAAACAATAGCAAATATTAGTGGCAAATAATTAGGTGAAATCCCTTTAAAATCAAATACATACAAGCTAGACAACCATTGTTATTTCTACTAGGGTTGCAATTGGCGGGCATGTGTGTAGGTGTGTTAGTCTCTCAGTCGTGTCTGACTCTTTGCAACCCCATGGACTGTATAGCGCGCTAGGCTCCTCTGTCCATGGCATTCTCTAGGCAAAAATGCCAGTGTGGGTAACCATTGCCTTCTCCAGAGGATCATCCTGACTCAGGGATGGAACACGGGTCTCCTGCATTGCAGGCAAATTCATTACCTTCTGAGCCACTGAGGGCCTAAAGAGGCTAGAAAAGGCAACCAGGCAGTATCCTGTTCTGTCATTTAAAACATTAACAGTTACTGATTTTTTTTTTTTTAGCTTCGTTTTCATCATTTGTAAAATTTAAATAATTACCTACTTTGTTAGAGTGTTGTGAGTTTTGAATATGTTACTAAGTGTACTTTGGAAAATCCTAGGACATAATAAACTCTCAATAAATGTTTCCATTTAGTATCATCTACCCTTTTATTCAGTATTGGATTGGAGTTCCTACTCATGCAATAAGAAAATAATAAAATTTTTAACATAAGGTTTTGAAAAACATTATGATAAAATTTCAAGAAAATCTTCAGAAAATTTTAATTTTCAAGAAAAGCTCAATTACTATGACAGCAAATATATACAGTGCCTAGGAATACATATAACAAATTATTATAAGACACTTATAAATATTATAAAACTCAGTGTAATAAAAGAGAATTCATGTAGAAAAACCATTTTAATGGGTGTTATGAGTTAATTTGTTTTAAAAATGCTTTTAAAAGCTACCTATAATTGAAATTAAAATAAAAATAGAGAATATATATGCTTATGTACATGTAACTAAAAACATGTCTAGTTTTGACAGGCACAGAGAAGGTATATGAGAGGTTAGGCAATTTTAAATATTATATATCTTTATACATGACTTGAAAGTGGTAGTCAGTCACTCAGTCGTGTCCAACCCTTTGCAACCCCATGGACTGTAGCCCCCCAGGCTCCTCTGTCCATGGAATTCTTCAGGCAAGGATCCTGAAGTGGGTTGCCATTTCCTTCTCTCAGATATCTTCCTGACCCAGGGATTGAATCCCAGGTCCCTTGCATTGCAGGCAGTCTCTTTACCGACTGAGTCACCAAGGAAGACAGTGATACATGGCTTAGACACCAAAACATATAAGAGTTGTATAGTTTTAAAAGAGGGTGCTTTTCATGTGAGATTAATCAAGTAGACCAATGGAAGAAAACAGCGAGAACAGAAGCACTTACATGTGAATATATATAAGTCATTGATATATACAAATCACTCAGGAAGAGGTAACAATGGGCTATTTAACCGTGTTGAAATAATTAGCTATCTCCCTGAAAGTACAATAAAGTTAGTGCTCTGCCTCATAAAGAAAGACAAATTCTATATTTTAATGACCTAAATATAAAAAGCATTTTTGAAACGTTTCTTCAAAAAAGGTAAAATGCTTTAATCACAAAAAAAATCAGTCTTATCTCAAAACTATAGCAAAAGCACACCAGTAACATTATTAAGCTACAAAAAAAACCCCAGCAAAAGTAAAAAGGAGACATAGATTGGAAGAAAATATTTGTAATACATTTATGAAGGAAAATGTACTCAAAATCCATTCCAAAAATCAGTAATAAAAACAGCCACAAGACCATTTCAGACATTGCAAATATATAAATAGGCGATTCACAGAAGAGGAAACAGGAATGACCAAAAATAAAAGCAACAATCTTGCCATTATGCATGAAGGGTGAATTTAAATAATGATACAGCATTTTACATTTGTCAGATTGACACAGTTTGGCAATGTTGAAACCAAATGCTTTTGTGGATGAGGGGAAATGAAAATGCAAATCCGGTTCACTGAGTGGCTCATCACTGAGAAGGGCATATTTCAGGCATTCTTCCAGGCAGAGAGAAAACTCATCTAAGTGATTTTGTAACTCTTAATTTGAGTATCAACCTCTGACTTAAAAAATGCTCAAAATTAAGCTATAATTTGTCCATTGAAAACATTTTCTGCCATATACATTTTAAAGTAAAGGTTTGCCTTCCTGGAATCACAATACTTCATGAATCAGAAACAATAAGCAGAGCAGTTCTAAGTGAATAGGAATTAGGAAAGCAAAGCAGTTCTAAGTGAACAGGAATTAGGAACTGAACTGTTATTCTGATTTAGATCAAGTATCCAACCAAGTATCCTCACGTGTGATATCCTATGGCCCTTGTGTTGTAATACACAGTTCTTTATTTCGAGATTAAAATTTCAGCCGTGTGACAATCCTAACATCAGCGAACGGATGAGAAGAATATTAAAGTCCCCTAGCAGCTGTATGATCAGACTATATACCATTATACTAGATAGGGGGTGGGGGCTTTCCCTGATGGCTCAGTGGCTGAAAAATCCACCTGCCATGCAGGAAACACAGGAGACATCGATTCAATCCCTGGGTTGGCAAGATCCACTGGAGGAGGAAATGGCAACCCACTGTAATATTCTTGCCTAAAAAAATCCCATGGATGGAGGAGCCAAGCAGGCTATAGTCCACAGAGTTGCAAAGAATCAGACATGACCGAGTGACTGGCATACTAGGTTAGAGACATTTTCAAGAACCTAAACTAGAATTTATGTATGTATAAAATACATATTGGACCTTAATCCACAAGAAAAAGATAAAATAGATCAAACATTTCTGCAATTCTTATTGCTTGTGTATACTTTTTAAAGGGCTCCCAAAAGCATGTGGCATCTATCATTAAAAGATCACACTCAATCTCACTTCAACGTCAACATTCAGTTAAAAATTCCAACTGATGAATTTGGAGATAACTGAACTCAGAGTTGCTCAGGTTGCTTATAATTTACTCTTACATTAATTAAATTTGTATGAATATAAAATTCTATTTTATGTCTTTATACATGAAACTAGTAGACATGGCTGAAATATGTTAGTAGTTTTACTTCTGAATTATATATTAAAGCTTAAGGAAAATACTCCTAATATAGGAAAAAATTTTTTTGCCTTTCTGAAGAAGAGCATGAAAGTAATAAAAACAAGTAATACAGTTTTGAAGTGAAAAAAGAGTAGATTGAGTTCTGACTCCATTATCTAACAATAATACCCTACTTAAGTTAGTTTTGCTTGCTTATTCTTTGTTATCTCATTTTAGATGTGGGGATATAATTCCTTCTCTCTCAATAACATTTGGCTCCTGTGTAAAGCATTAAGGGCTCTATTGGTACATAAAAATTGTGTAGTCCTTCCCCACACTGAATCTGGCCTGGCCTGTAGCTTGAATTAACCAGTTGAAGGTAAGACTGAAGAATGTAGGCATTAAAGACTTCACAGCTTCTGCTTCTGACCTTTTGGAGTACTTGAGCTACTACAAAGAAATCTAGTTATCCTCTGGAAAGACCAAGTGGAAAGGGTACATGAGAAGGACAGTTTCTGAGCGTGTACAAATGGTAAAGAAGCCTGGCCATCCCAATATTACCTTAGAGTCCCCAGCAAACATCTGTCTGAAACCACAAAAAGAATTAAGTGAGATGACCAGAACTCCCCAGCTAAACCCAGTCAATTCACAGATTCTTGAGACACATTGAATGATTGTTGTTTTAAGCCATCTGATCAATAAAAAAGGAAAAAAAAATAAACCCAAACCTTAAATATGAAAAACATTTCATGAAAATATTTTGTAGAGCCTTCACTCATTCATTAAAATAGAATTTGTTGAGCTTCTATTATGAGCCAGGCCCTATAATAAGGATAGCGTGGTGAACTCAAACAGTAGAAGTTTCTGTCTATGTAAAATTAGAGTCTAGTAGAATTATATACATGAAGACAAAATGATTAAAATGAAGTGCTGTGATGGAAAGTTACAAATGCTGTGAGGAAGTGTTATATGATCAAGACTGTCATGCAGGATCCTGAAAGGTTAAGTTGTAATTGACACCAAGAAAAATAGGGGCTGAGTAGGCTGTCACAGTGGGAGATCCATGGTGTGGTGGAAGGGAAAGCTTGTGCAAATATTCTTTAGAAAGGGGAAAGTATTCAAGGCAGCTACCAAAGGTAGCTACCAAGACGGAAGCACTGTGAGTCAAGATGAGAGGAGAACAAGAATTTGATTAAGGCCGGATTAGGATGAGCCTTGCAGACCATGGTAAAGGAGAACTGATTTAGCTACAAAGTGCATACCCTCAATTCTTTCTAATTACATACAGAATGATATAACTCTTATCTTAAGAGGGTTTTTTTTATGATTCAAGTCTGTCTTTTTGAGGGAGGACTGTCTTATAGAAATGGATTTACAAGTCACACTTGAATTCCAATGAATTCAAATTTTCAGAAGCTGCATATCAGATTCAGTGTGTGAGTGTGTATTTAAAGGTCTTTTTTCACTTGTGATGCAAAGGATCCATAGACATTGGTATTAGGGAAACACAGGTCTAGAGGAGAAAACACAGGTGTAGAAGTATATGTACTGTTTATCTGCTTTATCTCACTTAATCCTCACAGTTCTGGGGCTCTCTCCATTTTATAACCAAAAAAGCAGAAATAAATTAAGTTCAACAGAATAAATTGCAGAATTAGCAAGCAAGGTAGTTGAAATTCTAATGCAAGCAACCTGACTCCAAAACCCATCTTTTGTAGCCATCAACCACAGTAGACATTAATCCCATCTCTAATACTGACCTGAATAAGTGGTTTAAGTTTCTTTGTCTTCTTTTTTTTTTTTTGGCATGTGGGATCATAGTTCCCCAACCAGGGATCAAACTCATGCCCCAGCAGAGAAAGTACAGAGTCTTAACCACTAGACTGCGAGAGGAAACTGGACTACCCTATTTCTTTAGTCACTTTAAACAATTAAGCATTTTGTCTACCTTTTTCCCCAGATTTGGGGAATGAGCATCAGTGTACAATATGAGAACATGAAGGGAACTCACTGATACTCAAGAAATCACATAATTACTTCCAAACACCAGGTTATGTCATCAATTTACACTTGCAGGTTCTATATCTCCTGAACAAAAGAGGCCTCCAGGCATGTTTCAAAGAAGCTAAGATCCTATTAGAACAGAAATAAGCAGGATAAGTGGATTGATTTTTCAGACTGTAGATTCATTGCTGGTGTCTGGCTATTGACCTGAGTGAGAGTAAAACACAGGTATGACCTGTGCGGCTGCGGGTGAGCCGAAACACAGGTGTTAGCTGACGCCTGAGTCAACGCAAGCACATCGCCAGAATGCGGTAGATCGGCTTAAAGGAGATGCTGAGTTTTGTGAACATTGCAAAGAATTGAACTAATGATATGTTAGTGTGATCGATCTTAGAAAAACTGGTAGAGCTTGAGAAATGGTGAAATGGTGAAAAGATAGAAGTGCTTTAGGGGCTTTTTATAAATTCCCTGTGGCATCTTTTCTGGGTCAATAAGGCCACACTAAGAGGAATTGAATTTTCTTCTCTGTCCACTTTTATCATGAGCCAACCCGTTTTATCTGATGTGTCTTTGAGGCTGAATGGATTAAGAAAGGAAGTTCTGAATATACCACAGTATTTTTCTCTGGAAAATATCTGTCAGTGTCAGATTTTACTTGTTTCAACAACTCAATTCACTGGGGTGAATGAGAGGATAAGTACACTGCACACTTGAAGGATTGTAAATAATTATTAAGTGATAATTATTAATAGAACCTGAATTTATTAAATTTCTTTATAAACGCTGTTTAACTTCAAGGGAGTATGTAGGCACAGAAAACTCCAAGGTAGTTTTCATTAAAATAATACTCTTCCTTCCTCTATAGACTGTTAAAAATATTTGTCCTTGAATAAATGTCACTGAAGTAAAATCTAAGGCATAAATGATTATGAGATAAGATAAAGGCAGACATTTTTTCAGTAGTTTACTGTTTAATGAAAATTTCTTATCACTTCCTCCTCTACCCCCAGCATGGAATAAATATCTGACAAAAACTGAGTATTTTTCAGAGTAGATTTCCAGAGTATAATTCCAGGAGACTGAATTATACAGGAACATTTCCATCTCAAATTTTATGATGTGTATTTTGTTTTTCTAAAGAATTACTCTCATGGTGAAATGATAATTTAGTGTCTCCATACATAAATTCAGTTATGAAAGTAAAGGATAAATAATCTATTTTTAAAGGATGAAAGAGACAGTTTTTGTGAGGTCTGCAGTTAGTTTTATCTATCTTCAATTACTATGATCATATGCCAACAAAATATCCTGAAATGATATATCTCTGTTAATTTGGAAGTAGTCTTGGTATATTTTTATAATACTTTCACAGTATCATGAAAACTTGAGTATTCCATATGCCAGTTTGGTTCTTTGGAATACTTGATCATTAAAGTTATATATTGGAGTATTTCCATATTTAAGAGCTATAAACCTGAGGAGACAGATGGCTAAATGATGGGCAGATAAATAAAAATGATGAATAATTCAAGAAAGGCTACTAATAGTACATTTGTCCACCACTTTAGTTCAATTTGTTTCTGTCTAGAGTACAGCTTGATTACTGAGGAAATATTCAATGAGGAAAATAATTTTTATACTTCATTCCCTTGATTAAACATTATGTGTTACTTGAAACCATATATCTTATATATTTTACATTTTATTATAGATATAGTTACATATATTTTGTATTATTCTATCACTCAAGTAGAGCATATCTTAGTATTTGTTATTTGAAAATTATAGCTTATATTTTCAAAAATTCTTAGATTTTTATTAAGTTTGTATCTTAAAACTTTGATGTTTTAAGTATGAAGGATTTAATTTAAAAACCATCCCTGTTAATCAGTGCTAAATATATTGAACAAAAATTACCAGAAAACAATTTAGAATTTGAGCTTAATGCATATTCAACATGTTGAAAGCTTATTTCAAATCTCTTCCTTGCCTTTCTGATAGACATAATAAATGAATAACTCAAGAAACAATCACATAGATTTAAAAATAAAAAAGGTTAATACTTAAAAAAATAAATATTTGAAGATCTTTTGTTAAATCTGATAGCTTAAACACATGAGCATTTAACCAGTCCTTCCTGAAATCCCACTAACATTAAATGAGTACATGAAAAAGTTATAAACTTCTGGGTAAAGATGTGAATTACTAAAGAATAGATGTCAAAAAACTTTGCAAAAAGAAAGTGAATTGTATCCTAAATAAATTGGCAAAATATAGAAAGCTGAAAACTTAAAAATAGCAAAGGATAAGCCAAAGCAAGTTAAAAAAAATTAGAGGCACTCATTAATTGTGAAACTAGGTAGGGGATAGTTCCATGAAAAAGTATGTAGTTAGATACTCAGAGTATCACTAAATCAGGTTAATATGTGTGTTAAGTTGCTTCCATTGTGCCTGACACTTTGCGACTCTATGGACTGTAACCCTCCAGGCTCCTCTGTTCATGGGATTCTCCAGGCAGGAATACTGGAATGGGTTGCTGTATTCTCCTCCAGGGGATCTTTCTGACCCAAGGTTCAAACACAAGTCTCTTAAGTTTCCTGCATTGGCGAGCAGATCCTTTACCACTTGCACCATTGCGCACATATACAGTTGGACAGCTTGAACCAGACAGGCTCTGGTCTACTGACCCCACGGACTACAGAAGGAAGAGGTTTGCTCTTCTACTGAATTCTGGAAGCTGGGAGAGTACGTGAGAATCCATCTAGGAATGCTAACCCCAGCAGCTAAGTTTTTAAATCACTTCCCTTCCCTCAGCCCCCACTATAAACACATATATATGCATAAATAACACACACAGACCCTCTGAGCTCCATCATACCAGCAGAATAGTGATGAGACCAAGAAAGATAACCTGCAGAGTGGCTTTGTTCTGACTTGATTGTCCTACTTGAAAGCCCAAAAATAACAAATCATATTCTCATAAAATGTTTTGTTATCATTTTCTAGGGCTGCCAGAATAAATTAACTAGTTGGTTATAAACAACAGTGATTTATTCTCTTTCAGTTTTAGAGGCTAGAAATTCAAAATATAGGTGTATGCATGCAAGGCTATGGTCCCTCTAAAAGCACTTGCCTTGTCCTAACTTTTGGTGGTTGCTGGCAATCCTTAGTTTCTTTGACTTATAGTTATCCTTCTGATCTCTGCCACCATCTTCACATGACCTTCCTTCCTCTATGTCTGAATCACCCTTACTTACAAAGACACAGTCACTAGATTTAGGGCCCACCCTAATCCAATAGGACTTCATCTTGACTTAATTAATTACATCTGCAAAGGCTGTTTTCAAATTTAGTCAAATGGATGTTAATTTTGGAAGACTATTCAACCCTAGTGCAGGATCCTTGCATTTTGAATGTGGATAGACATAAAAAATTACTAAGCATTTGATAAAAACATAGGAGAAACAGACCTGGATCACTGAGAAACAAAAGGAACTTGAGAAATGTGTAAAAGTAAGAAGATAATGAAACTAAAATCAGTATTTTTAAAGATACAATAGAAGATATTATACTTATGAAATAATAAAATTTTTTAAATCAGAAAATACAGAACAAAATATCTTGAAATTATGATAGTAAAATTCTATTTTTACAAACATATTAACATTTGAAAAATGAAGTTGAGGGAATATTCCAAAAAGTAAAATTTTTCAAAATAAGGAAAATACTAGTAAAAAGATGGAGAAATTTAGAGGCTCAATCCAGGCATTTTAGTATCTATCAGAACTTTCCAAAGGGGAGGGGAAGGTAAATAAATGGTAAAAAAAAAAAAAGTTTGTTTTTTTTTCCCAGAAAAAATGAAAAGGCCTAGTAGTGCCCAACATTATTGAGGTAAAAAGAGATATATCAATACATATCATTGTAAAATCTCAGAAAACCAAAAAAGGATTTTTTTTTAAAAAGCTTTTAAGAAGGAATTCAGGAATAGAATAAGTAGTATGGATTGGTCATCAGAATAGTAGTAAACTGATTCAGAGCTATACTGGAATCTGAAATATACTAAATTAATGCTTTCAAAATTTTGAGTCAAAGTAATTTCAAATCTATACTTCTTGACCACTAAGCCAATGTTTGGGCTGGCATGATTAATGATATAGAAATAGATAGGTATCTATTCTAACTTACATGATACCAAGGATATTTTTCTCTGTGTATGCTTTCTCAGACTTCTAGCACTATCTTCTACCAATTAACAGCACACATTTGATTCATTGTGAAAGAACACTGATTCATTATTGCTTAAACATAGTGAACAAAATAAAATTTTCAGGTAGACTTTCTAGCATAGTTGAATCCATTTTCTAGGTTTTAATAGAACTTTGTCTCTAAGTGACTCTGTCTATAAACTCTGCTTTTCTTCATTTGGCTTCATTCTCACTGTCTCTATCTCACACCCTGAAAAGGACCCTCCCTCAGAGTCCTCCAGGGAATACCATTCTTGGAGGTTCCTTTGGAGGTCACACGTCTCCCTGCATTTCAGTTCACTCACAAGCACAAAATCACTTATATTGAGATACTAGTTTCTCTCTTGGTCTAACCTGTATCTTCTTTTCATCTTTCAATAGGGGAGTAAGATTATGTGATTGACAGAGGCAGATCCATAAGTGGGAAGAGAAGGAAATCTCTTGTTTTTAACCTCAGGAGAAATAAAAACAATCCAAACAAACGAACAAACAAAAGATGCCTGCCATAATAACTTTTGCTTCTGTTAACTTTTATATCTAAAATGTATTTTACTCTGTTACTAATAAAGATTATATGCATGGTAGGTACTTGTGACAAATGCGATTAGTATTCACAGGGATTCCCTACTCTTTGAAAGTTTGCTCAGACCACTTTTAGGAGAGGCTTACATGAGCACCACTTTTGCTAACCACAAGATAAAGGAAGAGAAATTTCACTTTTATGAAAAAAAGGCAAAACTCAGACATAGCATTCAAGGTTTGTTGTGCAGTGAGCTATTAAAGAGGCAATACCTATGGCTGATTCATGTTGATATATGGCAGAAAGCAACACAATATTATAAAGTAATTACCCTCCAACTAGCCATGTGATGGTAGTCGCTCAGTCGTGTCCGACTGTTTGCGACCCATGGACTGTTACCCACCTGGCTCCTCTGTCCATGGGATTCTCCAAGCAAGAACACTGGAATGGGTTGCCATTTCCTTCTCCAAACCAATTAAAAATAAATAAATTTAAATTAAAAAAGAGACCGTGTGAATCTGGGGAAGGGATCATGGTACAACCAAGCTCCTTTCCTGGGAACTTTGCATCACAGCAACTAACCGTCATACTTTGAACTGTGTCTATGAGTATCTGTGTTTTATCTAGATTTATTTTATGCATCCTTTAGCAGAATGTCTCCTAAGGTGATTGCTTCTTTGCTGTAAGTCATTTTGGCTTACAAAAAGTTTCATAAGAGTGCTCTGCTTTCAGATAGAGAGGGAAACTTGTATTGAGATTTATGCCTATCAAAAAATTGTGCTATTTTCATCTTCTACATGAGAAATACAGTCTAATGGGTATGTCGATTTAAAAATCAGAGCCAAATATACTTGAAGCACATGAATTCAGTAGCTTAAATACTTTCTCTCAGCTATAGTATAAAGATACATTGTTTATTTCAGGATACGTTGTAGATACAGGAACTATTCAGAATTTTAATTTCTAAGATCATTTTTGAAAATAGGGTCAACCTATTATTAAATCCTTGTTTTCACAATAATCTTATTTTTCCCAGAAAAATATCAAGCAAGCAAATTCAAAGTCATGCATCTGCAACTGGCTCTGTGTGATATATTTTTGAAAAGAATAAAAACAACTATATTTATTTTTCTTGTTCATATCTTCTAGCAATCCTAAACTCAAAAGCACAATTCAAATTTCTGACAACATCTTTCTTTTCGATATGACTTCTGTGTTTTATATTTCAAGACATTTACTTGTTCTGCTAGATTAAATTTATGATTATACAATCATTAAGAAAATATTTTTTTTATATAACTCTGGCTCCTAATTCTTGTGTAACAGGCTACTTAACCCTAAGCTTCAGTGTTTTCATTTGAAAAGAGGGATAGTAATGTCTACCTTATCAAAACAGTATGAGAATTAAATGAGACAAGGTAATTACAGCACTTAGCATCATAACGGACATGTCCATTCATTCTTTTATTAATATTAATTCTCTTAAACATATAGGACTTGTCTTAAACATATAGGGCTCAGATGGTAAAGAATAAGCCTGCAATATAGGAGACCCTGGTTCGGTTCCTGGATCAGGAAGATCCCCTGCAGAAGGGATAGGCTACACACTCCAGTGTTCTTGGGCTTGCCAAGTGGCTCAGATGGTAAAGAATCCACCTGCAATGCTGGAGACTGGGTTCAGTCCCTGGGTTGCAAAGATCCTCTGGAGGAGGGCTTGGCAACTTTCTGCAGTATCCTTGCTTGGAGAATCCCATGAACAGAGGTGTGTGGCAGGCAGTAGTCCATGGATTGCAGATTCGGACAAAACTGAGCGACTAAGCACAGCCTAGTGTATCAATTATTATATTTTTACTTTAGATATAATTTTGAGTAAATAAGTGGAAAATATGACCTCATGAAATTTAGGTCATTAAATGCCTGAGAAGTGGGGACTGCAGTTACTAAAACTGTAGCTACCTATGAAGATAAATGCTACTTTACAAGGATCAGCATAGCATGACTATAATTATAAATTTATGAAATTATATTTGCCAGAGATTAATTTGATTATCTGTATTAACTTATGCATGCATAGCAACCCACTCCAGTATTCTTGCCTGAAGAATCCCCATGGACAGAGGACCCGTGTTTGCACGGGTTCGCACTACACGTACACACACACACACACACACACACACACACACACACTCACACACACACACACACACACACACACTGCTGCAACCTAGTACTGAGTCATCGGAGATAAGATCCTTGCCTATTTATCTTTGTATCCAACAGGGTGATGAGGACAGTGTTTCATATTCCAGAAAGTCATTTTGGAATTGAAATGAATTGTACAAATTTTGGTGTTTAGTCACCACTATTATCCTAATTGAGCAAGTTCCTCATTTTTCTTGTCAAATTAAAGGGTTAATCAAGAGGATCCCTCCTTTCTCAGTGCTACCCACAACTGTAACCTATACTTACCTTCATCACAATCCTCATTATAGGCGGTTATGATTTGCTTACTATATAGTAAAAACTTCAATATGATTTTGTTAATAGTATCTACTTGATACATTCACTTAGAAAATATCTATGAAATAAATGACTTGTAAACTTAATGCATCCTTATTATGTTTATAACACATGTTATAATAATTTAATGCATTCCTTACTTCATGCCTTATTTTAATTATTGAATTGTGCTTATTTTCTCCTAAAACATTTGAGAATGCCTACGAGCAATTAGGGAAAGATAATATTTTATGAGGGTTGTTAGATAAAATATTGAGTAAGGATTGTCAGCACACCTGCACAAACTCATTTGAAAACAGGAGAGTTGTTTGTCTAGCAGAATAGTGCCTTGGTGATAAAACAGAAAATACACGCAGTATATTTTATTTCCATATGGCACATAGTTACAAAAGTTGAGTCCAACTAAATTATTGTGGAGATGTCTATTCTTTAAAAATATTTGTGCATAATAAATTACTTCTAAAATTCTAAGGACTGAGTTTTCACTATTCATGCAATATAAATTGCACACCTAACTGTGAAATTCCAATTAAATATCAGTGATTTCTTTTTTCCTTTGGCTATTGAGAAAATTAAGGGAGCTTCATTTAAAAAGAGCAGCTTGTTCAGTACATCATAAGCTCTAATTTACAAGTCAAAATGATTAAACTGTTCAACAAAAGGAAATGTTGTTGAGAATGAAGAAACTCTTGTGGATTAAAACAATATCAATCACGTTAAATAATTATTGAAAAGTACATTTATATGAATATCCAACAAAGCAAGGAGGAAAAGATACTTTTGAATTGAAGTATAGTTGATTTATAATATTTGTTTCAGGTACACAACTTGGTTACTCAAAACTTTTCTAAATTTCTTATAAAGTATTGGCTATATTACCTGTGATGTAAAGTATATCTTGGTAGCTTATTAATTTTATGTATAATAGTATGGACCTTTTAATTCCCTATCCCTACCTTGCTATTTCTCCCTTCCGTCTGCCCCCGAAAACCACTAGTTTGTTCTCTTTACCTGTGAGTCTGTTTATATTTTGTTCATTTGTTTTATTTTTAGATTCCACATATAAGTGATGGCACACAGTATTTGTCAATCTCTGTCTGACATTTCATTAAGCATAATTCCCTCCAGGTCCATTCATGTTGTTTGGAGTTGCAAAATTTCATTCTTTCTTATGGCTGAAGAGTATTCCTGATGCTGGGAAAGATTGATGGTGGAGAAGGGGATGACAAAGGATGAGTTGGTTGGATGGCATCATTGACTCAGTAGACATGAGTTTGAGCAGCTCCAGGAGTTGGTGATGGACAGGGAAGCCTGGCATGCTGCTGTCCATGGGGTCACAGAGTCAGACACAACTGAGCAACTGAACTGAATATTCCATTTTTGTGTGTGCATGTGTAGGGGACAGTATGCCCTATTATCTTTTATCTATTCATCCGTTAGATTGCTTCCACATTTTGACTATTGTAAATAATTCTGCTGTGAATGTTCAAAAGCTACTTTTTAAAAAGAATGAAGAATAGCTTTTTTCTGTATGCTACAATACTCTTTTCACCATTGGTTGATGTATTAACATTCTAACTGCTGACAAAAATAAACTCTAAAATTTCGCTAACTTTAGTGAACAGAAGTTTATTTCTTGATTATTTAAGTTCAATATGGAAGTTCCTAGTTCATGGGCTTCCTTGGAGGCACAGATGGTTAAAGAATCCACCTGCAGTGAGGGAGACCTGGGCTTGATCCCTATGTTAGGAAGATCCCCTGGAGGAGGGCTTGGCAACCCTCTCCAGGATTCTTACCTGCAGAATCCCCAAGGACAGAGGAGCCTGGTGGGCTGCAGTTCATGGGGTTGCAGAGTCAGACACGACTGAGCAGCTAAGCACAGTTCATAAGTAGCTTTCCATTTCAGGGCTGGTTAGAGATTCAGGCCTCTTTCTTTTCTGTAGTTTCACCATTCCAAGGGCTTCACAGTCTTCTGCATTTATCTGGCAGATGGGGTACAGAGGGTAGATAATGTAAACAGTTAGAACTGTACATGGAACAACAGACTGGTTCCAAATAGGGAAAAGAGAATGTCAAGGCTGTATATTGTCACTCTGCTTATTTAACTTATATTCAGAGTACATCATGTGAAATGTTGGGCTGGAAGAAGCACAGGCTGGAATCAAGATTGCCAGGAGAAACATCAATAACCTCAGATATGCAGATGATACCATCCTTATGGCAGAAAGAGAAAAAGAAATAAAGAACCTCTTGATGACAGTGAAAGAAGAGAGTGAAAAAGTTGAAATAAAACTCAGCATTCAGAAAACTAAGATCATGGCATCCAGTCCCATCACTTCATGGTAGATAGATGGGGAAACAGTGAGAGACTTTATTTTTTTGGGCTCCAAAATCACTGCAGATGGTGATTGCAGCCATGAAATTAAAAGATGCTTACTCCTTGAAAGGAAAACTAGGACCAACCTAGATAGCATATTAAAAAGCAGTGACATTACTTTGCCAACAAAGGTCCATCTAATCCATCTAGTCAAAGCTATGGTTTTTCCAGTAGTCATGTATGGATGTGAGAGTTGGACTATAAAGAAAGCTGAGTGCCAAAGAATTGATGTTTTTGGACTGTGGTGTTGGAGAAAACTCCTGCGTGTCTCTTGGACTTCAAGGAGATCCAACCAGTCCCTCCTAAAGGAAATCAGTTGTAAATATTCACTGGAAGGACTGATGCTGAAGCTGAAACTCCAATACTTTGGCACCTCATGTGCAGAGCTGAAAATAAAATATGTACAATGTACTTTAGAATACAAGGGAAAGGGGGCCACAGATTGTGATGGAAAGTTTGTCTCTACTTCATTCAGGGTCCCTCTTGCATAGGAAATTAAGTCATAGTCTTACATATTGCTTTATCATTTTGGCTTGAAACTCCCTAAACTTTAATGTTTGTGTTTTCCTCCTTAATTTGGGAATGGAGAGTCTAAGAATCGTAAAGTAATGCTGACAAAAACATTTTATGAGCAAATAGTTAACCGATATTTGCATAAATTGATTAAGATTGAAAATTTCTGATCCATGCTCCTTTTTGTAACACCTGATTATTCATCTTTACGAAGAGCTTTTGCTAACAGCTATAGCATAAATATAGATATTTCATCTAATTGATCCCTTCCTTGTGACCTCCTTCAGAAAATATAGGAAAGTGATTGTAATCTTTAATAAAATACTTTTTTTCAGTAAAGAAGGGTTATAGTCATCATCAATTAAGCCAAAATTAAAATTTAAGTCATTGTGATACTCTTCCCTGAAATAGTATTCAATAAAATATTTATTGGAAATGAGATAAACTGAAATTAATATAAAATTTTACTTTAACAATTGGATTATTTCTTCTAGAGTATTTTAATTCTTACACAAGGGAAATGTTTTGAAGTAGAATTTAAATTCCTCTTTTTGATCTTATAAGCTATCTGAACAGATACTCAAACTGTTAATAAATACCGTGGGAGACAGGGAAGACAGAAATAATTTGAACTTTTATAAACTAAAATATCTTCTCATGGCTTATATGCCTTTTGTGTAGGAGGCTCATATTATTTACATGAAAATAAAATGTGCACCATGTATTTTAGAATATACAAAGTATTACATGATGCTGCTTGTGAGTAAATCCTGAAATTGTCATATTAAGTTTGTTTAGATAGTTATTCTTTTTTGCATTTTTATAATTTTCATTAATCAATTAATTTATCAACATATCACCTGTCTTTCTTAATTATTATTATCCCTCTGGCCTCAATAAATTCATTTTCTCTTGCAGTTAAGACAAAAACCATTAACATTATCTGAAAGGTTCTGCATGATCCAGACTTTGACTACCGTGTCAGACATATCTGCGTCTTTCACCACTATAGCTTTAATGTGCAAAAGTTATTCACCCATAATTTTGACATGTCTAAACTGGAAATAATTGTTAAATATTATCTGAACTGATTGCTTCATTCATTCATTCATGTAAGAATATTTACTGATCAAATGTTCTGTGCTACACATTGTACTTTGCCTAAAGATATGGCAATGAACAAGATATATATAGTCTCCATGATGATGAACTAGTTTATTCAATAGCTACAAATACACACACATACAAGCCTTTTGAAACTTCATGTGTATACACATAGATATATATTTGCATGCACATATATTAATTTTTGATTATATATATATTTTGTCCTAATTTTTTACCTACATCTTAAGAATCTAAACCTCTGTCATTATTTCTTTTTTCATTTATTCTTATCAAATGTGAATTGTTTTTAAAATTGTAAGTTATACTTAAAATTTACCATCTTAACCATTTTTGTGGCTACTGTTCATCATATTAAGCATTTTCACTTTGTTATGCAACAAATCTCCAGACCTTTTTCATCTTATGAAACTGAAACTCTAAACTCACTCAACAACTCTGCATTTTCTCCTATCCAAACGCTGGCAACCACCATTCTTTGTGTTTCTATGAATTGGGCTACTCTCAAACAAACCCTTGTTTAAGTAGAAGCATACTGTATTTTTATTTTTATGGTTGGCTTTTTTCATTAAGCATAATGTCCTCAAGGTTCATCCATAGTCTAGCATGTGCCATAAATTCCCTTTTTTCTAAGGCTGAATAACAGTCCATTGTTTGTATATACCACATTTATTTATTCATTTATCTGCTAATGAACACTTGGGTTGCTTCAATTTCTTGGCTATTTTAAATAATGCTGCTATAAATAAGGATGTACAAATGTTTCATGTCACCAATTTCAAAATTTTTTCTGATATGTACTCAGAAGTGGGATTGATAGATTATATGGTATGTGTCTTTAATTTTTAGAGGAACATCTATACTATTTTCCCACAATGACTGCACTGTTTTATATTCCCAGTAACAATGTACAAGTGTTCAATTTCTTTACATCTTCAACACTTTATTTTTTTTTAATTTTTTGCTGCCTTTGCTTAAAGTTGTTTATAAAATTTAGTTCTTTTAATATCTTTATAATTTATAGTGAAATTTTCTATTTAGTTACTTGGAATTCTGTTTTTTCTCTTTATATCCTTGATTATAGCAATGTATTATTATGGAAATGTACTGTACAATTTAATCCTTGGGGCATTTACAGATGTTCTATTTTTAAAGATTTCTAATTAAATTTCATGTGGTCATATAGAATATGACTGATTTCAAATTTTTGTCATTTATAGATACTTATTTTATGTACTAATAAGCACATAGTCTCTCTGAGTGACCATATGCTCTTAAAAAGAATGTTTATTCTACATTTATAGGGAGTACTATGCTATAATATAAATTAGGTTTAAGTGGTTGATGATTTGTTCATATTTTATAACCTTATTGTCTTTTTGAATAGATATTCCAACAGTTATTAAGAAACTGGTGTTAAATTTTCAACATTTAGATTTGTCTATATCTCCACTAAGGTTGTTGTTTCTGGTGAATTGACTGTTTCATCATTGTATAATGTCCATCTTTATACTTCAAAATACTCATTTTCTTGAAGAGCATTATTTAGTATTAATAGAGCTACTCTAGCTTTCTTTTCCTTATTGTTTGAGAATTATATCATTTCCCTCATTTAAAAAATATAATATTTCAACCTGTACTTTTCATATTTAATTTGCTTTTTATACACAATGTAATAATGTCTTGTCGTGGGGATCATGTGAATATGAGTCTGGCAGTGAGTGACCTGATAAATAGCCCCTCAGTATCATCCAGGTCATTTTTATGGTCTTTCAGGAAGCCAAGAGTGCCAATGAAGATTTTTAAGGACTGATTGGCTTTTGTACTCACTGAAGATAGTATTTGAGAGAGTTATAGAGGGCACCTCTGTATTAGGCATTATGTCACTATCTGTTGAATTGTATCAAAGTCCAGGGATAGAAAGAAATTTGGAAGCTAGAGGAGGTAGGTTTTTCTTAGCAGTTCAGTATGTTATAAAGAGGTGCAATTGTATCAATGTGCTGGGCTAAATATCAGCCTTGTTTATACGCACTCTTATCTTCAGATAGCAATAATTTTCTTCTTGGCAATCTTTATTTTCTGTTTTAATACTCAGTTATCATTCTCCATTTAGTTGGTGTCCATTTTTATACTAATATATTAAATTTGAGTTTCCCTGGTGGCTCAGATGATAAAGAATCTGCCTGCAAATCAGCAGACCTGGTTCGATTCCTGGATCAGGAAGATCCCCTGGAGAAAGACATGACAATCCACTCCAGTATTCTTGCCTGGAGAATTACATGGACATAGGATCCTGAAGGCCACAGTCCATGGGGTCACAAAGAGTTGGACATGACTGAGGAACTAATATGCTAAATACTAATTTTATTTCATGCAGTTGTAAAATTTCTTACATCTAGTAGGCCATTTTTTTCTTTGTCCATCTTTTTTAATGTGTGAACAGTTTTCCATTCTTATAAGTATTACAATGAATTTCTTGCATTCCTAAAAAATTCAATGAGAATTTTAGTTACTATTTCTTCAAATATATAAATTGTTATATAATTTTTATGCTTCCCAAGTGGTTCAGTGGTAAAGAATCCTCCTGCCCAGCAGGAGATGCAACTTCAATTCCTGGGTCCAGAATATCCCCTGGAGAATGAAATTGCAACCCACTCCAGTATTCTTGCCTGGAAAATTCCATGGACAGAGGAGCCTGTGGGCTACTGTCCACAAGGTTGCAACAGAGTCAGACACAACTTAGTGAGTAAAACAACATAGTTGTTATATTCACTTTTAGGCTGTACCACTCATGAATATGCTGTATCTCTTACAATCATTATAAGAAAAACTCTTAATAATTGTAAGATTAATTCTTAGCATTTTAGAATACATTTTTAGTAATTTCCTAACAATGTATTTAATTGTATTTTAGTAATTTAATTGTTATTTTTACCTTTATATTTTAGATTATTATTCGTGGTACAGGGGATAATTGAGTTATTTAATAAAAATTTCATTGAATAGTAACATAAATATGGAAAAGTGTATAAATCATAAATTTATACATTAGTAATCATCACAAGATTGAATATAATTGTTTAAAACTCATCTGGTTAAGAAATAATACTTGATCTTCGAGTGCTTCCAACTAAAGACCATTCTCTCCCCACTCAAGTAAATACTATTCCAGATTTTTAAAGCCAAAGGTTTGTTTTATCCTTCATTGAACTTTGTATAAATTAATTCTTACAATAAATAGTATTAGGTCTGGTTTCTTTCATTTAAAATTATTCCTGCAAAGTTTATCCCTGTTTTCTGTGTCTCATAACTTCATTCATATTGTGGTTTTGAGATATTCCATTATATAAATGCATCATTATTTTTAAATCTATATTTGATGTGATTCTTTGAGATGTTTCTAGTTTTGCCTACTATCATTTATACTATGACAAATGTTTTTGTACATGTATTTTGGAGCATATATATGTATGAGTTCAGTCGCTCAGTAGTGTCTGACTCTTCGCGACTCCATGAATTGCAGCACGTCAGGCCTCCCTGTCCATCACCAACTCCTGGAATTCACCCAAACTCATATCCATTGAGTCGATGATGCCATCCAGCCATGTCATCCTCTGTGGTCCCCTCTTCCTCCTCCCCCCGATCCTTCCCAGCATGAGGGTCTATTCCAATGAGTCAGTTCTTCGCATGAGGTGGCCAGAGTATTGGAGTTTCAGCTTCAACATCAGTCCTTGAAATGAACACCCAGGACTGATCTCCTTTAGGATGGACTGGTTGCATCTCCTTGCAGTCCAAGGGACTCTCAAGAGTCTTCTCCAACACCACAGTTCAAAAGCATCAATTCTTCGACACTCAGCTTTCTTCACCGTCCAACTCTCACATCCATACATGACTACTGGAAAAACCATAGCCTTGACTAGACGGACCTTTGTTGGCAAAGTAATGTCTCTGCTTTTCAATATGCTATCTAGGTTGGTCATAACCTTCCTGTATGCTTATATACATATGCATTTTTGTTGGATGAATACCTAGAATAGAATGGCTGGGTCCCTAGGGGATATGCATGGACACTATATTGAGATTTCTTCAAAGGCTTGGGATTGGTTTATGTTGTTTCATTTCTGGTCAGTTTTGGTATTGGACCTTTTCTTTTTAAGTAAGTTTTAACACATGTGTGAATGGGAAATCATGAGCATGTCCAAAGAGCTTTGGGCCGGAATGATTTAAAACTGGAATTTTCTTTTCTCTTCTTGAAACTCTCAATTTTATTGTCATCTGAAAAACTACTGTTTATACATCTATTAATCTTCTTTGTTATCTCAATCAGTCTAGGTCAAATCAGGAAAAAGAAACCATAGAGTAATTTGACCAGGGAATGTACAACATAAGGAAATATTGACTATAAGATGGAAATAGAGCAATATGAAGTTGACAAGTAAGCAGCAGAGAAAACTTTAAAGATGATAGGAATAGCAAATCTATAAAATACTAATGGAAGTAATATAATAATGAAAATAATATAATATGCCATCACTCAGAGAGCTGATATAGAACTCCCAAGTAAGAGTATTCTCCCTGCCAGAAATGTGATCCATACTTTGTTGGGGGTGCATAACTGTGAGTAACTGAATGGCAGAGAAATTGCTATAGTGATGGCAGAACTTGCAGGAAATCCACTCTATAGAATGCCAGGAAAAGCTTTTCACAGAGAGGCATCTCATTAGAAATTCTGACTACAAAACTGTCTGATGAGGCTGCTGGCAAAAGTTATTGGCTTTGAGTTGTGATAGGTTCTGTGAATTGAAGGAGCCAGGCCATGGGGAAACCATGTGCTTTGCAGGAAAGTGATGCTGGAGAAGCTGCCTGCAGGTGCTATATGAGAGATGCAAAGGAGTTCACCCAAACCAGCCTTTTTCTCCTCCAGTGTCCCTTCATTATCCTTGATTGACAAAACATCATGGCAGCTGGCAAAGAAAAATCATCTTTAAAGGGCCAAGATTCATTTTCACAGATCAGGCAAAAAGGGCGAATTTGGTGCTGAAAAGGAATAAATTAATAACTTGAGAAAACCCTTTCTGCTCTTCTTCCTTTGTTCAGGTACCTAAGGATCAAAGTTTTCTCTCCATCATTGGGGGCCATCATTTCTTATCACTATACATAAGGAAAATGACTGATTTTTTCCATTGTTTGCTCCATAACTTTCAAAGCAGCTGGAATATAGAAAGAACACAATCAATATTTTTGACTTAGTGAGTGAATGCTGAATAATGTAATGTGCTGTGCTGAGTCACTTCTGTCATGTTCAACTCTTTGTGAACCTATAGACTGTAGCCTGCCAGGCTCCTTTGTCCATGGGGATTCTCCAGGCAAGAATACTGGAGTGGATTGCTGTGCCCTCCTCTAGGGAATCTTCTCAACCCAGGGATTGAACTCTAATCTCTTATATCTCCTGCACTGGCAGGTGAGTTCTTTACCACTAGGGCCACCTAGGAAGGTGGCTCAGGTGGTAAAGATAAGGTAATACTGATATCGAAATCTCAGTAAGATGCTTTTCCCTAAGCCTCTGGACATATTCACCTGACTGCCCAACCTGTGCTACAAGCTGAGCTCACTGCTCTTCAGATCTGCTCGTCTGTCTGTATTCCCTGTGTTAGTAAATGGGACCACTTCAGGCTCAGTGGTCCTATGACTCAACCTAGCAACCTAACATCTCCTTTTTCTCCGTTTCATTCTATGAACTTAGTCAGCTAGTCTGGTTTATGCAACTATTTCTCTTATTGGCTACATTCCGAACTGTTATTTTCTTGACTCAGGTTCTAGTCCTTTGCCCTTTTAGATTATTGTGAAATTCTCCCTGTTGGCCTTTTTGTCTTTGGTTTTACAAGTCTCTGGTTTAGCCCTCATACTACTACCTCAGTTCTCTAATAAAATGTAAATCGTACCATGTAACTCCTTTGCTTAAATCCTTCAGAGGTTTTTCTGTCTCTTAAAGTAGTGCTGTTCACCTTGTGATTTCATGAATCCCCAAGCAAATACAGTGACCTGCAGGTCTTATGAAAAGGAAAAGGAACAGAGAGAGGGCTGGATTCTGGGACTCGCATTATTTCTTCCTGCTGCAAAGCTTAACTTTATCTCTCTTACATATCTTTTGTAAGATTTTGTTTGAATAATGCTTTTCACTATAAGAAACTACAATAAAAATTCAACCAAACAGTTTTGAAAACAACTGCACTAAAGGATAAACTCCAAATATTTGAAAAGCATACATGGTCATGTACAATCTGGTTTTTGACTAAAATTTAGCCTTTTTTCTAACCCTTCATA
>ML661885.1:29870756-29886209 GCA_007570785.1 Antilocapra americana
CTGATGAAAGAAATCAAGGAGGACACAAACAGATGGAGAAATGTACCGTGCTCATGGATTGGAAGAATCAATATAGTGAAAATGAGTATACTACCTAATGCAATCTATAGATTCAATGCAATTCCTATCAAGCTACCAGAGGTCTTTTTCAAAGAATTAGAACAAATAATTTCTCAATTTGTATGGAAATACAAAAAACCTCGTATAGCCAAAGCAATCTTGAGAAAGAAGAATGGAACTGGCGGAATCAACCTACCTGACTTTAGGCTATACTACAAATCCACAGTCATTAAGACAGTATGGTACTGGCACAAAGACAGAAACATAGATCAATGGAACAGAATAGAAAGCCCAGAGATAAATCCACGCATCTATGGACACCTTATCTTTGACAAAGGAGGCAAGAATATACAATGGAGAAAAGACAACCTCTTTAACAAGTGGTGCTGGGAAAACTGGACAGCCACTTGTAAAAGAATGAAACTAGATCACTTTCTAACACCATACACAAAGATAAACTCAAAATGGATCAAAGATCTAAGCATAAGACCAGAAAATATAAAACTCCTAGAGGATAACATAGGCAAAACACTCTCTGCTATAATCCAAAGCGGGATACTCCATGACCCACCTCCCAGAATATTGGAAATAAAAACACGAATAAACAAATGGGACCTAATTAAAATTAAAAGCTTTTGCACAACAAAGGAAACTATAAGCAAGGTGAAAAGACAGCCTTCAGAATGGGAGAAAATAATAGCCAATGAAGCAACAGACAAACAACTAATCTCAAAAATTTACAAACAACTCCTGCAGCTCCATTCTAGAAAAATAAACAACCCAATTAAAAAGTGGGCCAAAGAACTTAACAGACATTTCTCCAAGGAAGATATAAAAATGGCTAACAAACACATGAAAAGATGCTCAACATCACTCATTATCAGAGAAATGCAAATCAAAACCACAATGAGGTACCACTTTACACCAGTTAGAATGGCTGCCATCCAAAAGTCTACAAGCAATAAATGCTGGAGAGGATGTGGAGAAAAGGGAACCCTCTTACACTGTTGGTGGGAATGCAAACTAGTACAGCCACTATGGAAAACAGTGTGGAGGTTCCTTAAAAAGCTGCAAATAGACCTGCCATATGACCCGGCAATCCCACTGCTGGGCATATACACCGAGGAAACCAGAATTGAAAGAGCCACGTGCACCCCAATGTTCATCGCTGCATTGTTTACAATAGCCAGGACATGGAAGCAACCTAGATGCCCATCAACTGACGAATGGATAAGAAAGCTGTGGTATATATACACAATGGAATATTACTCAGCATTAAAAAAAAAAATTCATTTGAAGCAATTCTACTCAGATGGACGAAACTGGAGCCCATTATCCAGAGTGAAGTAAGCCAGAAGCAAAAACAACAATACAGTATATTAACACATATATATGGAATTTAGAAAGACAGTAATGAGAACCCAACATGGGAGACAACAAAAGGAAGGCAGATGTATAGAATAGACTTGTGGACTTTGTGGATGAGGGTAAGGGTGGGATGAGATGGGAGAAGGGCATTGAAGCATGTTAATTGTCATGTGTCTAATCAATCGCCAGCCCAGGATTGATGCTCGGGACTGGTGCAGCGAGATTTCCCGGGGGGGAGGGAGGAGGGAGGGGGGACCCGGAGGGGAAGCATATGTAAACGCATGGTGATATCATGACAATGTATGGCAAAAACAATAAAAAAAAAAAAAAGAAGTAAATCTTGAGTTCCTACTGTATGCAAACTACTATACCAATTGCTGGAAGCATAGTGGTGATACAGATAGAAAAATTTTTCTAATATATAGAATGTAAGTACATGAAAAGTGCTATGGAAGTTAAAAGTAGGATATTGAGGGTAGAGAATTTTGGAGCAATAGTCTTGATTGTAAACATAGAGGTGTTAGGGACATTCTAATGAAGATAGTGGCATATTCTTAAGGCCCCAATGTTAGTAAAGCAAGCAGTCAAGACACCTGGGGAAAGAGCTTTCCAGGCAGACAACAGAAAATGACAATTCTATCAGGCAAGATCATGCCTAGAATATTGAGGTATTGGAGGTACAACAACAACAACAAAAAATGTGTCTACAGCAGAGTTGCTGTTGTTCAGTTGCCCAATTGTTTCTGACCCTTTGACACTCCATGTACTATAGCATGTCAGGGTTCCCTGTCCTTCACTATTTCCTGGCCATTGAGTTGGTGTTGCCTTCCAAAAATGTCATCTTCTGTCATCCCCTTCTCCTGCCTTCAATCTTCCCCAGCATCAGGGTCTTTCCGGTGAGTCAGTTCTTTGCATCAGGTGGCCAAAGTATTGGAGCTTCAGTTTCAGCGTCAGTCCTGCCAATGAATATTCAGGGTTGATTTCCTGTAGGATTGACTGGTTTGATCTTGCTCTCCAAGGGATTCTCAAGAGTCTTCTCCAGCACCACACTTTTATGGCATCAATTCTTAGGCGCTCAGCCTTTTTTATTGTCCAGTTCTCACATCTGTACATGACTACTGAAAAGGCATAACTTTGACTATATGGACCTTCACAGGCAAAGTAATGTCTCTACAGCAGAGAGAACCAAGCAAAAATTAGTGAGAAAAGAAATTATGGATAAGATGGGAACAAAACTACTAAGGACCGAACAGGTCATTGTAACACTTTTGGCTTTAACTCAGAGTGACTTCCTGTATTAGAGTCTTAGGGCCACAAAACAAAGTACCACAAGCTGGGTGGATTAAAATAGCTTATATTTATTCTGTCACAGTTCTAGTGACCAGAAATTTGAAATTAAAATTTCAGCAGTGATATTCTCCTTCTAAGGTCTCTTGGGGAGATTTTCTTCCTTGGCTTTTCCTAACTGCTGGTGGTGATCAAAGAACCTTGGCATTCCTTGGCTTTTATCTGTATTACTTCAGTCTCTGCCTCTGTCATCACATTACATTTTTCCTGTGTGTGTCTCTCTCTCGTGCTTATAAAGACACCAGTTTTATTCATTACCCTCCATTATAATAATGATCACTCATGTTCAGTTCAGTTCAGTCGCGTTCAACTCTTTGTGACCCCATAGACTGCAGCATGCCAGGCCTCCCTGTCCATCACCAACTCCTGGAGTTACTCAGACTCATGTCCCTTAAGTCAGGGAGGCCATCCAGCCATCTTGTCCTCTGTTGTCCTCTTTTCCTCCTGCCCTCAATCTTTCCCAGCATCAGGGTCTTTTCCAGTGAGTCAGCTCTTTGCATCAGGTGGCCAAAGTATTGGAGTTTCAACTTCAGTATCAGTCCTTCCAACGAACACCCAGGACTGATCTCCTTTAGGATGGACTGGTTGGATCTCCTTTACAGTCCAAGGGACTCTCAAGAGTCTTCTCCAACACCACAGTTCTAAAGCATCAATTCTTCGGCACTCAGCTTTCTTTATAGTCTAACTCTCACATTCATACGTGAATACTGGAAAAACCATAGCTTTGACTAGACAGACCTTTGTTGGTAATGTCTCTGCTTTTTTAATATGCTGTCTAGGTTGGCTCTCATATTGGCTATATTTTAACATAATGGAAACAGATCACTCTAAATGTAATTAGTTTTGTTAATATGATATAGCTAAATTAACAAAGTGCCTCTATAATGACATATTTCCAAATAAGTTTATTTTCAGAGGGACTAGAGAGTTAGGACTTCAATTTCTAGGGACATGATTCTACCCATTACACATAGGAAGCAAGATAATTTTTTTTGTAGCAGCACACGTTCTGTGATTTTGAAACTATCTTTTTGGCAACTATGTTTAGAGACTGCATATGTATATGTGTGTGTGCGTGTGTGTGTGTGTGCACATGCGGTGATGTGCTCAGTTGCATTCAACACTTGGCAAGCCCATGGACTGCAGCCCACCAGGCTTCTCTGTTCATGGAATCCTCCAGGCAAGAATACTGGAGTGGGTAGCCATCTCTGTCTCCAGAGGATCTTCCTAACCCAGGGATTGAATCCAGGTCTCCTGCATTGCAGGCGGATTCTTTACCACTGAGCCACCAGGGAAACCCTTGGAAGCAGGGAGACCAGTGAGGAGATGATGATAATTATTAACAGTGTTGGGCCAAGTGGGAATAGTTGAGGTAATGTAGAAGTGGTACAATTTAGATAATTTCAGAGTTAAAGTTGATAGGATTCACAAATAATTTCAGTCTAAGTTTGAAAGACAGCAGTATAAATAATTTCAACATTTTTGAGATAAATAGAAGCATGAAATTGTTAACTTGTGGAGAAGTGTAAACAATAGAACCTAGGGGGATAACATAAGGAATTCAACTGAACACAATAAATTTGAGAAATGCTTTCGCAGGTTGCCTGAAAAGTTTTGGTTTATACCTGTTGCCTGTATCGAGTATAATGCAGCATGTCTCCTGGTACTTTATATCTTAACAAAAGATTTCTCTTTTGACAAAAGGTTCATATTAGTAGTAATAGTTTACTGCGGCTGCTACAACAAATTTCAAAAATAACAAAACAAAACTATGGCTTAAACCAACAAAGTTTATTCTTTCACAGTTCTGGAGGCTGGGGTTGATTCTTAAAGTTCTGAGGAAGAATTCTTTCCAGGCCACTCTTCTAGGTTCAGATGGTTTCCAATAATCCTTTGCATTTCTTGACTTATAGTTGCATCACTTCAAGTTCTGACTCTGTATTCACATGGCTTTTTACTCTGTGTATCCCCATTAGGGAAGGCCCTGGTGGTAGTAGCAGAGATGTTTAATAGTAGATGCAAAATACTATGGCCTGATTGCGCTTGCTAGTTGCACAAAACCCCAGGCCTAAGATAAGCCAAATTAGTGGAAACTTTCAACAAATATAAGCTAGGTATATGTGAAATATGGAAAAAAAAATAGCTGAGAAATCCTGCCAGAGAGTATAAAGACAGTAGTCTGAACACTCTTGTTATAGTAGTTTTAGCATTGAATTTATAGTATAGCTATAAAAAACATCTTTTCATTTTATTGTTCAGAGTATTGTATACTCTTTTACTCTCTTTACTCTTCCTTGTCCTTTCTCTTTTCTTCTCTTTCAACACACTAACTGTATTTAGGGACCACATCGGTTCAATATGATCTCATCTTTGGGTCCTTAATTATATCTACATAGACTGTTTCTCTAAATAAGATTGAATTCACAGGTTTTGAATAGACATATCATTTTTAGGGGGTGGGTAGAAGGCAAATATTCAGCCCATTATAAATAGTTGCATTAATATAAAACAGACTGGCTTTGGTAGATTTCCACTTCATACGTAGAACTTCTGTTGTAGTCTTGTCTGGCTGTGTGGTAGACATGTAAGGAATAAACGGTTCTCACTTTAATTCATGGTGTGATCTGAAAATAAGACCAGAAATTTCTTGTCATTCTTTTCAACATTTCCAGTTGCAAATGACTGGCATTTTCTTTTCAAAGACTATATGCAGGACACTTACTAATAAAACCAAATGTATATGAACAACAGCAACAACCTTCCTCTAGTCTGTTGCTAGTGAAAGTGTTAGTCACTCAGTCATTTCTGACTCTCTGCAACCCCGTTGACTCTAGTCTGCCAGGCTCCATGGAATTCCCCTGGCATGAATACTAGAGTGGGTAGCCATTCCTTTTTCCAGGGGATCTTCCTGACCCAAGGATTGAACCCAGGTCTCCTGTCCTGCAAGCAGATTCTTTACTGTCTGAGCCACCAAGGAAGCCCCTGGTGGTAGTAGGAGAGACATTTAATACCAGATGCAAAATACTATGGCCTGATTGTGCTTGCAGGTTGCACAAAATCCCAGGCCTAAGATAAGCCAAATTAGTGGAAACTTTGAAAAATATAAGCTAGGTATATGTGAAATATGGACAAAAAATAGCTGAGAAGTCCTGCCAGAGAGTATAAAGACAGTAGTCTGAACACTCTTGCTATAGTAGTTTTAGCATTGAATTTATAGTATAGCTATAATTTTTTTTCTTTTTATTGTTCAGTAATGCAATAAACACTGTGACAGTAATAAGTTCAAATAAATTTAAATGATTAATTAACATTTAATGCTGAAAAGTTGTTTTTTAAGAAAGTTGATAATGAATGTGTACTTATACAATATAGCTAGCTTTTTCTAATCTACTGTTTTGGTGCTATAGAATGAACTCTGTTCCCCCGAATTCATATGCTGAAACTCTAATCCCCAATGTGAATAAAGATGCAATCTTTAGGGAAGTAAATGAGGTCATAACAGTGAGGTCCTAATCTAATAGGACTGGGGACTTTACAAGAAGAGAAAGTTCAGTCCCGCCTTCCCCATAAGGGCCATACAAGAGCACAACAAGAATAGCTATCTGAAATCAGAAAGAGAGTCCTCACCAGCAATCAGCCATGCTGGCACTCTGATCTTGGACATCTTAGCTTCTAGAATGGTAAGCAATGCATTTCTCTTGTTTGAGTCACCCAGTCTATGGTATTTTGTGATAACAGCCTGAGTGGACTGACAGTGGGCCAAAGAGGTTCTGCTGACAACATATAAATCAGAAGACAAAAATATATGCATAATCATTTTGAAAGATTTTGCGTGATGGTAATGAGTTAATGTTTATGACTCCAGAAATTGTGTTTAAGCACTTTCTGGTGTTTGACTTTTCATTTAGATGAGTTTTTTTTTGTTTGTTTGTTTATTTTTATTTAGATAGAATTTCTCTTCTTCTAAAACAATTTCACTCATTTAGAATTTTGAGCTTTCTTGTGCACATGTGAAAAATGAAGTTATAGCTCCATTGACAGAAGCATTCCACAGTTAGATGACACTAGTTTAATATCAAAGACTTTAAATACTTCAGATAGGAAAATCATTAATTTTAATAACACTTGACATTTTCATTCAAATTCATAAAAGTCAAAATGTTGACAATGTATATTGATCAGATGGAATAAAAAAATTGTGGCTATGGTTTATTATAAATTCAACTGAATGGTTCAACATTTAAAATAGAATGAAATGATACTAGGAAAACAGATTTTTAGGAAAACAGATTTTGCTGCAGAAAATCCAAGAAATTAAAAATTGTGCAAGTTACTAAATTAAAAAGGTTGGAATTAAATGCATTTGAAATGGCAACCCACTCCAATAGTCTTGCCTAGAGAATACTGTGGACAGAGGAGCCTGGTAGGCTGTTGTCCATAGGGTCACATAGAGTCAGACATGACTGAAGCACCTTAGCATGCATGCATGCGTTGGAGAAGGAAATGACAACCGACTCCAGTATTCTTGCCTGGACAATTCCAGGGACGAAGGAGCCTGGTGGGCTGCTGTCTATGGGGTTGCACAGAGTTGGACACACCTGAAGTGACTTAGCAGCAGCAGCAACCTATACAGGGTTTCCCTGGTATCTGGTAAAGAATCTACCTGCAATGCAGGAGACCTCGGTTTGATTCCTGGGTTGGGAAGTTCCCCTGAGAAGGGATAGGCTACCCATGCCAGTATTCTTGGGTTTCCCTGTTGGTTCAATTGATAAAGAATCCCCTGCATTGCGAGAGACCTGGGTTCTATCCCTGGGTTGGGAAGATTCTCTGGAAGAGGGCATGACAACCCACTCCAGTATTCTTGCCTGGAGAATTCCCATAAACAGAGAGGCCTGGCAGGCTACAGTCCATGGGGTTGTAGAGTCAGGCACAACTGAGCGACTAAGCACACACACACACACAAACGTGCTAGATGGGGCTTTCCTGGTGGCTCAGCTGTAGAGAGTCCACCTGTAATGTAGGAGATGCAGGTTCAATCCCAGGGTCAGGAATATCTCCTGGAGAAGGAAATGGCAACCCACTCAAATACTCTTGCCTGTGAAATCTTATGGGCAGAGGAGGCTGGCAGGCTACAATCTATGGGGTCACAAAAGGGTCAGACTAAACAATAACAACAAATACATGCTACAAATCACATAGTAAATTGATTGTAGTTCAAGTATTTTGTTTCATAACTGATGTTAAATACAAAAAATGTCTCCAAGTATAACAGTGCTTAGTTTCTTTGTGTTCATGTAGAGATATTTGAGTCTTTGAAGAATTACTTTGTAAATGAACAAAAATCCCCATTAGTCATATTGAATGATTTTGTAAAGTCCCCTAAATTTTGTGTGTATTTTATCCTCTTATTTTTAGCACTATTTTAAATTTCAGAAGTCCCAGTTAAGATAACTTATGTGAACACTAGCTTTAGACATCCGACTGCATGTTTCAAGAAAGCAGGCAGACAGGTGTGTAGGGGATGCAGGAGAGAGGTCTAGGCCATCAGTATATAGATGGAAATTTAAGCCATAAAACGGGGCTTTTTCTTCTACTCTGGATGAATGAATCACCAATCTTTATATGTACAATTACAGGCGGTAAAGAATCTGCCTGCAATGCCGGGGATCTGGGTTTGACCCTGGGTTGGGACGATCCCTTGGAAAAGGGAACAGCAACCCACTCCAGTATTCTTGCCTGAAGAATTCCATGGACTGAGGAGCCTGGCGTGCTATATTCCATGAGGTAGCAAAGAGTCAGATATGATGAGCAACTAACACCCACATAATCCTCATTTAAGTGTGCATTAAAAACTACTTTTCAATCTGAATGCCTTTAAACTAACTCCTTTCTGGAGTGTTGTGTTTTCTAGAGTGTTGATTTTTCATAATAGATTTTTGCTTAACCTAGATTAATAGAGCTGGACACACAGATATGAATATCTAGTACAATAAAATTATGTAACATTCATTTCATATATTTTTATACTTAATGGGGATTAAGGAGTGGCAATTGAGTGTATTTTTATGATTGCATTCTCTAAGCAGTTTAGAAAAACTATTAACAGTTTTAACAAAAATTCTGTATTTCATTGCAAGGAAAAGGCTGAGCATAAAAGAGGTTTATACACAGATTTCTAACTGCTTAGTGGGGCAAATAAAAAAAACTTTATCTGAATATTGTGTCAGAAGCTCAAAATCAAATGTAGAAAAAGCTAATTACAGTTTCTTGGCCCTTCTAATCATTCTCCAAATCTTTTTTTCTCTTACATTTTTTTCTACTTTGGAATCTCCAGTTTTGAATGATCTTAGCTTTAAAATAATAGAATCACTTCAGATACTCTCCTTTTTTTCCTAAGTGATTCTAGACATCCAGCCTTACAGTGCACCGCTGCAGTAACTCTTACATCCAAGTCTCCCCTCTCTACCCTTTCTGTCCAAGGACATCCATTTGATATATACTGAATGATTAAAATATGTTGCTAAGGAATATCTCTGCTTCTCATCTGTCCTATACCCAACACTTCTTACACAGTGCTATCAGTTTAATCTCTCATAAGAATATCCAAAATATTCTGATTATTACATAATCAGGTCACCTAACAGCATTTTATGTACTATGGTCTTTAAAGAAATGTATATTCCTTGAATTATCAACTGAATTTTATTCTACTTTCTAATTACACCTTTTGCTATCCTATTTTTACACAGTATGGTCTAACCAAACCACTTCTTCCCACATATAATACACATTTTTTCTCCTCAATTCCATTCCTGAAATGGTTTTTTCTGTCTACTTCTTCCTTTTCTCACTTCTGCATGTTATAAAGTATGTAATTCAAATGTCACCTGGCCTCAGAATGTCTTGTATAAAATTGAGCTTGCTGAGTTATTTTTGTACTTAGTTCTGAATGTTTATTTTTATAAAATCAATTAATATATGTGAGCTATATAAGTTCATATAATTTTATGTAACTTACTGGAGTTCAAATCTTTATTTCCCTTACAGAGCCATTTTCCCTATATATGTTTATTTATTTTGGTAATTATTTCCATAACTCTAAAGAACATGTTTTGTTCTTTTATCAATTTTTAAAACCTAGATTAAAAATGGAAAATTGAAGGCTTTTTTTGAAGGTTTTTACCTTCCAAAACCTACATGTTCGATAAATCTTTCTTGGTTGTCACTTGCTTTAACAAAAAGCAGTCTCTAGATAATGGCTTTCCAGTCTGTCCACAGACTATTAAATACTCTATTTCAAATCGGCTTCAATACTGCCTGCCACCTTTCCTAAGGGTTCTGTTTCTTTTCTTCCTGTACTTCAAGTTTGATGATAGACATTTTCCTAGACTCCCCACAGTAGTAGTTAGTAAAAGCAAAACTTTAAATAAGATCAGAGATAACAAACTGCCCTCCAACAGGTAGGATGTGATTCAGCTATTTCTAATCATGGTTACTCAGACCCAGTCTCATGATTCAAAGTATCTGGGAAATGCCCCTCCTAGCCCAGCTCTTGGGCTGCCTCCTATAATTAATGTCAGCTTACAGACTCGAAATGCACTGAGACAGTCTACACTGCTCAGACTGTAGCTGCAAGAACATTCTCTGAGGCATAGTGTGCCCCTCCTCTAAGGCAGGTTATACCTCCTGAAGCCTTATTTTTTTCTCTTCAGATCAACAGTCTTAAAACAAATGGAAAATCAGAATACCTTCTTTCTTTAAGAAAGACCCACAGGGTGGGTCTTACAGCCTTTAAGTTGTAATCTCCAGAATATATATTATGCCTGTTATCCAAAAATTAGATTGTTCAGCTATAAATAGTACCTTATGTAGGATAACATATGTCATTCTAATAATGTTAGAATTCTAACAATAGAATAACAGTGTACTGTTCTAGGTAGAGCTTTTGCAATTATCAGACTCTGATTTACTAACCTTATTCAATTGAGAGTTGGGTATTTTCTTAACCCTTTCTAAAATCTTCCCAATCTCATAGGATGCTATAGACAATCACACACTTTTTTACATAATCAGATCATAAGGATCACGCTTGGTAGAGATGAAATCCAAAATTAAAAAGGAAAGTTTTGCTAAGAGAAATATATCTGTACAAATGCAACTTTTCTTCTAAAAAGGTGGCCTCTTAAGTGATCATATTGAAAATTCAGGTCTCTTGGCTTCATAACACTTCAAATAATTTCAAAACTATATCAGGTTGTTGCTGTACTCTGCATATATTACTGAAAAGAAAACTATTTACTTACATCATTAGAGTACACTATTTGTTTCTCTCTTTTCTAACTTTCTTTTTTTATTTAGTTTTGGCTGTGCTGGGTCTTCATTGCTTTGCACCGGTTTTCTCTAGTTGCAGTGAGCAGGGCCTACTCTTCATTGAGGTGCTCAGGCTTCTATTGTGGTGGTTCCTCTTATTGCAGAGAACAGGCTCTAGGTCCTCAGGCTCAGTAGTTGCAGCTCCTGGACTCAAGTGAAGGCTCAGTAGTTGTGGCACCTAGGCTTAGTTGCTCCGAGGAACGTGGAATTTTCCGGTACCAGGGATTGAACCCGTGTGCCCTGCATTGACAGGCAGATTCTAATCTACTGGGCTACCAAGAAAGTCTTTTTATAACTTTCTTGTTATAGTTGTAAGGCCCACAGGACTAATACTTAGAATTTCTTCCTCAACTTCTTATAAACAGCAAAAGGGAGATTTGCTATTCTCATGGCCTAGAGAGGCAGGTTCATTTTGTGTATAACCTGGAGTCTCCTTTACTCTTGGGTACAGAGAGGTTGCTTGATGGTTGTTACCAGGTGACAAAAGACAATGGAAGAGCTACTTATTTTTGTCCATTTCTATGATAAGATGTCAAAATTGTGTAACAAGGTGCGGCATACCAAGGTTAGGTGACACTTAAATATGTGTAATTTACCAAGGAAATGTATGATAACATATTCAGTAATGTGGACCTCTCATTCAGATCAAGGTTATAAAATATTCAGGATGTGTGTTTTGAAGAAAGAATGTAGTTTGTAGTTACCTTAAGAGAAAATGTAGTATAGGGTGTTTTCAAAGTTGATCACAATAATCTCAGAACATTGATATTTGTTATCTGGAAGCAAAGTCAAATTCTCTCCACTGAATTTGTAGTGTGACTCACTTGTAAGCAACAGAAAGTGGCAGAGGTGATGCTGTATGTTTCTGAGGCTAGGCCAGAAAAGCTAAGGAAACTTCCACCTGTTTAGCTGGATACTTGGTTTGGAGCCTGAATTACATGTATAAAATCCAGCTGTGTCAGGGCCACCGGAAAAGGTAAAACTAGGTGCCCGTCCACAGCTTCTGTAGAGGTCATAGTTGATAGCTAGAATCAATTGCTATCCACTGACTGAAAGCATCTCCAGATGATTTCATACCCCAGTGGTCAAGTCGCCTCCCACCTTCAAGAGTTCCCGGGATGGGCTTCCAGATAGCATGACTTCCAAGTCAACCCCACTGTAATTCCTGACCCACCAAGTGTGCTAGCACTGTGATGGGAAGTACTTACCAGTAAGTGTAAAGTGGTTTGCTATACAGCCTAGGAACCAGAATAGCAGAACACCACGCTGTGAGGACAAATGGGAGAGAGGTGGGGCATTCCTAAAGAGCCGCCTGAAGCCTGAAGCATCCCTGAAGACTGATTTCCATGTCCTGTGTTGGAGGACCTCAGGACTGACACACAGAGAGTGTGGTGGTGGCAGAGCCGAAGTTGTCCCCAAAGGGCCACAGTAGAAGTTGAACACTCACCGATGACGGGAGATATAGGACCGTTTTCTGTAGATCAGAGGTAGGCAAAGTGGAAGATACCTTGCACAGAGACTTTTTATGTCCTCTTAAAGACTGCCTGGGAGGGTAAGGAAACTCTGCAGTTAATGTCTGAGAGTGGAGCTGAGATCAAAGTGTCTAGCTGAAGAAGAGGCATCAGATACATCAAGGGATCTTTGATTAGGAGGGCCCAGCAGGGAACTTCTGAAGAACCTTGAAAGTTGTCCAGGATAGAAGCAGTTTTAATATCTGCAAGGGCCAGAGAGTTAGAAGTCAGAATATAATATTAGTACAGTACTATACTATACCATAGTAGCATATATTAGTATAAGAGTATGAGATAAGAAATTTCTTATTTTCCTTTTCCTCTCCTCAAAACTTCCAGTTATATTTAGGACAGAAATTAGAGGAAAATAAAAAGTGAAAAAACAAAAACAAAAACCCCCAGACCTTTTTTAGAGAATTGATCTAGTGGGCCTGCAGTTTAACCCATAGTACTGGCTAAAAGGCAGAGTGTGTGGTCCCAGCACAGATGGGTAGCTGTGGTTGTCAGAGTCAGTGGAAGTTCTGTTTTGAATCCACTTCCCCTACATTTTCTGAATGTTTAATAGCACCATCATCATCAAGAGTTGGGCTGGAGAAGAATATGTGTGTTTGAGGAGAAAGAGAAGCTATAAGATAATCATCAGGAAGAGTGACTAGTGTTATTGTTTGATTGTGTGTATGTGCTCAGTTGTGTCTGACTCTTTGTGATCCTGTGGACTGTAGCTCACCAGGCTCCTCCATCCATGGGATTCTCCCAGGCAAGAATATTGGAGTGGGTTGTCATTTCCTCCTCCAGGGTATCTTCCCAACCTAGGGAATGAACCTGCATCTCCTCCATTGCAGGTGAATTCTTTCCTGCTTAGTTACTTGCATCAGTATTTCATTTGAAGTTGGTGATCCAGAATTGAAAGTAATGAAGACTCAGTATGGGGATCTATTACTCTCCAGTCATTGCCTCTTGAATGGACACATAGTTTAGAGAAACAGTTGAATTTGACAAACTTTGAAGTTTTACCAGATAAGGGTACTACATGGTAATGTAAAAAGGGGTGATTTTGATGTGAAGGGGTGACTTGAAATGTAAAGCCTGGTAAAGGAAAGTAGAAGGCTAGTAGAATAAAAACTGGAGGTTCTGAGCAGTTGGAGTGGGACAAGAGAGAAAGTTAGTTAAAAAGATAGCAGATGGTTATCTTAATAAATCAGTGAAAAAATTTAAGCTTAAAAAATGTTGACCATTAGAAGATTGTACTGTATAGAATGATATGTTATATATAAATATATTATTATATTATAATATATAACAATATAAATATATTTATAATGTATTGTGTGTAATATATTATGCATAATAATTATATTAATAATAATTAGGTTAATCAGCAAATTATAAGTTACCAAGGATATATCACTCAGTTCTTTAAATCACATACTTCAATTTTGCTAGCTTTGGAGACATTCAGAGAAAATTCTTCCAACTAAAATACCTTACAGTTTTACACTACATTCAAAAGATATGTGTATAATTTTTGTTTGTTTTTAATGAAAATGTTTGTTCTACTCAACCTACCTGTATTTTTTTTTGAATGAGCAAATACAATGTCTAATTTAGAAGGAAGCTATTATGACAGGCATTGAGGAAGCTAGTAATTATAAATCTTATGAAATTTTTCAAAAATTAATTTTGTTGTTTAATTGAAATGAATTCACATACTGCTCTGCATCACACACACACATTCTGACACACTCATCACCATTTAAGAAAGATGAAAAACAATCAGAGAATTAATATATAGAATTGCATTACCTCTCTTAATATACATTATAATAACTATAAAAGAATATATATGTGATATTTAGTATTCTGTATTCTTTTCCAGTTCTTTTTAAGTGATTTAATTTATTCACCAGAGCCTGCAATTTTCAGATTATTTATAGATACAGAAGCCATTAAGTCTTGCTACATAAATGGTAAATAATGACACCATGAAAATAATCCTTTAATATTACTTTATGAATATGTATGATGTTATTGTGAGTAGTATTAATTTCTCAAAACTTCCTATAAATGGGATAAGTACAAATAAAACAAATGGAAGGTACCCAATCATATTGGTTTTGTACGTACTTGCTATATAAACAATTTATATAAATATCCTTTTAACTTTTTGAAATTTAGTTCTCTTGTACTTGTTTTAAAAAATAGCTTATAAATTTCTCTTTGCTACTAAATAATAGAAAAGAAGAAAAAGCATATTGTAGTGTAGGTGAATGCTGCCAAGTGGAAATTCAACTTCTTTCTTTATAGTTTTTAGGAATAAGGTAGAGATATTAAAAAAGCAAGCCCAAATCTACCACCTGCTGAACTGTATACTTCAAATTTGAATGCAGTTAAGTAAGAATTTTATTTTCAGTATTGCTTTCTTTATTGACTTTGAATCCCAACTATACTGAGAGATTTGAAAGTATTTTTATTGTCAAAGATGTGATACTTTGTTAGAGCTAGATGCATCATAAAAGCTGAATTGTTATAGTATTCCTTTATGAAAACCTGTTTTTCTCAAATTATAATTATTCAATACCTATTATAAATGCCATACATATCAAAAGTGGCAAAATGATTTTAAATTTGCTCTGGAACATGGTTTATGAATTTAAATTGCCCAACCTCTGGTAGATACGAACTCTTTAACAGGAGACAATCCCCACTCAGAGTTGTCTACTTTTGTTTTTTCACTGATTATCTAAAGTGCAATATACAAGTCTTTTGATTCTTTAGGTAGAAATACTCCTAAGTATTT
>ML661885.1:29891209-29927995 GCA_007570785.1 Antilocapra americana
GGGGGGGAGGGAGGAGGGAGGGGGGACCCGGAGGGGAAGCATATGTAAACGCATGGTGATATCATGACAATGTATGGCAAAAACAATAATAAAATAAATAAATAAATAAAGTGCAATAAATTTGGTAGAAATATATGGTTAAATACAGGCTTCCCTGGTGGCTCAGATGGTAAAGAATCTGCCTGCAGTGCAGGAGACCTGAGTTTGATTCCTGGCTCAGAAAGATCCCCTGGAGAAGGGAATGGCAACCCACTCCAGTGTTCTTGCCTGGAGAGTTCCATGGACAGAAGAGCCTGGTGGGCCACAGTCCATGGGATCACAAAGAGTGGGACACGATTGAGCGACTAACACTTTCACATGGTTAGATCTTATTATGGTTAATAACAATAACAATTAATGGGATATCCTCCATGAAAGAGTCTTGTATACAATTTTAAGTAGTATAGATAGCTATTTTGACAAATAGTAGGATAGATTTTAAAATTATTACTTTATATAAAGAAAGGCTTTCTACAAAGCAATTTACTACCCCCCTTTTTGAAACAAAGTGATGTATTTTAAAAGAACATGTGCTTTCATCATTTTTTTCTCTCAATACTGTTCCTTGCTTTATTATCTTTTTCAAAAGAGTAAATTCAATGTTTGAAATTTCACACCCAGTGGAATGATATCTTAAAAACAAAACAAAGAGCTGTTAAAAAAACACACTTGAGTAAATGTAAACGTGGGGAGAAGTGCTTCACCAGACAAATGTAATTTTCATCGTGGACTCCAGCATTTATTTGCTTTGTAAATTTGAAAAGAAGTTGCTTACTTTTTATGGAAACTCTAGTTTCTCTTTTAATATGGAGAACATAATATCTAACTTAAAGATTGTTTTGCGGATTCAAAGAAAACTGTAAAGAGTGTATGGCAGAGTCCTAGCATATAGAAGATAGTGGATGCTAGTGAGTTTCATTTGCAGTGTTCTTGAAATTATCTCATAGATATAGCAACCTTTTTACCTACTTCACAGCTTTACTTCACACCAAAGAGTAGGGTGAATTATGCTTTAAACCTGAGTGTGTGTGTATGTGTGCCCGTGCTCAGTGGTGTCTGACTCTTTGTGACCCCATGGGCTGTAACCCAGCAGGCTCCTTGGAATTCCCCAATCAAGAATACTCAAGTGGGTTGCCATTTTCTGGGATCTTCCCAACCCAGGGATTGAATCTGCATCTCTTGCATCTCCTGCATTGGCAGGCATATTCTTTACCACTGTGCCACCTGGGAAACCCCAAGCTGAGAAATGGCTAAAAAATTGCCTGTCCCTTTACTAAGAAAGGTGGACAGTCTGGCTTAATGTAATCCCATTTAGGTTCCATAATATCTCAATATAAAATGAATACTATGCTAGAGAGTTTAAAGAAGTGGCATTAATGATGACAGTTTTGAAAATAAGGAAATTAGTTGGCAGGTGTGATGAAAGCTTTCAAACAATAATAGGACAGTTTCCTGTTATTTCTGTATATCATTAATTATTCTGTATTGAGGCTTAATTACTATGACATCTTATGCTTCTCTTCCACAAAAAGGAAAAAAAAAAAGTGGTGATATTTTCCTTATTTACAGGAGGGGAAAATAAAGCTTAGGAAAATTAAGTCACTTAGCAAGGTCATTAAAGTTTACTGCTTCCTTAGTTCTTTCTTTGGTTCTTTGTATCACCAGCTCTTCTCAGCCTTAGTAATAACTTAAATGACATGCAATCAGAAAGACCTTCCTTAACAAAATAAAGTAGTTGTCTTATATCTTTGATCACACATTAGTATTTTTCATCATATTTATCATGTTTTATAATGGTTTCATTTACATGATTACCTACTGTGTCTTTCTGACACTCCAATGTAAAGTTCCTCAGTCTGGTACCTAGTTTTTACCTTACTAACTATTGTATCCTCAACTTGAGTACTTAGTATATAATAGTTCCCCTACAAATATCTGTTGGAAAAAGAAAAGGAAGGAAAAAATAAAATAATATTCTTTGGTTTATTTCCTTTTATTTGTTATAAAATGTAGTGGACTCAATAGTGGCCCCAAGCATTTTAGATTCTAACCACTGAAACTGTGCATATTACCTTGCGTGATAAAATTTGTGCTAAATGAGCTTAGATTAGCCATGTGTGCCTTAACTGCCATCAGAAGGGTTCTAATTGGAGAGGCAGATAGAGATCAGACATGGAGGAGAAGGTGATGTGAAAACAGAGGCAGGGAACAAATTGATGGGGCTTCAAGCCAAGGAGTGCCAGTACCCAACATAACCTGAGGAAGAGAGGAATAGATTCTCTCCTAGAACCTCCAGAGGAAGAGTGGTCCTGTCAACACCTAGGTTTTGGCCTGACAAAACCAATTTTGGACTTCTAGCCTTCAGAATGCAAAACAATAAATATATGTAATTTTAAACTACCATTTTGTGGCAATTTATTATACTAGCCATAGGAAACAAACACATACACTGTTTAAAACATAGAAAAAAATAAAAATGGTAATTTAATTCCTATATATTCCTACCCAAATGTAATATTAATATTTATCATCTATGATTCAGATACTTTTAGAAATAAGCTATAGCAGTACTCTTTCCATACAACCCAAAATCCCCAAGAGTAGGCACTACCTTGAGGTAAGTGTGAATTCTCCCTATGTGTGTTTTCATATTTCACCAGACATTTATGCATCTCTAATCAATATATAGCTTGTGTTAAAATTCAAGTCACTGTTAGCTTTTACATAAATAATGGAGTAGAAAATGGCAACTGACTCCAGTATTCTTCCCTGGAAAATTCCATGGACAGAAGAGCCTAGCAGGCTACAGTCCATGGGGTTGCAGAATCAAGACAACTGAGCACACACACATTTATGTCTATATGCAGTGTTTAGTTGCTGAACATTATGTTTCTAAAAATTTTTATCTAAATGTCTGTTCTTCTAGTTCACTCATTTTAAATGTAAGACCATTTCGTTTAAGACCAAACATCTATTTATTTTCTTTTGATGAATATTTATATGGTTTCTAATTTGTTTTCATTGCAAACAATGCAATTAACATCTCTGAGCAGGTTTTCTTGTGTATTGTTTGAGACTTCATCTAACAAATATTCTTAAAAATGTTCCTGCTGAGCTGTTGGAAAAGCACATATTCACTTCTATTGGCTACTGACAAATTGCTATACAAAATGACTATACCATTATATAATTCACTGTGAGTAAGTACATGGCTGTTTCTATTTCCACATTCTGTGTGAAATTGTATCACAATTTTAAAAATATTTTCATTTCCCTACTTACAAATGATATTGGACTTTTGCTAATCTGATTGCTTGCTCTTTGGATTTTTTAATTTTTCAATGAATATCCTTTGGCCCTTGGTGTGTGTGTGTGTGTGGTGGGAGTGGGAGGGGGTAAATATGTTACTATTTTTAATAGTTTTTTATATATTATGAGTAATACTTTAGTTATATGTTCAAAATGTCTTCTAGCAATCTTCTGTCTATAATTTACTTTTTATCAGATCTCTTCTCATGTAAGGTTTTTTTTAATTTTAATGAAGTCAAATCTACCTTTCTTGTGGTTAATGGGTTGTTTCGCATGTGTGTTTCGTAAAAGCTATCCCGTTATATGTTTAAAACATTAAAGCTTAGTTTTCTGCATTTAAGCCCTTAAACTTTCTAGAAATTACTGTGTGAGTGAGAGTAAATATTTCATTTATTGTTTTCATATGATTAGAAAAATTTGTCTCCGTATTTAACTGAATTATTGTGCATCAATTCAATGGATAATGAGTTCAGTCACTCAGTCATGTCCAACTCTTTTTGACCCCATGAACCACAGCACATCAGATCTCCTTATCCATCACCAACTGCTGGAGTCTACCCAAATTCATGTCTGTTGAGTCAGTGATGCCATCCAACCATCTCATCTTCTGTCGTCCCCTTCTCCTCCTGCCCTCAATTTTTCCCAGCATCAAGGTCTTCTCATATGAGTCAGCTCTTCCCATCAGGTGGCCAAAGTATTGGAGTTTCAGCTTCAACATCAGTCCTTCCAATGAATATTCAGGGCTGATTTCCTTTAGGATGAACTGGTTGGATCTCCTTGCAGTCCAAGGGACTCTCAAGAGTCTTCTCCAACACCAGAGTTCAAAAGCATCAATTCTTTGGCGCTCAGCAACTTTACAGTTTAACTCTCACATCCATACATGACTACTGGAAAAATCATAGCCTTGACTAGATGTACCTTTGTTGACAAAGTAATGTCTCTGCTTTTTAATATGCTATCTAGGTTGGTCATAACTTTCCTTCCAAGGAGTAAGCGTTTTTTTAATTTCATGGCTGCAATCACCATCTGCAGTGAGTTTGGAGCCCCCAAAAACAAAGTCAGCCACTGGGCAGCTAAAAATACAGGCTATTTAAAGAATTTTCAAAATTAAAAGAAAAATGTGGTCCCCAAATATCTCCATAACTGTTGAGTTTAATCCTCTGCCTTTTGAAGCAATACTCTAGGACACTCCAGGCATCAGCATACATTCACCTTCTGTTCTATTGTTGACACACAAGATCTAGACTTAAACAGAAAACGGTGCTTGAGAAAATAGAAAAGTTCATCTCTAAGTCAATATTTAAAAGTGACAAGCTTCTCTCTTTAATTCCATACTAATTATAATTCAGTCTACAGGGAAGTTTTATACTGACAAGTGGTTATGGTGATTTCTAAATGTCACATCTGCTGTGGTAATGCTAAGACTTCATTCACTCAAGTTTCGGGAATAGGTAATAGTATCCTGAGTGAGAAAGTTCAAGGTTCCTGAATGAAGCACAAAAAATGGGGAAGACAGACTGTATAATTCGGTACATTAACAAAAAGTTATTTTAGTAATTAATAGATGCTATAAATAACATAAAACCAATTGATGTAATAGAGAGTGATGAGGGTAAGATTCTTAGGCAGGATGGTCAGGAAAGAAGCTCCTGAGGGAGTAACAACTGATCTGTGACCTTAGTGACAAGAAGGAGCCTATCATGCTAGACAGGGGGACAGAATGCTCTAGGATGAGGGAGTAACATGCACAAATAACACATGTGAACGTGCTCGAGGAAGAAGAAGAAAATTAGTGTGACCGGAACCAGGAAGCCATAAAGACAGAGTCGAAGAGGTATATAGGTGTAATACTAATTTTACTGTAAGTACAGCGTACAAACCTTGAGTGGTTTTAAGTAGGGATGTGAATTGGTTTATGTTTCAAAAGACACTTCAGAAGGCCTCTTGGTTAGCTCAGTCAGCAGAACTTGAGACTCCTAAGAGACCACTCAAGATAATAATAGATGAATGTATTACAAGAGACAAAAGCGGCCTGAGTGACTAACCAGGATATTGTTGTAGATTTTATGGTATTCTAGCAAAATATTCAAGTCCTGGGCTAATGTTGATTGTAGTATAATATTGCTGGTGGACTCTACCGACTGAGCTACAAGGGAAGCCCAGTAATAATATAACTACACATATTTGATAAATATATATATATATATATATATATATGAGGTGAATATATATGTTTGAGTTAAATAGTTTATATATATATATATATATATATATATATACACACAAACATATATATTTGAGATAATTTTTCAGGGTAGAATGAATATGACTTTGTAATGAAGGAACAGTGGATATGGATGGAGGGAAAAAACGAAATCCAGCATGGCTTTATGGTTTGGGACTTAAAAACAGTGTTGTGAGTATATCGTTTACTGCCATGGATAAAATGGAAAGAAGGGCATATTTTTGTAGAAATAAGGTAGATGAGAATTAAGTTCTGTAATATTTCTGTCATGATATGCTTATTATTTATCCAGGTGAAAGTGACAATAAGCAGATAATCAATACAAAAAAAAAAAACTGCATTTCGACTCTTTTGCCCTAAACTATCTGATAATGAACACAATTTTATTTACAATAGTATAAAAATAACAAAATGTGTAAGAATTAATATAGCAAAAGGAATGTAAGACTTTTTACAATATAAACTATAAAATATTAAAATAAATGAAAATAATTCCTGCACAAGACTGAATATTAAGATGACAGGATTCTTTAAATTGATCTACAGATTTAGCATAATCCTTATTATAAATCCCAAAGACCGTTTTTCCTGATTTGAAATAGCAGATGCTTAAAGTTGTATGGGAATACAAGGGAATCAAAATAACCAACACAAGTTTTGTAAAGAGGAACAAAGTTGTCTGACTCATAATTCTCAGTTTCAGATTCAGTTACTACAAAGCCACAGTAATCTAAACAGCACCAGGATGGATATCCTGATCAAAGAGATAGAATCGCAATTCTAGTAAATAAATCTATACAGCTGTAGTCAGTTAGTTGACTTTTGATAAGGGTGCCAAGACAATTTAATAGGGAGAGAACAGTCTCTTCAACAAATGATGCTGTGACAACTGGATATTCACTTGTGGAACAGTGAAAACTGGACCCTTTCAGACCAAAAACAAAAATTAACTCTAAGTAGGTCAAAGACCCAAATGTAAGACACAAATCTATAAATATCAAAGAATGATTCATAGGGATAAGTCTTTGTGGCCTGGGATTCAGTTATGCTTTCTTACATGTCACACCAAAAGTACAATAAAGAAAAGTTAAACTGGTCATCATAAAAATTAAATACTTCTGTGCATCAAAGTATAAGGAATGCAAAGACAGTTCATAAATGGGAGAAAATATTTTCAAATGAAATAACTGATAAGGATCTATATGAAGACTAAATTAAAAAAACTTGGAAATCAACAACTAAAAAACAAAAATAGGGAAATAATAGGAATAGGTGTTTTGCTTGATAAAATGTACAATATATGCATGGAAATTGCTCAAGATCATTTGTCCTTAGGATAATGAAACCAAAACTGCAATAACTACATTTGAATAACTACATTCAAAAAGATGGACAAAAACAAATGTTTATGAGCATGTGGAGAGCTTAAGTTCCTAATATACTATGTTGATAATATAAAATGGTGCAATGACTGTGGAGTTGTGAAAAGCTAAGCATCACGTCTTCACATGACTAAGCAACTTCTACTCTTTGGTATATTCCTGAGAATAAGAAACACCATAGGCACACCCCCCACCCCTGACACATAAACACACAAAACACTGCACACAAATGTTCAGAGTAGCATTATTTATAGTAAACGAAATATGAAAACAATCCAAATGTATTACCAACACATTGTTTGATGGACATTTGGATTGTCCATACAGTGGGATATGAATAATTAGTAGAAGAAATTAGTGATACATGGATGAATTACATTAGCTACAACATGGATGAACTCAGAAAATATTACCTAAATGAAAGGAACTAGTCACAAAACACCACCTATTCTATGATTCCATTCATATGTAATGTCCAGAATGGGAAAAGATGTACATAGGGAGAAGGTAGATTAATGGGTTGCCAGGAGCTAAGGGGAGAGGGGGTTGGAAGTAACTGCTAATTGGTACTTGGTTTCTTGGGGGGAGTAAAATATCCTAAATTAGATTATCACAATGGTTTTACAACTATGAATAGAGTAAAAATGTTGACTTGTATATGTTAAATAAGTAGATAGCATGGTATGTGAATCCTATTGCAATAAAACTGTTAAAAAATTAAAACAAAAAACTGGAAATAAGATCTACAATATGAATATTATCTAAACATAATTTTCTTTTTTAGAAATATGACTGCATAAAGCCTTTATACATCTTTATATAATAATTGAGACAAATATTCATAGAAATATTTCATGCAATAATATCATTTTCAATGTTTGCAGGTTTTAGAAACTTCTCTTAAAATATTTACTTCCATATTTGAAAGTAAATGCAATGAAAGGGATGTGAGATAGGAAATAAATAACTGTTCCTGTTACACTGCTTTGTCAATGGCCAAAATTGTTGATAGAATCTTTTCATACATTTCTGTACAGAAAGCATGTGTTTATGAATAATGGGTGACATACAGGTGCACTTAATATCTAAATACCAGTATTACTTAATGTTTAAGAACACAGTCCTCAGTGTCAACTTGCTTTGTTGTCTTTGAAAACAGCAGCAATCAAAAAACATGATTCAAACAGAATATTTTGCAGAATGAATTTTTTTATTCATATGCAACAGAAACAAAAAACAACTTAATTTCCCCTTACTGCTAAATCCAATCAATCAACATACTGTATTTTACTGCAGTGTGAAAGCATTTGGCCAAACGCATAAATACAATAGGAAAAGGTACATTTTTATGTATGCTAAAAGGGTCACACAGTATTTACTGCTAATGAAATGAAGAAAAATTTCTACTATAGAACATTAGCAATTGTTAGGAATAAAAATAATTGAGAATCTTAGCCTTTCATATATATTCATATATATGAATAGCCACAGAGAGGATGAAAACCTTCAAGAAATAATAGCAAGGTCACTTACTGAAAAAGAAATAATTTTAGGGTGAGAAAAGGTGAGTTTAGCTGGAAGATACTTGAGACAGAAAAATAAATCAGGAAATCAGTAGGTAAAGGGTAGGAGGTCATTAACCACAGGCAAAGCTGATTTTTTTGTGTGAACTTAAAATGAATACTGTGTAGATTATTTTTTGAAGCATATTTTAGCTAAAATACAGAAACTATCCAGAAACAATAAAAGTACAGTTTGTAATTGAGTCCCTCTACCTAGAAATATTTCAAGAAATTATTCTGAAGGTCATAATATAACAGCTTTGATGAGCATATGAGTGAAAGAGCATCAATAGAAACTCATGTTCAAAAAATGAAGGACTAAATAAGCAGTTCCAGTGGCCCTAACTGGCCATGTTGCTATTTGTATTTGATCTCTGAACAGCAAGGCACCATGTGACTCAAAGCAGCAAATACTGTGTCATCTAGTCCTACATTTACCATAGTACATCAAGAAAGGATTTTAGCACCTAACATGGAAAGAAAGTTTATCCATTTACCAGAGAAGTTATATTTTAGAAAGTTTTTATGTACAAAGCAATTGAATATAACTAACTGAAACCAAAAAGAAATGCATGTAATTCTCCACTGGTAAAACACTACCTTTTTAATTTTTTTTCCTTAAGAGATTTTGTCTTTTAGAGCAATTTTAGATTCACAGCAATAATGAGTACAGAGGTACTGAGGTTTCCCATATACAACATATATATATATATATATATATATATATATATATATATATATATAATACACACACACACACATAGCCTTATTCATTATGTTAAATTAATGAACCTATATGAACTTTGTATCATTTAAAGTCCATACTTTAGGGTTTACTCTTATCCACCATTATAGGATCACACAGAGTAATTTCACTGCCATAAAAATCCACTATTTTGCCTATACATCCCTCTCAACCCTTAATCCCAGAAAACCACTGATTTTTTACCATACCATCTCAATAGTTTTGCCTTTTTCAGAATGTCTTCTGATTCGAATCATATAGTATATAACCTTTTCAGACTGGCTTCTTTCACTAGGTAATGTATATTTATGTTTCTTCCATATCTTTCCAGGGTTTGGTAGCTCATTTCTTTTTAGTGCTGTGTAACATTCCATTGTTTGGTGTTGCCACATTATATTTACCCATTCATCTACTGAAGGTTATCTTCCAGGTTTTGGAAATTATGAAAATAACTGCTGTAAATATCTGCCTGGTGGTTTTTATGTGGACATGTGTATTCAGCTCATTTGGGTAAATACTAAGTAGGATTGCTTTATCACAAAGTAAGAATGTGTTTAGTTTTGAAAGAAGTCATCAAACTATCTTCCAGAGTGGCTATGCTATTTTGCATTCCAGCAATGAATGTGAATTCCCGTTGTTCCACATTCTGGCCAGCCTTTGGTATTGTCAGTATTCTGGATTTGGAGCATTCATGGTATCACAATGTTAATTTGCATTTCTCTGGTGATATATGATGTAGACCATCTTCTTATGTCCTTATTTGGTATCTATATATATTTTTTGTTGATGTGTCTATTAAGGTCTCTGACCCATTTTTTCATCAGATTGTTTTCTTGTTGAGTTTCATGAATATTTGTATGTTTCATGTAACAGTTCTTTATAAGATGCGTCTTTTGCAAACATTTTCTCTCAGTTTGTGGATTGTCTTTTTACTCTCTTAACAGTGTTTCTCAGAGAACAGAAATAATTAATGAAGTCCAGCTTGTAGATAATTTTTATCATGGATTATGCCTTGCTTATATCTAAAAAACTATCTCTACGTTTAAAATCATCTAGGTTTTACTCAGCTGTCTTATAGAAGTATTATGGTTTTGCATTTTACATTACATTTAGGTCTGTGATCCGATTTGAGTTAGCTGTTGTCATGTGTGGATGTTCTGTTGTTCCAACACTAATTGTTGAAAAGACAGTTTTTGGTCCATTTCATTGCCTTTGCTCCTTTGTTAAAGATCAGTTTTGTTAAATATCAATGGGGATCTAATTCTGGGTTTTCTATTCTGTTTTTCATTGGCCTTATAGATGAAGTTGTGAATAATAAACATCTTGACAATTTTGAGTCTTCCTATCCATGAGCATATAATATTTCTCCATTTATTTAGTTTAGTGGTATGTCTCATCAGAGTTTTGTAGTTTCCCCATACAGCTCTTAAATATGTTCTGTTTAGATCTAAGCATTTCATTGTCTTGGATGCTAATGTAAATGGTATGGTGTATTTTGTTTAAAATTCCTCTTGTTCATTGCTAGTATATAGGAAAGCAACTTAATTTTATATATTTATAACTCCATATCTTATCACTTTGCTGTAATCATGTTATTTCCAGTAGATTTTTTAAATGCTTTAGAATTCATTCAGATTTTCTATATATGCAATTATGGAAACTGCAAAGACAGTTTTATTTTTTCTTTCATGATCTGTATATATTGTATTTCATTTTCTTGTTTTATTGCATTAGCTAAACGTTCAGTACAATGTGGAAAAGCTGTGGTGAGAGGAAACATCCTTGCTTTGCACTTGATCTTAGTGAGGAAGTGTTGAACCCCTCTCAATGAAGTATGATGTTATTTGTAAGACTGCTTTATAGATGCTCTTTATCAAGTTGATTCTCCGTCTATTCCTAGTCTATTGAGAGCTTTTAATATGAATGGGTCTTGAATTTTGTCAGATGATTTTTCTTCAAATATTAATAAAATCATGTCATTTTTCTTCTTTAGTGTATTGTTGTGGTGGAGTGCATTAATTGATTTTTTAATTTTGAACCAGTCTTACATAACTAGGATAAACAGCATTTGGTCAAAGCCTTATAGTTTGTTATATACATTGTCAGATTCTATGTTCTAATACTTTTTGTTGAAGATGTTTGCATCTATGTTGATAAGAGATATTGGTTTGTAGTTTTATGTTTGTTTTTTCTTGTAATACTTTTGTTTGATTTTGGTAGTGGGGTAATGCTGGCATGATAAGATGAGCTAGGAAGTATTCTCTGTGATTCTATCTTTGTAAAAGATTGTAGAGAACTGGTATAATTTATTCCTAAATGTTTAGTAGAATTCACCAGTGAAGCCAGTTGGGCTTTCTATTTTCTGTTTTGGCACATAGTTAATCATTGATTCAATTTAGTTAACATATAGTTTATTCAAATGATTTCTTTTTGTATGAGTTTTGGAAGGTTCAATTCATTGATTTCTGCTCTTTCATTTCTTCTGTTACTTTAGATTAAATTTACTCTTTTTTAGTTTCTGAAAATGGAAATTTTTAGATTATTGGTTTTAAATCCTTTCTTTTCTAATATACACTTTAACAGCTATAAATTCTCTTCTTTTGTTGTATACCACAAATACTGATAGGTTAGGAACACTATCTTATGAATATATTTTAAAAACATAAGCATAGTTCAAATGGAGGGATCAGGTATTTTTAACTTTTAAAGATATGTGTGTAAATATGTGTGCTTGGTGTTTTTTGATGATGATTATTATTATGTGAGGAAATTGACTGTAAAATTATAGACTAATAAATGCATGGGTAACAGTGAATTCAGGAATGTTTCCCACATTGTGATTTTCCTCTTTGGGCATTAAATTCAACCTCCTAAGTGGTTTAAGAATTTCTTCTTTTAACTTTTTTTCGATTTTTCATCCGATTTTCAGTTCTACAGCAATTCAAGGGAAAAGAAAAGGTCCACTGATGAAGTATATCCACATTTTATAGGTATCTCTAAAATTACTATGGTGATGTCCCAGACAAACTGAGAATTGGATATTCCAGGACCAGTAGAGATTTTCTCCCTTTATTCAAAGTAATCTACTATAATAAGGAAAACAATTTTAAAGTAGTATTTTTCCCAAATAATCACATAATCAGAGTATTGATTACAATCCACAAACAAACCTCTCCCTTCTGTCCAGGGTTGATCAGAGTCAGGATGGAGAACTTTCATTGTAAAGATATTCATTTCTTCATCATGCACTTGTTGACTCATCAACAAGTTATTTTTTGACAGATCATAATTTCAATGTCATGTAAGTCAGTGTTGTATCTTAGTAGCTGTCTTTTGGGAAACTGATGTGTCGAGTCTTTCAAAATCCTGAAACTCACTTTAAAGGTTTTAATTTTGTTAGTAAATTTACCTCTTCCATTGAAAATAGTAAAAAAACAAAACAAAAACTTACCTGTCTGCTGGAATTAACAACAACTGTTTTTGAAAGCATGCAGAGAATATGCTAGTAATTCAACTATAGGATATCATAGAAGTATTAAATGATGTGATGATACGTAGAAATTTTTGATCCTCACTAAAACGTTCATTTTTTCCTGATAAATTATTTCTGTACAGATAGAGCCTGAAGCAGACTTTGTTACTAAGATTTGATACATCATGTACTCATTACTGAGTTTCCCTGATGACTCAGCTGGTAAAGAATCTGCCTGCAATGCAGGAGACCTGGGTTCAATCCCTGGGTTGGGAAGATGCCCTGCAGAAGGGGATGGCTACTCCAGTATTCTGACCTGGAGAATTCTGTGGACTGTACAGTCTATGAGGTGGCAAAGAGTCAGACAATCTGGACTAATAATGAATCTTATTATATATCATTTAATAAAGTATCTTGTGTTTTTGATGTTTTAAAATATAAAATTATATATTCATGCCTCATATATTCATCATAGATACATTTATTTATAGTATATCACTATTACTAAAAGGCACATGATTATTCTGTCTCTATCTGGAGATAGAATATATGAGTATCTGTATCTACTAGTAGTTTAAAATTGTTTGGAATTCTGCATCTTTCTTTTTAGCCTTATATTGACATAAGTAGATGCTTCTTCCTAAACACAGAAATGCTGATGTGAAGTCAGAAGAAGGTTAATATCTAATTTTATATTTTTCAGGAAAGCGCTTGATATTGAACATCATACAAACATTTTGCCATTTATATAGCCAAATGGGATTTGATGAATAGTTAAATCTAACTGCTGTGTAATGCATAGGAAAATAATAGGTGTTTTGAAGGGAACATATCAGTTTGAAAGTTTGAATGTCATCTTCATCTCTGACTACCTGTCCATATCTTGCAAGAGAAGCTAAAAATAACAGAATTATTCTTATTTCTGTTTCTTTTATCATAGAACGTAAGTATGAGTTTTTAATCCTAGCTAGTAGGACCACAGGCTTCCCAGGTGGCACTAGTGGTAAGGAATCCATCTGCGAGTGCAAGAGATGTAAGAGATGTGGGTTTGATCCCTGGGAAGGAAGAGCCTCTGGAGAAGGACATGGCAACTCACTCCAGTATTTTTGCTGAGAATCCCATGGACAGAGGAGCCTGGGCATAGGGTCACAAAGAGTCAGATATGGCTGAACTTAAAGTAAGTGTGCATGGAAGCTATGGGAGAAAAAAAATTCTTTTTAATTAAAAAAGAAGCAAAGATGGTGAAAGAGATGATCCTGTCTTCCACCTTCTGTTATTTATATGTCAGATGTATGTACCTACATGTGCCAATAATTTTGACAATAGCAGATAAAGAGAACACTCATGGATGATTGATTGAATTACTAAATCTGGAAATATCTCTCTCTATATATGTGTTGATGTGAGATTCTTTAAAGCCTCTTTCAATTAGAAATTTTATTTCTTGCATTTGAAAGCATCTAAACTGATACATTCATCTCATCCAGTCCATCTATATGTACTTTCAGATATCCTGGGAAAGCATCTTTTATTGGAATATAATTGCTTTGCAATGTTAGTTTCTGCTGTAAAACTCATGGGTCAGCCTTATGCATACATATATCCTCCTTCCTCTTTAACCTCTCTCTCACTTTAACCTCTCTCCCACCCTCCCATCCCAGCCCTCTAGGTCATCACAGAGCATTGAGCTGAGCTCCCTGTGCCATGCAGCAGCTTTCTGCTAGCTATCTGTTTTACACATGGAAGTGTATATATGTCATTGCTACACACTCAATTCATCCCACCCTCTCATTCCCTTACTGTGTCCACCAATTTGTTCTCTATGTCTGCACTTCTATTCAAACCCTGCAGTCCCACTATTGGGCATATACCCTGAGAAAACCATAACTTGTAAAGACACATGTATCCCAGTGTTCACTGCAGTGTTATTTACAATAGCCAAGATGTGGAAGCAACCATTGACAGATGAATGGATAAAGACAATATGGTACCTTTGTACAATGGAATATTACTCAGCCATAAAAAGGAACAAAGTTGAGTCAGTTGAAGTGATGTAGTTGAACCTAGAGGCTGTTATACAGAGGGAAAGCACATTTTGAATTGCTTTCTCCTCACATCTTTTAAATTCTCTTGGCTGTAGTACCACATCTTTGACTTGGAATATCATAACAGTCCCCTAAATGTATTTGCTGCTTCCATTTCTGCCCTCATTAAAAGTAAAACATAACAGCTAGAAATATTGTTTTCAAAAATATGCATCATTATGTCAACTTCCTACTTAAAATTCTGCAGAGCTTTCCCATTGTACTTAGGGGAAAAATCTATTGCCTCTCCTGGCCACACCCTTATGTCATCAACTCTAGTCCTCCTCTCCATCCTTATCTCTCATACTGCTTTCTGTCTTATTTGTTCTGCTTTAGCCAAGTTGGAAAATTTTGGTTTCACAGATATATCAAGCTGTTTCCATTTTAGGTTTCTTTTCCATAAACATTCATGCTGCTTATAATGGTTGTCTTACTGACTTTATAATAAAGTCACCTTTGTCACTCATTCTTTCAGCCTAAAATGGTATCTCCTCAAGAAGAGTTTCCATGACAATCTTATTTAGCTGTTCAGTGTTCTCTTTCATAGTACTCATTTTAATTATCTAAATAGTATCTAGTGTTCTGTGTTTTCTTTTGTCCATATATTAATTAAATATTCTTAAAGTCTGACTCACCTTAACTTCCTATGAGGAAAAACTGGAATATCTTGATTTCATATTTTACACATTTGTAACACTGCTGGTCTCAGAATATTTTCAGCTTATATTTGTTGGGCTTCCCTGGTGGCTCAGATCGTAAATAATCTGCGTGAAATGCAGAAGACCAGGATTAGATTCATGGATTGGGAAGATCTCCTGGAGAAGGTAATGGCTACCAATTCCAGTATTCTTGCCTGGAGAATTCCATGGACAGAGGAGCCTGGTGTGCTACAGTCCATGGGGTCACAAAGAGTCAGACATGACTGAGCAAACAACACTTTCACTTTCACACTTTGTATTTGTTAATTATGAAAAAGTGCTCAGTCTCTTGTCATCTCTCCAATCTTAGCTTTAGTTCATTTATATCAATGAACTGGCTTTTTCATGCTTTTCCCTACTTCTTTGTTGTAAGTTATTGCTGTTCTTCAGTTCCTCAGTCATGTCCAACTCTTTGTGACCCCATGGACTGTATGTAGCATGCCAGGCTTCCCTGTCCTTCGCCATCTCCCAGAGCTTTCTCAGACTCAGGTCCATTGAATTGGTGAGGCCATCCAACAATATCATCATTCCCTTAAGCTTCCTGCCTTCAATCTTTCCGAGCATCAGGGTCTTTTCTAATGAGTGAGCTCTTCCCATCAGGGGGCCAAAATATTGGAATTTCAGCTTCAACATCAGTTCTTCCAAAGAATATTCAGGATTGATTTCCTTTAGAATTGACTGGTTTGATTTCCTTGCAGTCCAAGGGACTCTCAAGAATCTTCTCCAACACCAGAGTTCAAAACCAGGAATTCTTCAGCACTCAGCTTTCTTTGTGGTCCAACTCTGATATCCATACATGATGACTAGAAAAACCATAGCTTTGACTATACAGACCTTTGTCAGCAAAGTAATCAGTCTGATCCAGAGAATTCTATCACATTTGGATATATTGACAAAACTTAATTTCCAAGCCTTATAAAATTAATAATTTCTAGACTATGGCAAAGCCTCTTGTGGTTCTTAGTCTTCTTAAGTATCTGATCCAATTTTTTTTAAAGGAAAACCCTTTACTCTTTCCTGAATGTCCTTAAATTGCATCCTAGATTTTTTCCTGTATATATTGCTTGCTCCTCAACTCCCTCCATTGTGAAAGAATTCTTGATGATGCCAAATTTATTGCCTCAATGATTATTTTATTCTCTTTCTGGATTTTTGGAAGAATTGTTGAATATAAATTTAAGTAATTTTTAAAAGGAATATTTCCTTGTTTCATTTTCTCATTCTAAACCTGATTTAATAAATACATTAAATCACAATGAACATATTACAAGAACATGCTTAGTTTATTTGTAAATAGTTCTAATAAGGTGTCATGGACTTTAATTTCATAAGGAAAAATCTCTGAGATCATGTGATTTCAGTATTACTAATAGAGCATTAGTTTAGGTTCCTTTATCACACTGCTTAAAAACTGGAACATGGCTTTAGGTTTTAATGTTTTACTACTTGGTTCAAGGCTTCTTCAGAACGAAGTCCATTTTTATAATTCCAATGCTTTGAAAAGTGTCTGACACCTAAGAATAAATTTTTATTAAAGTAGTCTATATTGTTCATGATGTTTGCAGTGGTAGGTTGGAGGTGGTGGAAACACAGAAAATCAAAAGTCTTCTAATCCTTTTGAAAATAAAAAGACAAAGCTTACTTCCTTTAGAAACTGACATATTAAATTTATTTTCAACACAAATATTTATCCACTAAACACAGCTGATGCCTTGTCATTCCATTCTCATACCTACCTCTTTTCACATAAAATTTCCTATGCTCATGTTTTCATCTCTCTTTGTCTTCAGATCTCACTTTTTTCCCTTGGCCTTCAACTTTATTTTCTTATTTTTCAATGTGATAATTCTCTACTCAACTGATACTGACCTCATAGATTGACTAATTCATACAAACCATGTTAACCTTTTTCCTTATTTCATTTCAACTAGAGACTAGAAATTTTGGACTGGCTCTTCACAAATCCCCTTTCAGCTGAAGATGGCCAAGTGGCAGGATTCTTACAAGTGGGACATACAAATTGTCTCATAGTAGAAAAATACTGCTTTTTCTACTCTAGTGGCAGATTTTACTAGAACTTACCATCTAGTTCTTTCCTGAATCTGAATATATTATATGGAGTTACAGTGTCTTTCTTCTTCTTCTTCTTCTTCTTTTTTAAGCATACAAAGGGCAATTGAATCAAAGAGATACTGGACCTGACTGGTTCACTGACTGTCTCCACATTTCTCATCATCCCGAGAAATAAATCTGTTTAAATATTCTAATATCGGCCAAGTAATAGTCATAGTTTGTCCAAGACCAACCAAGATATTATCACATCTGTGATGAATTCATAACCCTTTTGGATGAACCTGATAGTGCCCTTACCTGAAATCTCTCCATTCTTTGTTTATAGTACTTCTTTAAATCAGAGTTCTTATTCTTTAATTGTATATCTGCTGTGTATATTTTCTCACTTGCTTCTAGACTGTGATTTTCATGAGGGCACAGGCTATATTTTATTTATTTTTGAACACAATCTAGAACATGTCTTGGAATGTGTAGTCATACAACCAGTGTATAATAAGCTGAAAACATTTTTATGGATTTGGTATGGGGGTAAAACAATTACTTGACTTCTGAGAAAGTTAGTTTTAACCACTGATCCTAGGTAACAATAGCCAGTATGGTAAAGAGACAAATACTGTTTAACACAAGGTGAAATAGTTTCAAAGGGGGATTAAGAGAAGGATATTTGTCCCCAAATGTTGCAGGCCATGAAGTCCTTGATAGAAGACAATACAGTAAGTCTTACTGAGCCAGATAGATATATCCATTCTTGAGGAAATCACTGCTTCCTTTATGGCAGAGATAGTCAACCAGAATTAGTGGTACAATATTCTATCCAAACCCCTAGAAAGCCAGAGTTAACTTGTATTCAATTTTAAAATCAGACACATTTGGACATTCACATCTAATCAAACCCTCAGTTCCTGCATTTAGAAAACTAAGATCATGGCATCCTGTCCCATCACTTCATGGCAAATAGATGGGGAAACAGTGGAAACAGTGGCTGACTTTATTTTTCTGGGCTCCAAAATCACTGCAGATGGTGATTGCAGCCATGAAATTAAGAGATGCTTATTCCTTGGAAGGAAAGTTATGACCAACCTAGACAGCATATTGAAAAGCAGAGACATTACTTTGTCAACAAAGGTCTATCTAATCAAGACGATGGTTTTTCCAGTGGTCATGTATGGATCTGAGAGTTGGACTATAAAGAAAGCTGAATGCTAAAGAATTGATGGTTTTAAACTGTGGTGTTGGAGAAGACTCTTGAGAGTCCCTTGGACTGCAAGAAAATCAAACCAGTCAATTCTAAAGGAAATCAATCCTGGATATTCTTTGGAAGGACTGATGCTGAAGCTGAAACTCCAATACTTTGGCCACCTGATGGGAAGAGCTGACTCATTTGAGAAGACCCTGATGTTGGTAAAGATTGAGGGCAGGAGGAGAAGGGGACGACAGAGGATGAGATGGCTGGATGGCATCACTGACTTGATAGACATGGGTTTGGGTGGACTCCGGGAGTTGGTGATGGACAGGGAGGCCTGGTGTACTGCCATTCATGGAGTCGCAATGAGTCAGACACGACTGAGCAAGTGAACTGAATTTGACAGAAGACAGAAGGACAGCTAAAGTTTCTTTCTTGCAGAAGAATTGAAGCTCCTGATCAAATATTTGGGAAACAATGAGTAGCCAAAAATACCTTTTAAACATATGAATACATTAAATATGATACATTAAATTTAATAAGATATTAAGAAAACAGTTCAGCATCGAGGTATAGGTGGGCACTTCCAATTACCACTGAAATGATGAACCTTCAAAAAGAATAAATGCGTTACTGAGTTCCTTCTGTTAACAGCTATGAGCAGGAGTATACCTTAGTTATGTATCATTTTCTGGGCTTCCTGGGTGGTTCAGCTGGTAAAGAATCCACCTGCAATGCAGGAGACATAGGAGATGCAGATTGGATTCCTGGGTCAGGAAGTTTCTCTGGAGAAGGAAACAGAAACTCACTCCAGTGTTTTTGTCTGAAAAAAAAAAAAAAACCCATGGACCGAGGAACTTCGTGGGCTACATGGGATAGCAGAGTAAGACATGATTTATTGACTAAGCAACAACAAATATGTATTAAATGTATCTCATTAATTACATTAAGTATGCTTCATAGCATAAAGCTAACTTCTATACTTTAGTTCCAATCAAATGTTTTTTGTATGTTCAGTTGAAACTCTCCAGTATGTTTACAATTACAGCTTTGACCTTGAAGGTATTATATTAACAGATAATTTATATGTGAAAAAGTAAGTACTTCTAAGTACATATTATGATTCTTTTTTCTGCTAGTCCTTACTTTAAATGAAATTGATATGAGATGCTACTGTTGAGCTATCTTTTATTTTACAATCAAGCTGTTATTTTTGTTTTAGAACACAAGAAGCATTTTCACAAGAAAATATAAAAATGAGTTAAAGCAATATTGACTCCTAACTCTTATTAACACAGGATTAACTTTTAAAGAATAGGATTGAATTAGCAAACATCTATTCATTTTAACTCAGAACAAAATTACCCTGTAAAATAGCAGTGCACCAAATGATAAATAAATGCATACTGAAATTGACTTTTTCATTCAGTGCACATTAAGCATGTACAATTAAAACCAAGAAAAGGGTAATTTAAATGTAATCAAAGGGGAATTTGAGTGGTTTAGATAGAAAAACAGTACTTTTATTCTGTTTTTCCATTTATCTTCATGTACTTACAAAAATTCTTCCCGATTTACCTACATGTATCTTTATATTTCCAAATTTTAGAAATTAGAAGTTTAGATGCCAGAAAACATTGATTTTCCTCAATCCTTAGGTAACACAGATGTCTTGAGGGGGAGTGAATATTCTTCTTCCTTAAGCTCTTATGTTAATTAAACTAGAAGTACACTCTTACAGCCTTGAACTATTCAAAGGCCTTCCTGTGATTTCCGCTCTTCACTTCTGCCTTAAGTTGTTCAGGTTTCTCACTATTTGATATCCCCAGCTTACTTCATCAAACCCAGGTGACCTCTTTATATTGCTTAGTATATTTTCCAGTGGCACACAGTATCATACACTGTATATTGTACTGAATATCGAGAGGGAGTGAAAAATCGTATCATGAACCAGAGAGATTTCTGTTGTCTGTACGACTCGCTCTCAGTTTTTGCTATCTGGGCCTGCTTGAGTTCCATTCTACAAACTTAGGTAGAGGAGGAAAAAATAATTTTCTTTTTATCCTTCTGTGCTCTTAGCTGAGACCTCTGTAATAAAAAGCTTAACAAAAGAAAAACAAACAAAAGTTTATTACCATGTATATCTCACATTTATGTGCAAAATACCCAGGGAAAAATGAGCAACTCCCAGAGATGGCTCAGAACTCAGGATTAAATACCCCCTTAATAGGGGAAGAGACATCCCTGGTGACTCAGATGGTAAGGCGTCTGCCTACAGTGTGGTAGAACTGGGTTCGATCCCTGGGTCAGGAAGATCCCCTGGAGAAGGAAATGGCAACCCACTCCAGTATTCTTGCCTGGAAAATTCCATGGAGAGAGCAACCTGGTAGGCTACAGTCCATGGGGTCGCAGAGTCGGACAAGACTGAACGACTTCACTAATAGGGGAAGGGGAGAAGGGATGGAGCCTTCTTGGAGTAAATTATTTTTTTTAGGAAAGAGGAATGGATCTTTAGAAGAAAAAGTGGTGTAGTCAAACCCTTGTTCAAGTGCTAGACACACAGTGAGGACAGAGAAACTGAAATATCAAAGTTTGGTGCAGAGAAAGGTTTAAGGGTTCAAGCTCAAAAGACCCAAACTCTCTGATGGTTTTCTTGGAAGAATTTTTATAGGTGAAATTTGGGGGAGGTCTGCAGGATGTGTGATCTTTCTCTAATTGGTTGATGGTGAAGGAAGAGGATGGTGTTCTGTTGTAACCACGTGTTCCAGGAAACTAACTCACTCAGAAGGACAATGCAGATAGTGGAGTGCAGTTTATTACACTGGCAGGCCCAAGGCAGAGTCTCCTCTTAGCCAAGGACCCTGACCAGCATTTGTGAAAATCTTTTATAACCCATGTGTATGGGTCTGAACTCACCACCCCAAATTCCTTGAGGCTTACATAAACAAATGAAGGGTAAATACAATCAAAATAATCTTATCATTCATGTGTGATGTGTTCAAGCAGTTAAACAACTGGCAAATAATCAAGAAGCCCAAGGTTACACTCTGATAGGTACAGAAAAATCTATGGCCTGTCCAGAGACAGGGGTGATTAGTGTATGTTTTCTCTTAGGCGATGAGTAACCTGGAAAAGATCTTCAAGGTTCCCCTGTCTGGAGGGGGTCTTATCCTTTTATTGTCGTTTCCATAGGCACTAAGCAGAGTTTAGAGTCCATTGGAGAGGTGGCCGAGCATGGTCAGCGTGAACAGGCCTAGGATGGAGTCCAGGCCCTATGAATTCCCTCTTCAGTTCTAAGAATAGGGCTTTACTGGTAGCTCAGCTGGTGAAGAATTCACCTGCAACACTGGAGACCCCAGTTCCCCTGAGTTGGGAAGATCTCCTGGAGAAGGGTTAGGCTCCCCACTCCAATCTTCATGGGCTTCCCTGGTGGCTCAGTTGGTTAAGAATCTCCCTGCAATGTGGAAGACCTGAGTTCGATCCCTGGGGTGGGAAGATCCCCTGGAGGAGGAGATGGCAACCCACTCTAGTATTCTTACTTGGAGAATCCCCATGGACAGAGAAACCTGGTGGGTTTCAGTCCATGGTGTTGCAAAGAGCTGGAATCTGCCTTCAGTTTCAACTAGCCATGTGCTTCTGCTCAGCCTGAAGTTACCATCCGGTACCTGGGTGGGGGCCTTAGTTCCTACAGATGAGCTGAGAGATATGTATCAGATTGTTATGTATATCCCTTGAGGAGGAACCAGGCCTCATCAGCACACTATTTCTTTCTGCATTTCCTCAGTCCCCTAATTAATATGGGTACAAGTTCACCCTCTGGAACTCAGAGAAGGTCTAGGAGACTGAAAACCTTTTTCCCACAAACAAAAAGTAGGAGATGTGAAACAACTTTTGCACCTGAGAGGGGTCCACAGAGTCCTGCTTGGTTTTGATCTTGCCTTTTCTTTGATTCTCCTCAATCTTGAGGGGAACAGTGGTTAGATAAGAAAGAAAATGACATTTTAGATAGATAAATTAATTATAAACTGCAGAGAAACTGAGTTTTAGGGGGAACTCGGTTTCAATTGGAGGTTAGAAGCCAAATCCAGCCTCTGTACCTCAGCTTCTAAGCAACTCTCAGAGACAGTTTTGCACCTCAAAAAAGAATAACTTTATTGCTTTGCTAGGTAAAAGGGGGCCACAGTGGGCTAATGCCTTCAAAATCTTGTGTCCCAGACTGGAGAGGGTAGTGAGGAGTTTCATAGGAATGACAGTCTGATTGGTTGGTGATGAGGTAAGTGGGGGTCAGTATCATCAACATTCTGTTTCCACCAAGTTTTGGGGTCTCTGTGTTTGTGGGCAGCATACAATTAACTTCTGGCACACGTGGTGTGGTTTTTAATACCTGCAAAACAGCTCAAAGGTATGGTCATGTATCTCCCTTGAGGGGAGAGCTAGAATTTGCCTCAAGGTTGCACTATTGTTTCTTGATAGTTCCTCCCTTGTTTGTGTGTCTCCAGGCCTTCCCTAATTAGCATCTGTTTGAAACTGCCATAGGGGCTTCCCAGGTGGCACTGGTGGCAAAGAACCTGCTTATCAATGCAGGAGACATAAGAGACCCAGGTTCCACCCCTGGGTTGGGAAGATCCCATGGAGAAGGTCATGGCAACCCATGCCAGGATTCTTGCCTGGAGGATCCCCATGGACAGAGAAGCCTGGTGGGCTACAGTGCATTGGGTTGCAGTCAGACACGGCTGAACCTGCCATGCATGCATGAACCTTCCATAGGAGTTCATGGAAGTTCTTGGAGGCCCAATGAAGCCTATTTCCTATAATCAAGAAATTGGCGACAGAGCAAGGTTTTTCTGCCCAGGAGCCCTACAGGGTCCTGCTCAATACCAGCGTGATGGTTTGAACAAAATTTGTCTAGGTGAAGTTTGTTTCCATCATTGTGGCCCTCTCTGCAACAATGCCAAACAGAAATATGGAGACAGAGTTAGGGAGAAAGAAGAAAGTGACTTTATTACCTAGCGCCTGGAGAGCTGTGATCTCCTCTCAGGTGAGTAGGGAGAGGTTACAAAGTCAAGCAGCAGTAAGTGATAAAGATTAAAGCAGTAATAGTCTTCATTCCTTCTTCAGTAAAGCTTCAAAAGGGTGGGGTTGCTGACAAGGTTAGGGTTTGTGCAGGGTCTCAGGGGGTTGGTCTCATAATTTTTTTTTTTTTTTAATTCTTTATGAGTCTCTCTGGTCCCTTTAATCTTGCCTCAGATGGTTTCTTTGCGGCTTCTCCTTTGATTAGCAACTGCTCTGCCCTTTGGACCTTAGAGAAGGTCATAGAGGCTGGAATCTTGCCTACAAGAAGTAGGGGACTAAAATGCCTCTATGCCCAGGAGCCCCACAGGGCCCTGCTTGGCATCAGCTTCTAGTCTCCTCTCTCCTAGCAAGAGTCAATCATCCTTGGCTGGTGACATCCTTGGGAGAACATTTCTGATAATTGAGTTCCTTTTTGAAATTCTGTCTTTAGACAGGGAAGGGGAGGTTAAAGAAAGCCCCTCCCTGCATTTGCTCTTTTCCAGGTACCTACAGATCAAAATAATCAATATCAAAATCAATCATATTTTGAAATAATATGTCCTGAACTACTGTAGTCATGGTTTGGATGTCATATTCTGCTAGCCATCACTTGCAGAGCTTATCAACTCAACATTTGCCTCTCTTTGCTGTAACTTCCTGGAAGGGTGGTTCTCTTTTACCCATGGTGCTTTTCTTTCAGAATATGATATTCTTGCCCCTTTAATATGTTCAGGGTGTGCCTTTGGACATGAGCTACCTGAAAAAATACTGGGTATAGTAAGCATATGTATCTTATCTAAATTACTTTAAAAATGTTATAAATGTTCTCCATTTTCCTGGTTTAAAAAAAAAAAATAAGCCAGAGCTTTTTTTTTTTTTTGATTATCTGCCCACATTGCTGTATTCCAGTTTCTCTATTCCAGTTAGTCTGGTTGTTGCATTATATGCCAAAAGCTGCCTTGTTAGTTAAAAGCTGCCTTGTCACATTTTATTTAATGATTTCTCTCTAATGGAAAATGACTATCTACATTCCCCCCAGCCCAAATAGTGCTTGAACTGATGGAGTTCCATGAGAGATTTCTCTGAGGTATATATCTAGGAGTCAGAACATTTGTTCCAAGAATTTATGGTTATTTATTTTCCAAGTACTATCAGACTGCCCCCAAATGGCAGAATCTGGTTACACTCCCAACAGAAAAGCACACCCTACCACATCCTAGATTGTATTTCATCTTTTTCTACTTATTTTAGTCAATTTGAATTATCACACTGTTGTTAAAATTTACGTTATTCTGAATACTAAAAAGGTTGAACTTATTTTCATAAACTTACAACCATTCTGTGAATTGCCTATGTAAATTTTCTCAATTTTTTTTCTCGAATTTATTTTCTTGTTAATTTTAGAGTTAATTGCATGATAAAATATCAATTTTGGAGAGGTTTAGCTGCTGGAATCTCTTTTCCCAGTGTGCTAACATCTATTTGCTAAATGCATCTGTGGTTCCTATTGCTGAGAAGAAATATTTACTGTTTAATTTGTGATATTTAACTTTTAAATGTGTGAAAGAGAGTATATGGCTAAGTAGTTGCTAAATAATGAAAGAAATCATTGTTTTTCATGGGAGAGGGAAAAAAACCTGGTTACTGGATACACTGGACAGAAGTCAAAACCAGAATATACACATTTACTCAAAAAGCATCAGATCTCGAAATTAATAAGCATTTAAAATATTGTGTCTGAAGATGTAAAGTTAGCAGGGACACTTGTACAAAGTTCATTTACATAATACTATGTAAAGTATGACTTTTTATTTGTATCAAATGACTATTCTGCTGAATTAAATTGGCTCATTTTTTATAACAAGTTTGCGTGTGTGTTGGCACTTCTGAGAAGTGTGATGATAGCAGTTGATGTGTTAGATCCATTAGCAGAAGGGCTTTGCAAACAATTGCATGGTACCAGTAAACCAGTGTCATCAGACGCTTCAAACAGAAAGTCAGTTAAGTCCAATAATAGGTCATTTATACATCCAGTTTGTGGAATCATAAAAAGTTTTGGAAGTACACTCTGTCAGAAACATCTGAAATTTTCGTGAATGATATTTTAAATTCAATTAAGAGGCTCAATTGTAAATACAAAATTGTTTTTTGTTATAACCATATAAATTAAAAGTTGAGAGGAACAAAATGTCATAGTATAAGTGTTGCTATTATGAACTGAAGATGCTTCTGAGCAAAAATGGTATTGGAACTTTGAAATTTATATTTTTAAAAATTCTTGTAATTTATAATCATATCCCAAGTGGTAATGTTTTATCAATGAAAATAGAAATGGTAGTACTAAAAGATAATTACTTTTATATTTACACAGAATATTTTTAAGAGGGTGATATATGTATGTGTATGTGTATACACACTAGTACTTGAAGGATATATATATATATATGTACATTTTCTCACTTTTATGCTTTTAAAGGAGCTTTTTACAATATCTAAACTTAAAAAAAAAACCTTGTAAATTAACTTTTCTAGAATGATATTAAAATTTTTGTAAATACATTCTCTAAAATTTTGGGTCTAGTCTGTTCAAACTCAGCTGGAAATCTTTAGTCATATATTTACAATCAGACTGAGGAAAATTCGACTTTTGAAGCTTTTCATAAGTTTTAATTATTGAAGTTAAACTTAAGAAAAGAAACACATTGAACAGTATTTCCTCAAAATCAATTGTAAATTGTAAATTGTGTGATAAACTCTATGTTTTAAAGTATTTAATTTTGAAATTTATCTTTGTTCTTTAGAATATATATGCTTTTGGGATGAATTTTCCTATGCTTCTCATTTTTAAAATGGATTTATATTCTACCTGAATGTAATGGAGTTGAGTTTTATATTTCTTAACATCTAAATTTGGTGAAGCATTCAAATAATCAAAATTATAGAAAATAATTCAGATACTTTTATCTTATGAAAATCCTTTTTGAAGAAAAGTGTCTTCAGGGAAGGCAGAAATATGATACCTGCATAAATCTTTCAGCTGAAATGTTTACACATTTCTATACAAAAAATTAATAATATCAAAGTATATTTTTCTTTGAACTTACCAGCTCCCTCAGCATCTGTGAAGAAATTTTTAATTTAAAAATTATGAGCTATTGTGAGAACACAATTAAAATTTTAATAATTCCAAATTTATTAATATAAAATGCATTTTGAGTCAATTATAGGAAATTTTATTAAAAATTAAGAATAACATAATACTGGAATCTTTGACACTTTTGGCTTTTGGGTGCTGTCCTTCTAACTCAGTGCTAGGCATTTTGCTAGGCTAGCTCTCTACTCAGCTTTTCTCTTGATGATTTGACTACACTTAGCATTACATTTAATTTCTAATTGTATTTTTTAGCATGTATGAGTGCTTAGTCCCTAATGTTGTGTCCTACTCTTTGCAACCCTATGGGCTGTAGGCTGCAGGCTTCTCTGTCCATGGCTTCTCCAGGCAAGAATGCTGGAGTGGGTTGCCATGCCCTCCTCCAGGGATCTTCAAATGAGTCCTATATATCAGATCACTCTGGTTTATTTATGTGATATGCTCAAGAAACTTATTTAGGTAATATTAACAAACTTGAGATAGTTTCTTTCCTAGTATATGCTGATATATTCCTATATATACTAGTATATTCCTAGTATATACTGATATTGAAATATTCTAATGAAGTTTAGGGTTTCTTGTAATGGCAAAGTGATGAAGTTGTCACATAAATGTAATAAATGAATTTTTAAATTAAGTAAAAAACAAACTATTAAAATACAGAAACTTAAGGAACATTTTATCTCAAAAATTGTAACAGGAAAGATTTTTGCTGTTGTTTAGTCACTCAGTCATGTCTAACGCTTTTGTGATCCTATGGCCTATAGCCCACCAGGCTCCTCTGTCCGTAGGATTTCCCAGACAGCAATACTGGGGTGGGTTCCCATTTTCTTCTCCAGGGAATCTTCCAAACCCAGGGACTGTGTTTCCTGCTTGGCAGGCAGATGCTTTACCACTGAGCCACCTGGAAAGCCCAACAGGCACGAGTAAGAATAAAACATTAACAATTTCTTAGATCAAGATGATAACCTAAACCTATTTGGATTTAGCTAGGAAAAAAAAGATACAAGTAAATGAGAGATCAGGAGAACAAAAACCTTATCACTAAAAGGTATCAGCAATTAGATTGAGTTGGAATAATAGCTAGAAATATGAAGAGATATATATTATGTTGAGCTGGTAAATGAATGGAAAATATTAAGAGAGAAGTCAGCATCCCCAAAATTATTGAAGAAGTGACTTCTAAATATAAATTATAGATTGTACACAGATATGATTGACAATTAAACTGGGATGTATGAGAGAGACCCCTGTGGGAACAGCAAAAAACAAAAACTAGGCAAAAAATAAACAGTCAGAGAGAAGAAAAACAATCTATTTTTGAAAGATAAATCAATGAACTTGAGGCTAGATCAATAGAAATTATCCAATTTGAAGAAAAATATTTAAATGGTTAATAATAAACAGTCTCAGTGACCTGAGGGACAATTTAAGCCAGTCCAACATCTGGCCAAACAGATTTGCAGAAAAGGTAGAAGGTAGCAAAGGGGAGAAAAACCATTTGAGGAAGTATTAACCAAAAACTTCCCAAATTTGTGGAAAACACTAGTTTATCGCTCCAAGAAGCTCACTAAACCTCAAGTAAGTAAAACACAAGGACTCTATTTCCAGATACATCATAGTCAAATTGTTGGACAGGGAAAGAGAAAATCTCAAAAGCAAGCAAAGGAAAATGTGATGGTATGAATAACAACAATAAAATAAATGGATGATTTGTTAGAAATAAATTAAACTATGCCAGAAATGATAGAATGACATTTCAAAGGATAGAGGAAAAGCAAATAAGTATAATTAAGAATTCTATATCCCACTACACTATGCTTCAAAAATACAAGTAAATAAAGATGTTTTTAGAACAGAAAGTGTCCTTTATGTTCAAAAAAATTTTTTAGTTCGTTTGTTGCCAATAAATCGGGGCTGCAATAAATGCTAACGAAAGTTCAATAAATACTAACGAAAGCAGATGTCATTAGGTGGCAGTTCAGATCTGTAAATTGTGGAAGGAATTTGGAGGGTGGAAATATTTTTAGAGTAATGGTATATTTTATGGTCAGATAGATGGGGAAAATGTGGAAGAGTGACAGACTTTATTTTCTTAGGCTTCAAAGTCACTGCAGAAAGTTACTGCAGCCATGAAATTAAAAGATGTTTGTTCCTTGGAAGGAAAGCCATGACAAACCTGGACAGCATATTAAAAAGCAAAGAAAAAAATAAATAAAAAGCAAAGACATCACTTTGCTGACAAAAGTCCATATAGTCAAAGCTATGGTTTTTCCAGTAGTTATGTATGAATGTGAGATTGGGGCCATAAAGAAGGCTGAGCATCGAAGAACTGATGTCTTTGGATTGTGGTGCTAGAGAAGATTCTTGAGAGTCCCTTGAACTGCAAGGAGATCAAAACAGTTGATCCGAAAGGAAATCAACCCTGAATATTCATTGGAAGGACTGATGCTAAAGCTGAAGCTCCAGTACTTTGGCCACCTGATGCCAAGAGCTGACTCATTGGAGAAGACTCTAATGCGGGGAAAGATTGATGGTGAAGGGAGAGGTGGGTGGCAGAGGATAAGATGGTTACATTGCATCACCAGCTCAATGGCCATGAATCTGAATAAACTCCAGGAGACAGTGAAGGACAGGGAAGCCTGGCATGCTGCAATCCATGGGGTTGCAGAGTCAGACACGATTTAGCAACTGAACAACAATAACAGATCTGTAAATTGTGGAAAGACATTTGAGGGGAGGAAATATTTGTAGAGTATGGATATATTTTATGGTCAGGTGGTAATTAAATTATTTACTTACCAAAATTGATCAAATTGCTTAATCTGTCATCATATGCAAACTATACCTAAAAACATAAGTACTCCAACAAGAAAGACCTTCAGATGAGTGCAACAGTGTGGCGTTCATGATTTGGTTCTTACTGTGAAGAAAATAATTTCACATTACTCTCTACAGCATCATGCTTCTAATAACTCCTGACAGAATCTTGAATAAAATTTTTATTGGAGTTTGGATCATGGTAAAAAATACCAATAATGAACATTCAACATAATTGTAAATAGAATAGGTTCAAGTAGTTGGTTAACTGACATTTCTTTAGGGTAAGATCATTCCAATTTAAAATACTTTAAAATTGACTAAGATAAAACAGATAATCTGCTAATGGTACTGGAAGTAGTTTGTCAATTTGTTTCTTGTCAGATCAAAAACCAAAGTGTAATGGATAGAATTCTCCTCATTTTGGCTTTAATATAGAAAACTCAAACCTTTAGCTTTAAGACTTATTTAGAAAATTAATGAATCCTAATAAGATAAGAGAAATTGAGTAAATTAAATCCTTAGGCCTATATACTGAATAGAGTGAAAGAAAATAATGCTTGCTCTAGTATTTAATGAATCCAACTTTCTCAATAGATGAAAAATGTAGTATAACAGAGAATATAGAGAAAAACAAAAAGAAATTAAAGAATCGATATTAACATTTTTGTACCCCGTTATAATTATTTTGTTTGTTGTTAATATGGCTGAAACATTTAAGAGGATCTTATATATTATACATTAAAAATTTGTAAACATTATAAGCAGTATCTTTGGAAAAATATAATTTGCTGCAACTATATTTTATGTATTAGCTCTATTTGTGCATCCATTTATAACAACTATTTTTTTTTAATTTTAATACACTTAGTGGGTAAAACTAATAACAGTGATAAATGTGTTAGTTACTTAGTCGTGTCCAACTCCATGCGACTCCATGGGCTGTAGCCCACCAGGCTCCTCCGTCCATGGAATTCTCCAGGGAAGAACACTGGAATGAGCTGCCATTTCCTTCTCCAATTATTGATAAATAGTAATAGTGAAAAACTAATAATAATTGCTCTCCATGAACCTAAATATTAGTATTTTGGAGGAGAAGAACATCACCATATAAAACAGAGAAAAAGATATCTTTCTTTGCTCCCCTCCCCTCAAAACCTTGGCAGCTTCCTAGCTTCCCTTCTTTAGTTCTGAACCATAGCAAAGTTTCTGTTTCATCATATTTCAGGAAATAAGAAGAACCTGCAGAAAGGGAAAGACTATCTAAAAGTTTGATAATATTGATAAAGCATGATCATTTTGGCTCCTTATGAAACTCATTCTTAGATGCAGGACCTTTTGCCAACACCTGTGATGGACTTAACAAGTTGAGATTCTTCCCTGGAGAAGCAGAAGGAGAAATGTCTAATAAACACATTTAAAGTTCACTGATGCCTTGTGTTAAATGAGAAAGGCCAAAATTATACAGTCCACAGTAATACTGACTCCTTTTACAAAAATCAGCAAGCTGGCGAACAACAACCAGCAGGGAAAACAATGTGCAAACAGTGTACAAGGGCAAAGCGTTAAACACAGGATGATAATTACGGAGTTCTGACACGAAAACTTAAAAACATGAAAATCCGTGCACTCAAGTCAAAAATGTTTTAGATAGAAGAGGATATGTGAACTCTTATACAGTAATTCTTAGGAGTTTTCTTTTGTGTCAGGCACTGTTCAAGGTCATCTGCATATATTAACTTCTTTAGTCTTAGGGCCTGGCCTGTGACTATTTCTGCAAATGTAGAATGAGGACACATAAAGATTAGATGGCATACTCCAGTGACATAGCTGTTTCATTAGGCCAAATTATCTTAGAGTAAAGGTTGAGATAAATGGTCAAAGGATCATAGCTTATTAGTTTAAAAGGCCCTTAAATACTACTATCACTAATATATCTGTCCTATGTACCAGCAAATGCTGATAAAAATATTACTAAAATAATCCAAAGTCTCTTTCCATTATTTCCATTATTGCTAAAGCAGTAATGCATAATTTTATTATAAAGATACTAAAAGAGAGGTAATTATAAGAAAGTTTAATGACCACATTAGCTCATTTTTCTCATGTTTACTGTGAAACTCTGTTTTAGATAATTTTCTCCTTTATTGGGCTCTGGCCATGAAAATATGTGTTCAAAGAAGAAAATAATTGGGTTCAAAGAAAAAAATGTTAAATACGCAAACCAAGAATGATTATTTACTTGGACTGGATGCCCTCCAAGTTGAAAATCAAAAGTACTTAATTAAGACTTGAGACTTCTGTTGATATGGTGTGAAAAAAGCAATTTCTCTTACTTTTAAGATAAAATGTGTTTGTAATTTTTCTGTCGTGGAAACGAAATTAGCACAGGTTAGTATTTTGATTAAATGTATATAAAATTTATTGACTCTAGGTTAAAATATATAGGAACATGTAATTCAGATGTTTAATAAGAAATTTTTCTTTCTCAGGCTTAAGTTTTGGCATGGAACTTCCTAGTTGCAATCTGGGGAAATGTAAGTACATTCTTGGTCTTTGCCAAGGGGCAAGTCATGGAACAGGAAAAAAATGGGGGCGGAGGGGGGCTTTTGAGCTGGGAGAGTAGGTACATTACTCAAATTCCTCTCTAGTCCTTCTTTAATAAAAGATTTATTTATATGTAGGAGAAGGAGAATTTTAAACAGTAGAGAAGTCTATTAGTAAAGTCATTTAACAAAATATTAAGCAAAATATCCTGAATCAGAAGCCTGATAAAGAAATAAGTGTCTGGTGCATGTGTGGATTAGGATTTGATGGGGAGAATTAGCATTTGCCCCAAACTTCCACCAGGCTGATATCCTATGGCATTCATGGGCAGAGACTGGATTTAGCCAAGTCAATACAGACAATTGAAAGTCAGTTCTGGTGAAGCAGAAGTTGAGCTTCCCTCCTTAATGAATAAAAGAGACTAAGAGAGAGGCTCAGATAAGAAACTGCTCAAAATGATAGAGCCTCATTTTTCTAGATGCCACATAATATAGCTTAATATAATTTTTTTTCTGATTTATACTTCACTCTGTACAACAGTCTCTAGGTCTACCCATGTCTCTGTAAATTACACAATCATGTTCCTGTTTATGGCTGAGTAATATTCCACTATATATACACACACACCCCACACATACCACATCTTCTTTAACCATTGCTCTGGTGATGGACATTTAAGTTGCTTCTATGTGGTGGCTATTGTAAGTAGTGCTGCAATGAACATTGGGGTGCTTGTATTCTTTTTTAATTATAGTTTTCTCTAAGCATATGCCTAATAGTGAGATTGCTAGGTCTTATGGTAGTTCTAGGTTTAGTTTGTTTAAGAAGCCTGCATACTGTTCTCCATAGTGGCTGTATCAATTTACCTTCCCACCAGCAGTGTAAGAGGGTTACCTTTTGTCCACACCCTTTCCAGCATCTATTGTTTGGTGAGGGCTATTCTGACTGGTGTGAGGGAGATTGGGATTGACATATATACACTCATGTATAAGATAGGTAACTAATAAGAACCTACTGTACAGGACAGGGAACTCTACTGCTCTGTGGTGACATAAATGGTAATGAAACCCAAAGAAGAGGGAATATTTGTATACATATGGCTGATTCACTTTGCTGTTCAGCAGATACTGACGTAGTAGTGTAAAGCAACTATATTCATAAAGCAAAATATGAAGAGCCAAAGAAGAAAGCAACTGACTCTCCCGGGGCCAGCATCAAGGTGAGGGCAGGGTGTCTTGGCCTCGTCCCTTGAGGAAATCATTGACTTCCTCTGAACATGGCCAGAGAAAGGCCTGAGTGAGGGACTACAGGGTGATGCAGGTGGAGGAGCCTGGCTTCTCTAATTCAGTACAGGTGCCATTTGGACATGAACAATTAGGTCATCTTTTATCACCAGCAACAGTTTAAAGTAGTTAAGTCTCTGAAGGTTTCATGGGCAAGGACCACCCCAAACAACCCAACATGCTAAAAATAGATTACTGGACCCACTCAGGGAAATGATAAAATCAAAACCAAATGTTTAGATTATCAGAAAATAAAAAATAGCTCCATTAATTTAAGTATCTTTAAAATTTTTGGTGTTCAACCCTTACCACATAAAACAAAAGAAGAGTTCTAAGTAAAATCTCAATGACCTTATTTCTTTCATAGCCATTTTCTACTAACTGTATGAGGTTCTGGTTTTTATTTTAGGTCTTTTACATTTTTATTTTCTCTAATATACCTTCAGGGAGATGTTAAAATTTCTTTTAAGATTCCATACTATGTCGATATGCCATTAGGAAGCCACATGTAGATTTGTAAACTATAAACCTACTTTGAGATAATTTGAAAATATTTTCAGAGAAAATTATTAATAAATACTTTATAAAATACCTTAGATGATTCTGATTCTGCAACCAGGGTATTGATTTGCTTTTATCCTTCTCCGTGGTGCTTTTTTTTTTCTTTTATTAAACCTAAATGTACTCTTTCCAAAACACTCCCTACAAGCTGTGAAACATTTTAAAGAAAACATTCTAAATTTAAATAAAATAGGAAGTTTAATTTCATATGCTGAATATTTGTGACAAGCTCTAAATGGTAGCTTGGTTGTTCATCAGATTATTTTTCCCTGTCATATTTGCATACTTTGTATCTCAAGGGAAAAGAGATAACATGACAAATTTGATTTTATTTTTGTCCTGAATTAAGGGAAAATTGACATGAATGCTGTCTACCAGTTGTATGCTTATTTTCACATTAATCAAGACTATCATAAATGGACTCAAATCATAGTGAGAAGTTCAAATGGTTCAACACTTATTGTGGATTGTTGGTAACTGCCAGTTACTTGCACACCCATTTTACAGGTTTAGTAAAATGAGTGATCCTTGCATTGCTAATTTTGTTCTAAGAAGTAGTTTAGAATATAAGTAGACTTTGAATATCAAATTAGCTTAAGTATGACAGCATATGTGTAAAACCAATTTAAAACCTTATTATAAACTCTTATGAATATAAAAAGCCTATCCCAAACAGAGAACTAGGAGTAGCCCTCATAAAATCATTACAGAAAAGCTTAAATGAATATTATGTCTGCACCATGAGCATATCCAACTTGTAGATACCCAAATTAAAAATAGCCTCATATCATTAGGCTATTCTAAGTTGTTTCCAAAGGTCAAGTTCCGCTTATTAGATTGTTTTACTTCTCTATTTCCTGATCAAGTTCTGGCCATGAAAAACAATACTGAAGCCTTGTTGAATAAAACATTGTCAGATGCTGTCAACATTTCACAATGGCATAAAGTGCTAGTCATGAAAATTTAGATGCCTCTGTCACACTGAATATCAGCTCTACTCAGTGGAATATTCATCTTTTACAGATTAGCATAAGCATAATTAATAGCACTACCCCTAAAGCATGGTGCAGAGAGGCACCTCTTTTTTTTCTTTTTTTAGGATTATGAGGAAATTTTTTAATTTGAAAATAAGGATATATCAAACACATACGTCAAAAAATTCTGTGAAACTTAATAAAACAAAACAAGAATGATAATCATCATCATTACTCTTCACAATTTTATGAAAACTTGAGGCAGTGTGAACATGATAAATAGATAAAACAAAAAGATTTGAAAAAAATAAAAATAGAAATATATAATTGTTATATTTGTCTACTCAGAAATTAAAGAGACTCTATAAACCATCAACAGTAAATAAATTTAGAAAGTTTACCTGATATAGATCAATATAGAAAGTCAGCAACATTTCTATACTCAGCGAAAAACATTTTGACAATGTAGTTAAAAATGTAATATCATTAAGTGTAAAAACAAAAGACAAACATTCTGAATTTGGTCTGGCAACAACAGAAATTCTTTAGAAAAAAAATGTAATCATTATTGTCTTAGTCTGTTTGGGTTATTGTAACTACCATTGACTGGTGGTTGTTTATACAACAAAAATTTCTGTCATAATTCTGGAGGCTAACGTCTGAAATCAGGAAGCCAACATGATTGAACGAGGGCCCTCTTCCGTGTTGCAGACTTGTCTTGTATTCTTTTTTTTTCCCTTTATTGTGTTTATTTTGCCATACATTGACATGAATCTGCCATGGGTATACATATGCTCCCCCTCCAGAACCCCCCTCCTTCCTCTCTCCCAATTCCCTCTCCCTGGGTCATCCAGGTACATGAGCCCCGAGCATCAGCCCTGGGCTGGCGATTGATTTCACATATGGTAATTAACATGTTTCAATGCCATTCTCCCATAACATCCCACCCTTGCCCTCTTCCACAGAGTCCACGAGTCTGTTCTATACATCTGCATTATCTTTCGCTGTCTCGCAGGCAGGGTTCTCGTTACCATCCTTCTAAATTCCATATATATGCGTTAGTACACTGTATTGTTGGTTTTCCTTCTGGCTTACTTCACTCTGGATAATAGGCTCCAGTTCCGTCCACCTGAGTAGAACTGATTCAAATGAATTCTTTTTAAAGGCTGAGTAATATTCCATTGTGTATATGTACCACAGCTTTCTTACCCATTCGTCAGTTGATGGGCATCTAGGTTGCTTCCATGTCCTGGTTATTGTAAACAATGCGGTGATGAACATTGGGGTACACGTGTCTCTTTCAATTCTGGTTTCCTCAGTGTATATGCCCAGCAGTGGGATTGCTGGGTCATATGGCAGTTCTATTTTCAGGTTTTTAAGGAACCTCCACACTGTTTTCCATAGTGGCTGTACTAGTTTGCAATCCCACCAACAGTGTGAGAGAGTTCCCTTTTCTCCACATCTTCTCCAGCATTTATTGCTTGTAGAATTTTGGATTGCAGCCATTCTGACTGGTGTAAAGTGGTACCTCATTGTGGTTTTGATTTGCATTTCTCTGATAATGAGTGATGTTGAGCATCTTTTCATGTGTTTGTTAGCCATTTTT
>ML661885.1:29928395-30086044 GCA_007570785.1 Antilocapra americana
TCTTTGATCCATTTTGAGTTTATCTTTGTGTATGGTGTTAGAAAGTGTTCTAGTTTCATTCTTTTACAAGTGGCTGTCCAGTTTTCCCAGCACCACTTGTTAAAGAGACTGTCTTTTCTCCATTGTATATTCTTGCCTCCTTTGTCAAAGATAAGGTGTCCATAGATGTGTGGATTTATCTCTGGGCTTTCTATTTTGTTCCATTGATCTGTATTTCTGTCTTTGTGCAGAGAGGCACCTCTTACATCTGCACGATGAAAGCTACTTCCTTAGACACAGATCTCATCGTTTGAAACAAAGTAAAACAGTTTTTGAAAAATACATTATAATTTATGCTCTTGTCAGATAATAAGTATATTTTGAAATGAAGTTAGCTCTTAAGATCTAAGAGGTGGCAAGAATACACAGAACTATACAAAAATATCTTCATGATCCAGATAACCATGATGGTGTGTCCACTCACCTAGAGCCAGACATCCTGAAATGCAAAGTCAAGTGGGCCTTAGGAAGCATCACTACTAACCAAGCTAGTGGAGGTGATGGAATGCCACTTGAGCTATTTCAAATCCCAAAAGATGATGCTGTGAAAGTACTGCACTCAATATGCCAGCGAATTCAGAAAGCTCAGCAGTGGCCACAGGATTGGTAAAGGTCAGTTTTCATTCCAATCCCAAAGAAAGGCAATGCCAAAGAATGCTCAAACTACCATACACTTGCACTCATCTCACACTCTCACTCATCATGAGCTAGTAAAGTAATGCTAAAAATTCTCCAAGCCAGGCTTCAACAGTATGTGAACCGTGAACTTCCAGATGTTCAAGTGGGATTTAGAAAAGGCAGAGGAACCAGAGATCAAATTTCCAACATCTGCTGGATGGTCAGTAAAGCAAGAGAGTTCCAGAAAAACATCTACCTCTGCTTTATTGACCACGCCAAAGCCTTTGCCTGTGTGGGCCACAACAAACTGGAAAATGCTTCAAGAGATGGGAATACCAGACCACCTCACCTGCCTCTTGAGAAATCTGTATGCAGATCTAGAAGCAACAGTTAGAACTTGACATGGAACAACAGACTGGTTCCAAATTGGGAAAGGAGTACATCAAGCCTGTATATTGCCATCCTGTTTATTTAATTTGTATGTGGAGTACATCATGCAAAATGTCAGGCTGGATTAAACACAAGCTGGAATCAAGGTTGCTGGGAGAAATATCAATAACCTCAGGTATGCAGATGACACCATGCTTATGGCAGAAAGCAAAGACGAATTAAAAAGCCTCTTGATGAAAGTGAAAGAGGAGAGTAAAAAATCTGGCTTAAAGCTCAACATTCAGAAAACTAAGATCATGGCATCTGGTCCCATTGTTTCATGGCAAATAGATGGGGAAACAATGGAAACAGTGAGAGATTGTATTTCTTTGGGTTTCAAAATCTCTGCAGATGGTGACTGCAGCCATGAAACTGAAAGACACTTGCTCCTTGAAGGAAAAGTTATGACGAACCTAGACAGCATGTTAAAAAGCAGTGACACTATTTTGTTGATAAAGTCTGTCTAGTCAACGCTGTGGGTTTTCCAGTAGTCATGCATGGATGTGAGAGTCTGACTATAAAGAAAGCTGAGTGCTGAAGAATTGATGCTTTTGAACTGTGGTGTTGGAGAAGACTCTTGAGAGTCCCTTAGACTGCAAGAAGATCCAACCAGTCCATCCTAAAGGAAGTCAGTCCTGAATATTTATTGGAAGTACTGTAGTTGATGTTCCAATACTTTGGCCACCCGATGTGAAGAACTGACTCATTGGAAGAGACCCTGATGCTTGGAAAAATTGAAGAAAGGAGGAGAAAGGGATGAAGGAAGGAGGAAAAAGAGGATGAGATGGTTGGATGGCATCACTGACTCCATGGTCATGGGTTTGAACATCTCTGGGAGTTGGTGATGTACAGGGAAGCCTGGCATGCTATAGTCCATGGGGTCAAGAGTGACTGAACTGATACTGAGAGAGAGTTGAGGCAGTATTATTTTCTGAACTTTTTATCACCTTCCTTATAATATTTATTCTGTGCTAGTCTTTGACTTGCATAATCTTTGGTTCCCTGTTGTATTGATTCTGTCTTTTCTAGGAACTCCCTCTAAGACTCCAGATAAGGGATATGGTCCTAATTTCAAGTTTGGTTTCTAGATAGGGCTTATCCAAGTGCCACTTGCCCAGCATAAGTATCATTATGTCCAAGCTGTTTACAGAACTAACTATTCTGAAGCGCCTTCTGGTTCATTCTTTACCTGAGATTTTAGGTGTTCTCACTTAAGAGGATTCTCTAAAAAGCACAAGATAGATCTTTAATAAAGGCATCAGTTTTGAGTAAAGAATTTATCACTCAGACTTGTTTGACTTAATCCCACCTTGATTAACGATGGGCGAAATAAAAGGAAACAATTCAGGGTAAAGCAGGGAACCTCTAGGAGCTTACATGTTTTTCTTAATCTTCCTGCTTAGAGTTTAAGGATGAGAACATCACATTATTTTTTTTTTCAACCATGAATAAACCACTTCTATTTTAAGAAACTAATCTAGTTGCTGGGTTTGTGCTTGTGTGATCCCTTATGGATCATAGCCTAATTCGTTATCATTCCTGTCAGACCGTTCTTCTGGAGCAAAAGCCATCTCAACAGTTACCTAAACACATTGCCTTGAACTAACTACATCAGCCATGTCTATTGAATAGCATGACTGATGATCAACAGTTGGAAAGTTCATCATGTGTTGATGTACCTTAGTTTGTGCCTAGCTACAGGGAAGATTTCAGATTCCAAACCCACTGTTACTGGTCATATCTTGCATCACTCAGGGACAGGTGTCAAGGCTGTTTGTTTTGGATAAAAGTCCCTTTTGGTTTTGGAGTTCTGTCTTTGCTCATTAATATAAATTAGTGCTTACTGGAACAGGCACTCTTCTAGGTGCTGGGGTTTAGCTGTGAGTAAAACAGACTGCGTCTGTACCATCATGAAGTTTGTAGTCTGGTGGGAGGGAGACAGACAGTACGGGAGCTAGTGAAGAGTGCAACAAAGACAAGTAGAGTGGAAAGGGAAAGAGTGTTGGGGGGTACTGTCTTCTACAGGGAAATTAGATATGACATTTAATTTTTGATAATGAGATTTACAGTTGAATAACAGGTATTTCTAAGAGCTCCTAAAGAAATTAACCCATCAATAGTTTTTCAGTGATAGCAAAATCATAGTTCTTTCAGTAAACATTTTCTCTTTCTTTGATCCTAAAACTCACCATGTTTTTTTAAGATGAGTTGCTCATAGTGCTAGAACATAAAATATGTCTGAGTATTTTTATCCATTGTAAATGGAATAAAAGGAGAGAAAACATGGGGGTGTTGTAGGTGAATTTTTAGACATGGAACATATTATTGTAAAATTTTGGGTGAGTTTGTGTCCATCTTATCAATGTCACTCTCTTATCATCTGGCACTCTCAGAATCTGTGAGTGTTTGCATACACTTTGATCTATATGGATGACTCTGCTTGCAGGCCACATCTTTTCTCACGTATTTTTTAATTTTTTGCCTATTAAATGGTGCAACTTTTTAGACTCCGCTCAAAGTGTAGAGCATTTCCTGGCAATTCTAAATAAACTCAAAACAACCATTGCTAATCTGAATGCCCTTTATATGTGATAGGTGAAGAGCTTTAAAACTGGCAAAGTGCTTTTTGAATGTCTTCTATCTTGTGCTGATTTCGATTAATAGAAGATACAAACTTGCTTGGGCTTAGCATTGGGAGAGTTTACCAAATATTTTAATGTAATTATTTTAGAGGAGGAAATCTTCTAATTGATGATAGTGTCTTGAAATCCCCTCACTGTGTATCTTAGGAACAAATTTTTGCCTTGGTTATTTACAAAACTTCTTTGAATATGATTTTGACATATCAGGACTTAAATAAGTTATATGTTAACCCTGGCTTCCCAAGTGGCTCAGTGGTAAAGAATCCACCTGCCAGTGTAGGAGAGGCAGAAAACGTGAGTTCAATCCTAGGTCAGGAAAATCACCTGGAGGAGGAAATGGCGACCTACTCCAACATTTTTGCCTGGAAAATCTCATGGACAGAGGAGCCTGATAAGCTACAGTCCATAGGGTCTCAAAGAGTCAGACATACCTGAGTGACTGAGCACACCACACACACATCCTAACCCTACATCTTTCATTCTTGATTCTATAGTGTCCCTTATCTTGAATAATCATTTGACACACAGAATGAATGAAAATGTTAATTCTCATTTTTATCACGGATAACTAACTAACATAGGCTGTTGCTGACTTCCCCTTCTCTGAATGTAAAACTGGAGAGACTATATTAATGCGAGTGAATTTGAAGGATTCTGAACCTTAACATAAGAACTGAATTGAGATAAGTGTGTGGAGGCCAAACATCTTTGATTGCAGTTTCAGACAGAAATGATAAGAGCTGGATTCCTAAGAACAGCAAGAGGCTCGGGGTTAATGCTTTGCTTTTGTCCTTCTCATTTCCCAGTGTGATCCCAATGATAGCCTAGGTTTTGCAGGTAAACATTAACAATTTAGTATCTGACAGAGGGATCTGTGGGGTTGAGTGTTCCCTTCTTCTCTCTACTTAACTCCAAAGATTACATGATTAAAATCCAGAAAGACAATTTTAAAAAAAAGTTCTATGTTCAGGACAGTTACCTGAGAGAATGTCAAACAGTAGAAAAAGATGGACATGGAAGAATGCCAGCCTATAGTTAATACCAGAGACTCTGTCCTGAGGCTTAAGTTTCCTCAATTATTTTTAAATGTGATGAAGCAAAATTAATGGATATTAAAAAAATAAGAATTTTAAATAAGCGCATTTTCAAACATGTAAATATGCCTTTGAAATGTTTGGATATTGGAAATAGAAATAGGAAGGTATTAAAATAATCAACCTCAAGTATTGCATGCCAATTTTGAAATAAAGAAGCCAACAGTTGGTTCAACACAACACTGATTTAGGAAGTCAAATATTAAACTGATAATTTTTTCAGAGGGCATTAGAAGGAGATAACCAAATATAAAATAAGTAAAAAAAATTAAAAGATCAAAATATGAGAGTAGAAAAACACGAAAAAGAAAAATACTTGGAGGGGAGGGAATATTAAAGAAAACACTTACTTAAAATTTCCCCAAATTAAGGAAATACATTGTTCAGTCTCTGATTCATGTCCAATTCTTTGCAACCCTATGAATTGTAGCATGCCAGGCTTTCTCTCCTTCAGTATCTCCAAGAGATTACTCAAACTCCTGTCCATTGAGTTGATAGTGCCATCTAACATCTCATCCTCTGTTGTCCCCTTCTCCTCCTGCCCTCAATCTTTCCTAGCATCAGGGTCTTTTCCAATGAGTTAGCTCTTCACGTAAGTGGCCAAAGTATTGGAACTTCAGCTTCAGTCCTTCCAATGGATATTCAGGACTGATTTCCTTTAGGATTGACTGGTTTGATCACCTTTCAGGCCAAGGGACTCTCAAGAGTCTTCTCCAACACCACAGTGCCAAGCCATTACATTCTCAGCCTTCTTTATGGTTCACTGCTCACATCTGTGCATGACTACTGGAAAAACCATAGCTTTGACGATACAGACCCTTGTCAGCAAAGTGATGCCTCTGCTTTTTAACATGCTGTCCAGGTTGGTCATAGCTTTTCTTCCAAGGAGCAAGTGTCTTTTAATTTCATGGCTCTAGTCACCATCCCCAGTGATTTTGAAGTCTAAGAAAATAAAAGCCCAAAAGCTTGTCAGTCGTCCAGCCCAGCATATCACATGATGCACTCTGCATATAAGTTAAATAAGTAGGGTGACAAATATACAGCCTTGATGTACTCCTTTCCCAGTTTTGAGCCAGTCTGTTGTTCCATGCCTGGTTCTAGCCCAGTTTTATTTATTATCACTGTTTCTATTTTTTCCCCATCTATTTGCCATGAAGTTTTGGGACTGGATGCCATGATCTTTGTTTTCTGAATGTTGAGTTTTTAAGCCAACTCTCCTCTTTCACTTGCATCAATCAAGAGGGTTTTTTTTTAGTCCTGTTCACTATCTGCCATTAAAATGGTATCACCTGCATATCTGAGGTTGTTGATATTTCTCGAAGCAATCTGATTCCAGTCATCCAGCCCAGCATTTCACATGATGCACTCTGCATATAAGTTAAATAAGCAGGGTGACAAATATATGGCCTTGATGTACTCCTTTCCCAATTTTGATCCAGTCTGTTGTTCAATGCCCAGTTCTAGCTGTTGCTTCTTGAGAAACATACAGGTTTCTCAGGAGGCAGGTAAGGTACTCTGGTATTCCCATCTCTTGAAGAAAATTCCATGGTTTGTTGTGATCCACACAGTCAAAGGCTTCAGTGTATTCAATGAAGCAGAAGTTTTTTGGAAATCATTTGCTTTTTTCTGTGATCCAGTGGATATTGTCAATTTGGTCTCTGCTTCCTCTGCCTTTTCTAAATTTAGCTTGAACATCTGGAGGTTCTCAGTTCACATACTACTAACACCTATTTTGAATATTTTGAGCATTACTTTGCTAGCATGTGAAATGAATGCAACTGTATGGTAATTTGAACATTCTTTGGTATTGTCATTCTTTAAAATTGGATTGAAAACTGACTTTTTCCAGTGCTATGGCCATTTCTGTGTTTTCCAAGTTTGCTGACTAGTGGGTGCAGCACTTTAACAGCATCATCTTTTGAGATTTGAAATAGCTCAGCTAGAATTCCATCACCTTTACTAGTTTTGTTTGTAGTAATGCTTCCTAAGGCCCACTTGACATATACTCCAGGATGTCTGGCTCTAGGTGAGTGACCATACCATCATGGTTATCTGGGTCATTAAGCTCTTTTTTGTATAGTTCTTCTGTGTATTTTTGCCTCCTTTTTTTAATGTCTGCTTTTGTTAGGTCCTTGCCATTTCTGTCCTTTATTGTACCCATCTTTGCATGAAATATTCCCTTGGTATCTCTAATTTTCTTGAAGAGCTCTCTAGTCTTTCCCATTCTAAGGAAATGAATAGGGTATTAGAAAATTTTAAACAAAGCTCCTGCACTAAATAAATCAAAGTATTCAATCACTTGTAAACCTCAGTGCTCAAGAATTATAATTAAAGTCCCAAGAAAGACAGCACATTGACTTAGATTTCCCAACAACATCATTGAATGAAAGAAGGAAACAGGAAAGGTTTACAAATAGTTGAAACAAAAGAAAAATACAGGTGGTTGTAACTAGTCATTCCAAGGAAAAGTAACACATTTTACTCTTCCACTTATGAAATGACCATTTATCTTCCTTGTATTTGCTTTCCAATGCACGTAAATGATAGAAACCAAGAATGAAATCTCTAGAATGATATCTATATATATGTATGGTGATAGAGGGATAGGAATTTTGGACAGAAGACGAGAGGGAGGTGGTAGTTCGTTGTGGTTCTTGTGGTCTGATAGATAAATAAAAATAAGTATAAAAATTTACTTGTAGGGATAATAATTATAAACACACACCTTAAATAGCTACACATAACTATTGATACAATAAAAATTAATAAGCATACTTCCAATTAAACATGGTGGAGTGATTAAATGTTTGTCTTCTACTCTCTCCTGAAAGTAAGCTTGTATGTATGTTCTCAGTCCCTCATTTGTGTGTGATTCTTTGCAATCTCATGGACTATAGCTTTCCAGACTCATCTGTCCATGGAATTTTCCAGGCAAGAAAACTGGAGTGGGTTGCTATTTCCTTCTCCAAAAATATATATTCAAACACATTTAAACAAATAACAGTGGGGAAGAAGAGAATTGGAAGGAAAATGACATTGGATGAGATGTCACAAACATAATTTTGGAGGGTGAAAGTAAATCACAAATTGGTCACTTACTGAAAGCTGAAGATGCTGAAATCTAAGTGTGGCAAAGGCAAAGACAACAAGAAGATGATTATTTGCTTCCCCACCCACAATGATCAAGATTCTAGGGCCTGGATACTTGTGGGGAGTTGGTGCGCAAAATAAGTAGACTAAAAATCTAAAAGGATTTGTGGAAAATCGTAGATAGCTTCCTCCATTGCAATGGCCAAATGACTGCAATTCTCTCACTATGAAAAGACAAAGAAAACTGAAAAGGAGATTCTATACTCAAAGACTCTAGGCATAGCAAAGGACAAAGGATGGGGCATGTTACTGAAAACAGAGGAATTATAATCAATGTCTATATTCATGATAAATAACCATGGACTCACTACTACTCATCTTCCAGAAGCTGTTAACAGGACTTTAGCCTTTATCGAAGAGAGAAGACTCCTTTGTGGAGAAATTAAATAGTATATAGAATTTAGCTAATTGGAATTAGTTGTCTCCCAAAGGAATGGGAGAGGCGTTTTGTCTTATCATAATATAGTGATGTGCCCCGACTAAAACCTCCAAGTTAGCAAACCATTCTATTCACTCAAGATTTTCGCTCTCAAATATAAATGAATAGCCATGGACCTGTAGATATTCCAGACAGCATCTTATAACAAAGAAAAATAAATAAAACCAGCTAAAGTTTTAAAAAAATATTAAAACTTGTAAAAATACAATATCCTTGGAGATAGAAGATAATATGCAATTGTACAGTAAAAATTACGTAGAAAGTAACACTCAGAAGACAAGGAAATGTTCTTGGAATGACAATGTGAGAGCAGAAGAAAAAAAGTGGAAAAAGTATGGAATATCCAAAGGATAGGCTTAAAAATGCAAACAGATGAAAAAATGTTGTAAAAAAATAAGAATTTAGAGAATTGATCTAGGTAAATTTGTATCTGGGAAATTATCCAGAAACAATATGAAGAAAGAAATTGGATAGAAGATAATAATTGAAGATATACTAGAGGCTGTCACTTCCAATAATATGTAGGATTAAATGTTCTACAAGTATTTCTGCTAAGAAACAATTTAAGATGCTAGATGATATGTGAATCATATCTCAAGCTGTTATAATTTTGTAATGTTTGGAAACATTTTTAAAAAATACAAAGCTGAATCAAGAAAGTAAGCAAACTCCCATCCAGGCAAGAATGGTCCAGGAACATGGATCCAGTTTAGTCTTTGTGTTGAGTTCATAGATGCCCTAAGGGCACTTGCCTCAGGAACTTGAGTTTTAATGATTGCAGTGAGGAAAAGAAGTAAGACCTAGTGTTTGTGCAAGGTAGAGAATCAGAATAATAGCCCTATTATATAATAATAGCCCATTAACAGAGATTAATGAAGGTCTACAATCTCTGTGTCAGAGAAATTAATCCATTCTCTAAAGGCAGTTGTTTGACACATTTACCACAGCTTTGGCACTTGTTTGTAGAATGAAAAGTCACCCCAGAGAATTCATAACTGTAAGTTACCCTCATGCAAGACAGCTTTAAATTCCCACTACACAGGTGGTATCAAAAACATTCAACCTTGGGAATTAATTTGATGAGACCCCAAATTAGGAGCACCCTGAACAAGCACAGATGTTCTCTAGAGTATTGCACCGTCACAGCAAGGCTCATAGAATTCACTCAGATAAATCAGTGCACATGTGCTCACAATTAAAAAAACACAACACAAAATGCTAGAGTACAACTGTAGTCTCCCTTCCTTTTCCCTAGAGATAATCACTTTTAAGGCTTCAGTCTTTTCTTCTGTTATTGAACTTCCATATTTATAAAGGATATAAATAAGCAACATATTTATTCTGCTGTTTATTTTTTGTAGATGAGACTCTATTATCTTATTACTATGTAAGAAGAGCATTTTAGTTTTTTATCCACCTCCCTGCCCATGAGTATGTGTTCACACACTTATAACAAATGCACATTCACTAGTCCCAGTCACATAATACAGTACAAGAATTTTTAAATCAATTTTAGAGTTCTTGAGTTTTGATTAATTTGAAAAAAAGGCAGTTTACATTTCAGCCACAGGGACTATATTTGTAATCAAAGTATAGCTTTTTTCCCCCACTGAAATAAAGTTTTATCTCATCTTTTCATTAGCTCTTTTTTATGTCCTATGAATCTATCATTAACTTACTCCCACAGAACTCCTTCAGTGCTGAAGTACCTCAGGTCATAAAACCACCTGCATTTCTAAAGAAACCCTCCCTTAGAGCCCTCAGTTCCCCTGTCTGGTTCACTTGCTTTCTAGCTCTGCTGTCCACTTACAAGCCTGGTTTTTAGTTCAGTGATATGCTGAGCACCTTCTTTGCCACCTGCCTGAGTAAGATTTCACAATCCTTGGTTCCCCTGCATTTCTGTTATTACTTTTGAATTTGTTCATTTATTTTTGGTTAGTCAGCCCTCCATTAACATACTAAAGAAAGTGTGCATTGGATTCTATGTTTATAATGTTTGCATGTCTAAAAAGATCTTTAATTCTGGGGAGCTAATCAAAGAAAAAAAGACTAGAATGATTAATTTGCATAGAAGGAGGGTTTTGATCTCATCAACAATTCAGAGAATCACATCACAGGGAAGATGTGAGAAATTCTGTGATCTGGGAATGGAGATATTCCAGGATAGTGGATGGTTTAGGGAGTGCTCAGGAACATGCATCAGTGATCCATCTAGTTTCAATAATATTCAGATCCAGTGTGTGTTGGTTTTCATTTTGATGGATTACACCCTTAAAAATATTTCATTTTGAGCATTGCCAAGTGCAAAGTGTTATGCTACTCATTGCAGTGTCATTTCCTGTATGTTGAGTGAAAAGGGATAATTTCCTCCTTACCATCACCCAAGGATAAGTTTAGACTCTTCATAGTAGTGAAAAGTAGTGTAATTGTTTTTATAGAGAAGATTTTAATTAGAAAAAAATACAAGTAACAACTTGGATTAGACTCATTATTATAGATGAGGTTCAGAGTGGTATGCCAATTAAAACAACATATTTGAAGTATTTAATATATCAAAAATATTCAGCTGTAGAAAATTCATGTATTTTATATGTGTAGGTATAAAGTTATAAGAGGAAATTTTTCTAGTTTCAAGGATTTTACACATTATATGGAAAGAAAGACTCACTTATAGAGAAGACATTAGAAGGTAAAAGGTGATGACTCTCATAAGGAGACATGTTGGTATTTGACAATGGGGATAAGAAACTAAACCATGATTAATGTATGGACATCTGAAGTATAGTTAATAGTTTAAAAAGATTCACAATGTTTCAAAACCCCAGAGAATACTCCAGAGCTTAAAATAGCTGAAATAGAAGAGGAAATGTCCAATTTGTACTTCAGGACTATTGTGGTTTCTAATGTTGACTAGCTTTGCTAACCATCTTCTAGGAAACAATTTCTAATATTTAATTCTCCATATGTTTTTCATGTTCAGAGTAGGTAAGCTGACATAGTTCAATAGAATAAGCACACTTTATATTAACTTCATGTGCAATTATGTAATTTTACTTAAAAGTTATCAGAAAATGTAAAGGTTACCTGCAAATTTATTTGACCTAGTGTATGAAAGCAGCTTCTCTGGTGGTTCAATGGTAAACAAACGAAAAGAGTAAAGTGAAAGTGTTAGCTGCTCAGTCCTGTCTGACTCTTTGTGACCCCATGGACTGTGGCCTGCCAGGCTCCACGGTCAATGGAATTCTCCAGGCAAGAGTACTGGAGTGGGTGGCCATTCCTTTTTCCAGGGGATCATCCCAACCCAGGGATTGAACCTGGTTCTTGTGCATTGCAGGCAGAATCTTGACCATCTGAGCCACCAGGGAAGCCCGGAACCCACCTCCAATATGGGAGATATAGGTTTGATCCCTGGGTCAGGACAATCCTCTAGAGAAGGAAGTGGCAACCTCCTGCAGTCTTCTTGCCTGGGAAATCTCAGGCTCAGAGAAGCCTGTCAAGCTACAGTCCATGGGGTTACAAAAGAGTTGAACGTGAATTTAGTGACTAAACAAGAAACAGTATTTATAAAAATGAATAGTTTAATTTTAATCCCTACTAGTGTTTTATTTTATTAAATCAGTTTTGTTTAAAATGACAATACAAATGATGATACTGAAGATTTATGAGTGACTGGAATTATTTCATAAGGTTAGAAATGTGTTACTTTTTAAAGTCATTTTGTTTTTGCTATCTTGAGGAGTTTGTACATGAAGCAGCAATTGCAATTCTTGACATGAAACTTGCCTTTCAAAGGCCAGAGTCATGTGTGTGAGAACTGATGCCACTTGGGTATTTGAGCTGCTGATTGCATTTCAAATGAAAGGAGGATTATAAGGGTACTTCTTGGTGCTTGTACTTTCTAACTCACAACTTTCATATTCAAATGATATTTTACAGGTCATTGAGTTCTCATCTAGAATATAGTTGTGGGAATTTTAAGGTTCTGATTATGGGGGGGGAAACATGCTTATGGCATCCATGCGAATATTCTGTCTGGTCTATTGACCATTTGCAGTGATGTTATCCATTTGTTCTACCGTAAGATTTTTTTAAATCACTTTCTACTCATTTTTTGTTTAGATTCATCCTGTTGATTGTGTTTTATTTTTATTGAATTGATGTGGATTTAATCCAGAAATGATGAAAAGATCAGGGGCTCCAAATTCAGTGAAATATATTTTCAAATCCCAGGTCTGCTATTTATCAGCTATGTCTCTTTAATCAATTTATTCTGCTTTACTTTTCTGAAAAAATGGGATAAAATGTCATTGAGTTTATTAACAATTAGATGAAATGCCTCATGCAAAATGGCTAGCATAGTGTCTGGCTTTCTAAGAAGTATTCAATAATCTCATCCTCTTCCTTCTTAAATAAAGCTACTATTTCAGCTTTTCTGTATACATGGTAAGACCTGAAATTGAGCTGCACCACCTTTGGTGACTTAGATTCCTGTTAATTAGCCATGTCCATTGTTTTTTAAATGTGTGAGGTTACAATTGATTGGTTGTAAGTAATAATAAAACATTGGGAGGGTTTTTTTTTTTTTTGACTGAATGCAAAACTCCTACCTCTCTCTTCATTGTCCTTCTCTAGCTTTGTTTGACATTTAAATTTTTAACAGCATTAATTAGCTCACCACTCCATTTTACATAGTTTAAAATACATTGTTTCTTAATTAGATAACCTAATTCTTATGCTAAAATGATCAGAGCTTCCCTGGTAGCTCTCAGCTTGTGAAGAATCCACCTGCAATGCAGGAGACCAGGGTTCAATTCCTGACTCAGGGAGATTCATTCACTGGAACAGGGATATGCTGCCCACTCCAGTATTCATGGGCTTCCCTGAAGGCTCAGATGATAAAGAATTTGCCTGCAATGCAGGAGACCTAGGTTCAATCCCTGGGTTGAAAAGATCCCCTGGAGGAGGCAACCCAATCCAGTGTTTTTAGTGCTTCCCTGGTGGCATAGCTGGTAAACAATCTGCCTGCAATGCTGGAGACCCCAGTTTGATTCTTGGGTCAGGAAGATCCACTGGAGAAGGAATAGGCTAATCCTTAACAGCATTAATTAGCTCACCACTCCTAAAACAATCATGACTTATTATGTTGAACCATAAGAATTAGTTCAAACTAATACATTCAAAAAGAAATAATAACATTTGAGACAAGTTTAGTAAGTACTGATTTTACATTATGATGGACTTTGCATTAGTTCTTTATTCCTATATACAGCATGCATAGATGTGTGAGAGAAACCGGGAAGTGATAGATGAACCCTGGTTTCTTAAGAGAAAATGAGTCCTGCAGAAAGGGGTTATGTAAGTAGTAATTTGAGGAAGGAGGAAGGGAAGTCTATAGTTAGATTAAGAGGTAAATTTTGATTTGTCACCAGTTTCTCTAATTTAAATAATTAACTTGAGATGTTTCTTTTTGAATAAATGCCAGATCCTAATGGATTTTTAAGGCAGTTTTTATGAAATAAAGATCAGCTTTCAGAGAATGCTTTTCTTTTCCTCCTTAACAGCCTCAGCATTAACAGATAAGTTGAAATTCAAATATCCTGACAAACCTGAACAATTTGCAGGTCCATAAATAGAGTATTGAGGGAGTTCATCAGTGCATTGTGTGCATCTTCACTTCAGCTAAGAAAATCATCATTCCAGATAAAAATAATTCTTTTCCTATCCACACATTTTCAACAGTCACTCAGGAAATTATCATTTCAGTTCTTTATATAAGATGATAATACCGCTGGCTAAGATAATGACAGTCAATTTCCCATTCAAGTTTTTTTAATTGTATTCATTTTTCTTATAATGTCTAATCCTACTCAGTGTGAAATATGCAAGAAAATCCCTGGATTAATATCTTAATTACAGTGTTGGTTAATGTTGCTAGGTAGACGATTCTTCAGTGTTGAATATTTTAAAAAGGAGGCTTAGTTTTTGTTCAACTCTCTGAGAAGACAAGCTAATTTTAAATGAATGATCTAGTTTTATGCACCCCTAATTCTGGCAGATGAACTATTTAGGGGGCAGGGATAGAGAGAAGTTCTATATGACCTTAACAATTTGGACTTCTCTCACCAGTTACTGCAATGCTGAGCCTTGCTGACTTCTCCTCTTGCCAACATTAAAGCCCAATGCCGAGGTCCTTGTATAGCACCACTTCTTAGGGGGTCAGATTGATTTCATTTCACCTCTTCCATCAAGGAAGGGACACTGTAATACATCTGTATTTTGCATACAGGTTTGCCTTCATGCTCACAACTTGTCTTCCAGTATCATCATTAGTGAACTTTTATAAAGCCTTAACAGTGTTGTGCTGGCAAATATTTAACAACTAATTAAGAGTAAGTACACATGTATATTCATACATATACTTATTAAAAATTATATAGTAATATAGTGTATATATGATACACATATAATATATGAAAATTTATTGTGTTATATGGAACCAGTTGATTCTTACAAAATGAGTTTGATTTATGTTGACTTCTATCTGCAACCAACTATTGCTGCAACTAATGAATTAATGACATACAAACATGAAGGATAATTGATATTTTCCTTTATGTTGATAAGACCCAAGTGAAGTAATAAAGATGTATGTAAGAGTTTTACTCATTGGTTCTGATGTATGTGATTTTTTTTGTTACATTGGATAATAGTTCTTGAATACCAAAGGGAAGTTTTTCTCTTTTTGTCTTTTTTTTTTTAATTCACAATGTAATAGCTGCAGACATGACATATTTTAAAGAGAAATGTCTGTTATTAACATTTTCTCCATTATTTTCTGAAATCTAGACAATCAACACTAAAGTTATGAGTGTAATGTTTCCCAGTTTTCAGGCTGAAAATACTCCCACTATGGTTAGTGTGTCATCTACTAAACTTGAACCTGAACTAATTCGGTAGTTTACTTAGTATTTCCACCATTTGGACCAAATAGGTGGACAAAGACTGTAGAAGATAGTAAAATATAGTAAAATAATTAAGTGATAAAATATGTATGTATTGCTTTTACTTTAAATGCATTTTGTTTAATTGTGTTAGATTTTTTATATTTATCTTTATTTATTTCACCTTGAATGCTCACACATGAAGAGTTCTAGATCAGGGACAAATATCTTATTACTTAAATAGTTAACTCATCAGATGTCCCCCTTTGCCCCTGGCTGTAACCCTGGAATGACGTGATAAAAACTAGGTCAAATATGCAACTCTGGTAGCTGAACTCTATTTAAACAAAAAATGAAAAACAATGGATTTTCTTCATTTTTCTATAGAAGAGAGACAGCCATGATCCTCCCAAATGAGAGAATGAAAAAAAATAAAGCAAAATAAATACACACACAAACCCACTTTTGTTTCTTCTGGGTAGCTGGAAAGTGTCCTTGGTTCTCCAATTCTGGTATCTTACTCTAATTTTTGGAATGTAAATTCATCTTTCCAAGGGTAAGCTAAATTCCAGGTGATTGTCTTTTCTGACCTAGATATTTCTGCAAAGTTTTGGCTTCAAACCTTGCAAAACAGCAGCCAATGTTTCTGACACCTTAGGAGCTTAACCCAAGAAACTTGTCTCGGCTATAACTATTAATATTTGGCTCTCTTAGGGAGGTAAGAGAAGTTTTATTACCCTTTGGATCAGAGAAATAGAGAGATGGCCACAAACAATTCTCAAGGTATGAGAATGGTGTTTTTACCGAAGCACTAAGAAACTCAGAGAAGTTTTATTTTCCCACAATAAGTTTAAATAATTTATTTTTTCACAATGGCTGTGCTTAATAAGCAGTGTGTGAAGTTTTAAGCAATTTTACAAATTTGTTAAAATTTCACAAGTTTTCTCTCAGGAGTTAATATGATCAGTTCAGGATCCTGGTGCACTATTCATCAATATGGTATATATGTAAGTTTCCACTAGACAAATAATTTGCTGTAAGGCCAAAGATATACAGGAACAGGCTCTCCCCTGTGGAATTCCTTCAAAGTATCAAAAGCCTACTCATGGTGAAATAGCTTCCCTTAGATTCATTCAGAGCTCCATCTGAGGGGCACACTTAGTGATGCTGGATTATTGTTCTATAGAATATCATTTATCCCTTAAAACAGGTTGATCTGTAGGTTACTCCCTCCACTGACAAAATATGAGTGGAGGAGCTAAGGGGGGTCTGAGTCAATGAGACCTCTTTCAGAATCTTCAGAAATTTTTTGCTTCTCTTGTGTATAGCTTTTGATTTTAGACTCATAGATTTGCAGGTCCCAGTGCCTAAGACAATATTAAGCTAAGACTGCTGGCCAACAGGTTTTGACTCCTGACACTAGTAAACCAACAAGTACAAAAGAGCTCTGCTCTACTGTCAAGTATTTGTTTCAAATTACCAAGAAAAATTGGGTGGCTGCTACATTATGAAGATAAAGAGGATTGTGGTAGATTGATAAATGATCCCCAAAAATGTTCCTTATATCTGGGATGTGTGAATTATGCAAAGGAACTTTGCAGTTGTGATTAAAGTAAGGGTACTGAGATGGGGAGATTATGTTGAATTATCTATTTGGGCCCAATGGTATAATCACAAAGATCCTTACAAAGACAGAAGGTAGAAACAGAGGGACAGAGTCAGAGATTTGAGGACAGAGGGGAAGAGCTTATAGAAAGAAAATCCTGTAAATCCATTTTAGACTTCTGATCTCCAGAACTATAACATAATAAATGTCTGTTAAGTCACTAAGTTTGTGATAATTTATTACAACAGCAGTTTATGGGAAACTAATACAAAGACTATGTCCAGAAACCTGAGGATTCATTGAGGAAGTTCTTAATAAGGAAAAGTCAGTGGGAAACTGACAACCTAACAAATACAAGGTAACTTGTAATCAGTGCGTATGATTGGGATTACCTACCAGTTGAAAATGCTCAACATGATCAATCCAGCAGTGAGTAGCTGCAAGAAGAATACAAAATAAGGGGCGAAAGCAAGAAACTATGATTTTCAATTTAGGCCTTATTTAGCAACAAAAGTGGAAATTATAGCAGATATGTTATATAGAACATAGGGTACATACAGTATCGTGTGGCCAACTAGCCATGACTCTGGCAATATTTGTTTATTCTATTAGGAGACAGCCATTTCCATTTCTTATGAAATTCTGTTTTAGTTCCAAACCTTTTAGATGCTAAGAAAAATGCTCATTTTCTCTGCAAAATTCTGACCTTTTAAAGTAGAGTATCCCATGTGGATGCCCATTTCCATAATGTTCACTTTGGCTCCTTTACAGTGGAGCTATAAAATAGAAATGCTGCCCCCGAATCTGTGCCATGTTCACATAAGCTGAGTTAGTAGCATGGATATTTAAAGTTCCTTCTAGTAGGACAAGTAAATAGACTCTTCTTGTTTATCAAGTATGACACATTTTATTAGTATCTAAAAGGGATTTGGGGAATAGGAGAAATTTATACCTCAGAGGGAATGAGATATAATTAAGGAGTATTGTGGAATAAGTCATCTTCTGAGTGACTGTAATCAGGCCAATAATATACTCAATTAGATTTTCTTAGGACTGTTCAGGCAAGAAATACTCCTTGTGACAAGCCCTTATGCCGGGGTCCAACCCCAGCGGGGTCCAGGGGTCTTGAGGGATGAGTGGCATCCGTGGAAGAACTGAGCTGTGTCGATGTGTGGTGATGGAGCAGTCTCTCGTTTATTGTTGTTGGTTTACAGTTTTATAGCCAAAAGACATCCCCATTACATCATTACATCACCTATCATTCTATACAATTTTTTGTTTTCTACCTTCCATAGCAACCTTATCATTGAGCTCATTCCCCAATCTATCATGAAACATTCCCTATGCAGAAGTCAGATTTTTATGTAATTAGATTTAACAATAGTATGTTTACCATTTGAATGTCTTCAGTATACTTCATTCAATCATGATAAGTACATCAACCTAAGTAGAAAGGTTACATTTCTCTTATCAGGTACAACTATGTAGAAGCTAAAGAGAAGGGCTAAAGCTTGAGACTGCTTATTCTAGTAACCTACTCTGGTTCTTACGAGGAAAGAGGACAAAGAGACAGTTTAGAAAGAGGAAAGAGGACTAAGACAGTTTAGAAAGAGGAAAGAGGACTAAGACAGTTTAGAAAGAGGAAAGAGGACTAAGAGACAGTCTAGAAGCACTGCTTTAGCAATAAAACCCTATTAACCTTAACTACTATAATGAATTCCTATGTCTACATTATCCTAAAGCAATCAATATCTCCAACTATGCTGGCCACAGTTATGAGCATTCCTAAGTCCCATTCCAGCCTGGTTTCTTCAAGGAAGGGAGCCTCCTCCGTGGAGTGGTCAGGAGAGTGAGAGGTGGAAAGATGACCCAAGTACGAGCCTTTCTGGTGGTGGCCTTGCCATGACCCCCAGAGAACTCTTGGTAAACTCCCCAGTAATGAGTAGGAGGAGTAGTAATCTATTTAAATGTCCCTTTCATTCCTCCTTAGCCCCCAGGGAAGGTGATCCACCTTCCCAGATCCTCTGGTTGATAAGGTCTGGGGGGATTATCTAAGGGCGAATTCTTTCCAACTGTGACTGACCTACTGAGATGAGACAATGTTCCGAGCATGGACAGAACTCCCAAGAAAAATACCAGGGTGGGGCTTGCCCAGGATGCCCCGATAAAGAAAGTCAGCCTTGGAATTTCTTTCTTAGTCTCGTGACCTTGTCATCCGAGCAAGGGGGCATCCTGATGGCTCCCAGCATCACCGGAGGTGGCGGGGGGCGGGGGTGGGGGGTTCTAGTCCAGGATGCCCCATAAAGAAAGTCAGCCTTGCAATTTCTTTCTTAGTCTCGTGACCTTGTCATCCGAGCAAGGGGGCATCCTGACGGCTCCCAGCACCCTTACCCTAGTTGTAAAGCACTGAGCCTACCACTTCAGTTAACCACTCTAGGACACACCATCACACTGTAATTCATACATATCTCATACCATCTCCATGGTACTCTTGGAGATGCATGCTGGATTCCTGATCAATGGGCTTCTGGCTTTTTCTCAGTTGGACTTAAGTTCCTGCATCTCTAGTCCCTTAATAGTATTCACCATGGCTCTCACTGACTTAATTCTTTATAAGTTGGAAAGTCTCATTTTAATTCATTCTAAAAATGAGCAGGATTAAATATTAGAAATATCTAGGCTTTTAACACACAAGTTGATTTTGGAGAGTGTGATTGTTTTTAGTTAAAAGGATGTGAAGTGAAAATCACTCAGTCGTGTACGACTCTTTGCGACCCCATGGACTATATAGTCCATGACATTCTCTGGGCCAGAATACTGGAGTGGGTGGCCTTTTCCTTCTCCGGGGGATCTTCCCAACCTCTAGGGATGGAGCCCCGGTCTTCCACATTGCAAGTGGATTCTTTACCAGCTGAGCCACCAGGGAAGCCCAAGCATACTGGAGTGGGTAGCCTATCCATTCTCCAGGTGATTTTCCCAACCCAAGAATCAAACCAGGGTCTCCTCCATTGCAGGTGGATTCTTTACCAACTGAGTATCAGGGAAGCCCAATACTGGAGTGGGTAGCCTTTCCCTTCTCCAGGGATCTTCCCAACCCAAGAATCGAAGTCAGGTCTCCTACATTGCAAGTGGATTCTTTACTAGCTGAGCTATCAGGGAAGCGCTAAACAGGATGGCGTGATATCAATTCCCATTATCTTCCTTACCATTCACTTGAGGATTGAGATATATTTTCTGTACAAAGCTGTTGTTCTGTGGACTGAAAACAGTAATAACATATGTAATTGTAAACACGGTTTTCCGAATTAATAATATGTATAGATTGGGCTTCCCACAGGGCACTAGTGGTAAAGAACCCACTACCAATTCAGAACTTAAGAGACATGGGTTCGAATCCTGGGTTGAGAAGATTCCCTGGGGGAGGATATGGGAACCCACTCCAGTATTCTTGCCTGGAAAATCCCATGGACAGAGGAGTCCGACAGGCTATTGTCCATAGGGTCACAAAGAGTCAGACATGACTGAAGCAACTTAGGACTAGTACTAGTAGGTCACTAGCAGTGTCTCCATTCTCTCAAGAAAAGTCAAAAGAACAGTGTGAGATTGAAACTGCTATTGTTGCTTGAAAAGGGGAGCAGTGCCCTTTACAATGATTTTAGCTGGACTGGCAAAGAATATTGATAACCCCTCTTATCTTGCCATCATAAAAATAAAAAACTAATCTACCTTCCTGTGTGTCTGTCCTCTCTACCTTTGTTTCTCTAACAACAGATGCATCTTTGCTCCTATCAAGACCACACCCTCAAAGTTTGGGCTGTATCTCATCATCAGTTCTCAAATGCTGATCATTTAATTCCACCCTCCACTCTACATTGTTGAATGATCCTTGTCTCCACTCAATTGGTATCAGTGCTCAAACATATTCTTGACGTTCAGGCTTTTGTTGTTTTTTCAGTGGTTCTTAACCATAGATCTTCTTCGGCTTCTAAGCTTCTTCTTGTCTTCCATTCACTTCTTGGTAGAATGTTCTTTTATCTGATGATTTATGGATTTTCTCATCTCCTATTCTCCCCTCAGCTTTCCAATCTTTGTATTCTTTATCTGTCAATTCAGTGAGAATAACTGAAGGTCATCAAGGACTTTCTTTACTAAATAAAAAAGTAATTGCTCTTTTCTTTCTCTCTCTTTTTTTCCTAATTGAGTTATCAGCTGTCTCTGACACTGTTGTGTGTCCACTTACTTGAAAATTTTTCTTCTCATTGCTTTGAGGTAAAAGCACTCTTATTTTTCCTTCTCCTTGATTGTTGTCCCTTTCAATTTCCTTTTTGTTCTTTTCCTCCATTTAAACTCCAGTGTCACAGTGTCACATTTTTCTGACTTGGCACCCCTTCTCTTTTATTTGCATTAATTCTTATTATATAATTTATTATTATTATTTGCTGCATCAAGCCTTCACTGTGCTGAGTGGGCTTCTCCAGTTGTGGTGCATAGGCTCAGCACTTGCAACACACAAGCTTAGTTGCCCCACGGCATGTAGGATCTTAGTTCCCTGACCAGGGATCAAACCCACATCCCCTGCATTGGAAGGTAGATTCTTTGCCATTGGACCACCAAAGAAATCCCTTTACATGGTTTGTTTTAAAGTCAGAATTTTAAATACTGTGTACTGAAGACTCCAAACTCTGTATACTCATTCCTGCCTTCTTCCACAATTCCAGATTCCTTCCACCAGTTCCAAATGTTATATCTCTAAATGGATGACCACTTAGCACCTCAGATTCAATATGCTCAAAAAGAACTATGAATTCCTCTCCTTACTGTACTCTGCTGCTTATTTAGTCTTCTACAACTCTGTAAGTGTTTTTGCTTAGTTGTTAGACCCTAAAATCTAGCATTTACACTTCATTTCCTTTACTCCTCACTCCCACATCATCCCGTCCTATTGTACCTCTCTCTAAAACATATCTCAGAACTATCTTTTTCTCTCCATTTTCAACTAATAACCACTTTTGCCCCTCTTGTCTGGTCTCTTTTCATATATTCATAATTTTCCCCCTTGTGGTCTCCTAAAATATTCCCACACAGTCAGTAAAGTGATATTTAATACGATAATTAGAAAATGTTGTTTTCTTACTAAAACCTTTCAAAAGCCTTCTGTCACTACATACTTATGAGTCACTATTTATTAACAGAGCTGGAATCAGAATGTACTGTACTCAGAATGTACTCTGTACTGTTTTACCATGCCATTCAAAATCATTCTTGGAATTTTCCTCTCCATTTCTGGTTGTTTTCATGAACTAAATTCTGTAGATTTTTCTTGCTACTTTCATGTATTGATTGGCAACCTTATTTTCTGGTATTAGCAATACCAGATCAGTGAAGTATCAAAATTATTCACTCTTATCATGCAATTTAGAGCATCTCCCTCTACAGCTTAGGCCCAGTCCAGATTTTTGAGACTAAAGCAGGAAAGAGAAACATGCTTTGTAGTGTCTCTTTTCCTTTCTTCATCAACTCCCTGACTTGATAGTTTCTATTCCTGGATCCTCCAGAATCTGATATAGAGGAAAGAAGAATTTAGAAGAAATGACAGTCTTACACAACTTGTACTATTATACCTGCTGTTGTATCCTTTTATGAAACACAGCATAAAAGCAAGTTTGTGTGTTTGGGTTTTTGTTTCTTTTGTTTTGAGATCCATCATTCTGTTGATACCTGCAACTCTGTCTTTTTCTGGTATCATATTCCAGCATTTGACTACTTACAACTCACCTCTCAGCTCTTCCCTCTAACACTGTTTCTGATGTGAGTTATTTCTGATACTATCATATCACAGGGACAGACAGATCTCTTTGGTGAGGTCCTATCCTCTACTTCCTGTATCATGTTGAAGCCAAAAGACATGATAGAGGGAATGGAGGAAGGAAAACAGACACCTGATAAACAATGTCTTTCCTTAGTCTCTCAACAAATTCTTCCACTGCTTTAATGTGGTCTAGAGGTTGGTGATGAACAGAGTTTCAATATGGTTTTTGATCCACCTTTTTGGCAGCTTTATTGTTGGTCAAGCACATCTTATGGTAGTTGCTGTTGTTTTTCAGTTACTCAGTCCTGTCCAACTCTTTATGACTCCATGGTCTTCAGCACACCAGGCTTCCTTGCCCTTCACTATTTCCCAGAGCTCACTCAAACTCATGTCCATTGTGTTAGAGATACCATTCAACCATCTCATCCTCTGTTGTCCCCTTCTCCTCCTACCTTCAATCTTTCCCAGCCTCAGGGTCTTTTCTAACTTCGCATCTGGTGGCCCATGTATTGGAGCTTCAGCATCAGTTCTTCCAATGAATATTTAGGATTGATTCCTTTAGGTTTGACTGGTTTGATCTTCTTGGAAGCCAAGGGACTCAAGAGTCTTCTCCAACACCACCATTCAAAAGTACCAATTCCTCCATGCTCAGCCTTCTTTATAGTCCAACTTTCATATTCATACTTGACTAATGGAAAAACAATAGCTTTGATTAGGTGGACCTTTGTTGGCAAAATAGTGTCTCTGCTTTTTAATATGCTGTCTAGGTTTGTCATAGATTTTCTTCCAAGGAGCAAGCATCTTTTAATTTCAGGCAATTAAATGGCCAGGAATTCTCAAGAGTCTTATCCAACACTACACTTTTAAGTCATCAGTTCTTCAGTGCTCAGCCTTTTTTATTGTCCACTTCTCACATCCATACATGACTACTGGAAAAACCATAGCTTTGACTAGATGGGCCCTTGTTGGCAAAGTAATGTCTCTGCTTTTTAATGCACTGTCTAGGTTTGTTATAAGTTTTCTTCCAAGGAGCAAGCCCCTTAATTTCATGACTTCAGTTACCATCTACAGTGATTTAAGGAGCCCAAGAAAATAAAGTCTGTTGCTGTTTACATTGTTTCCCCATCTATTTGCCATGAAGCAATGGGACCAGATGTCATGATCTTTGTTTTCTGAGTATTGAGTTTTAAGGCTGCTTCATCACTCTCCTTTTTCACTTTGAATAGACTGTTTATTTCCTCTTTGCTTTCTGCCATAAGGATGGTGTCAACTGCATATCTGAGGTTATTGCTATTTCTCCTGGGAATCTTGATTCCATCTTGTGGTTCTTGCCTCTTATTGCTTCCAGCTTGTAGGAAACATATAAAATCACACACATCAGAAATCATCTCCTTAATGGTGACTGCATGTGTTATAAATCTAGTTTTTTTTTTCCACCTTGTTCACATAGTTTGACAGGACTTGACTCTTGCCTATCTCTCCTACCACATCTTACAGCACCCTCTCCCCACTCATGCTCAGACAGCACTGGCTTTATGTCAGAGCCTTAAACAGAAACTTGTTCCTACATTAGGATGTGTTGTTTTCTGCTGTTCCTTTTTGGAATAATCTTACTTATGATATTTCCATGGCAGAATCCTTTTTGTATAGTGCTTTGGTTAAATACTCACTTCTCAGAGGAGCATTCCCTAACCTTCCTATCTGCAGTAGCCCAACAAAGCTACTGTTACAACAAACCTATCACATTTCTGTAGACCACGTCCTCCCGCTTTCTCTCAGGCAGCCATTCCACTCCTGTCATTATGTCTACAAATACCTAACACTTCATTCTTTTTCTCTTTTTTTATGACTTTGCTTCTTATTTCTGTGAGAAACAAGAAACAATAGTAAGGATACTACAGCATCTTCCTATCACAGCATCTTTCATCTGGTTCCTTCTATCCTTTGGTATTTGGTAGCAAGGGATGAAGGGCTTCCCTGGTGGCTCAGCAGTAAAGAATCTGCCTGTGATGTAGGAGTCTTGCAGGAGAAATCAAATTCTATCCCTGGGTTGGGAAGATCCCCTGGAGAAGGAAGTCACAACCTGCTCCAGTAATTTTGCCTGGGAAATCTCCATAGACAGAGGAGCCTGGCGAGGTACAGTCTATGGGGGTCTCAAAAGAGTCAGATAACAGCATAACAGCAACAACAAAACACAGAAAGAGATTGGGAATGAGAGAAGTTACTTTCTCCATTCACTATCTGTCTTTTACATTGTGTCATACCAACTTTCATGTCCTCTAGGATTGCTGCAAATCATCAGTCAAGAGTTGCATAATGATAGACACACATCTATAATTAAAAACTAAGTATAATTTTAATCATCTGTTTCCCCCTATACTTTCATTAATTATGTTAGAGAGTCTTATTGGCTCTTATCTGAAATGTATATTGTCTGTAAATCTGACCTTTTTTCCCCCTACTTCTAATGCCACTACTAAAATCTTAAATACTTACCATAAATTATTACCTGATAATCTTTCTTTCATTCTTTTTCCCTTTTTCACTACCTGCTTCTCATCAATAATGTACAAACCTCATGGGAGCACAGACATAGTCTGACTTGTTTAGTGCTAAATCCTCAATTCTTATAACATTGCTTCTCATGCTATAGGTACGTTGTACCTGTGTATTGAATAAGCAATTGATCATATCCTTGCTCAGAATGACTGCAGGAAACACATTAGTTGTTGCTATTGATGAGTTTCATCACCAGATCTCATTAATACTCATCAACATTTTGAGAAATACTTGGTTCTTCATGTGGGTTTAGTAGATCCCCTCATTATTCCTCACACTTATCCTCAAGGTAGCTTTTTTACACAAGACTTTGTCAACCTATAATTTTGTTGAGCATGCAATCTTTATAATGTCTTTGTTCCTCTTACCATGTTCACTTGATAAACTTGATCTCTGTGCTTTCACTGTAGTTGTCTCACAGAAGATCTTTAAACATATTGCATTGACAAAAGTCATTCAATGAAGTGAAAATATATTGAATAGTGTTTTACCAGATTGTTCAGTACATTCTTAGTTTTGAGACAAAGAAATAATCATGGTTAATAAAAAGACAACAAGAAGGAACAAAAGCAGTATGTCTGGAAAAAGTATATTATGGTTAATTTATACCATAAATCATCTTGTCTATTTAAGTTAATGATTTATATTTCATATGCTCCCAGCCAATTAAATTCCCATAGGCAGAGCTTTATGATTTTACCCTAAGTGCTCCTAAAGACAGTTATAAAAACAAGTGAGTATATTTAGTTTAGTTATCCATTGAGAACTGAATTGTTTTTTAAGAAATTATGACCAGCCTACTCATTTTAAAGTCCCCTTTGAGGGAAGATGGATCATCCATAAAAACTTCCTATCAAGTGGGCATTTTACCCACCTGACCCAGGAATAGGGAACTGAAAACATCTAAGGGCAGCAGTTAAAAAATGCAACTGAAGCAGTATGCCATGAGACGGAGTCAGACTTGAAGAGGTCTTAATTAGGCTATTGCAAACTGCAGATAGGAAGGAATAGAGACTATGGCTAACTTGTTTTCTTGTGTGTGCTCCATGAGTGGAGTCTGCTATCTAATTTTTTAATTAATTAATTAATTTTCTTTACATTATCGTGTTGGTTTTGCCATACATTGAGATGAATCCGCCATGGGTATACATGTGTTCCCCTTCCAGAACCCCCCTCCCACCCTCCTCCCAATTCCATATCTCTGGGTCATCCCAGTGCACCAGCCCTGAGCACCCTGTATCAAGCATCAAACCTGGGCTGGAGTCTGCTATCTAAAGAGATACATCCTTTTGGAGTCCCTTAGTGGTTCAATGGTTAGCCTTCAGCACTTTCACTGCTATGGCCCCAGGTTCAACCTCTGGTCAGGGAACTAAGATACTGCAAGCCATGTGGCATGGCACCTCCCCCAACAAATTAGCAAGAGATAAGTTCCTCATGTTAACTCCACTTTTATAGTCAAATACGAAATTGGATTTATTTTTTGCACTGTTGTATTCCATCCATCTCATAAGAATGTCTTCCCTTGATGTTCCTCTGCAATACTGATTATTATTTAATCTGATCACAAATTCTACATATTTCAAATTATGCTTGCTCAAGGCAAAACTTATGTGTTATTATGACGCTTGTCAGTTTCTTTCTTCTTAGCTCTACATTCACCCTTCAATATACACTTTTAATAATAAATGGACTCCCTTTAAGCATTTTTACTGTGGCAAGAGCATAATGTTATGTTTCCTCATTAGCGAGCACTGGAGGTGTTTACAGGAGGAAGGGCTTTTTCTGAAGTTTGCTTGCATCAGGATGATGGGCGTGTGGACATCTTGTGCACCTCTGGCCCAGTCATACTCACAGATCACATGGCCCCTCGGGGACATTGCAGCCTCACCCCTAGCACTACCCAGCCTGTGGGAGAGCCCTCAGGCCTTCTGCATGCTGCCTGTTGTTGCTGATCTCCTGTCTCCCATCTGTATGCTAGAGAGTCACTGCCTGGCCCAGTCACCATGGCCCAGTGTGCTGGCCTGGGCCAAGTAGTGAACTCTGCTATCTTGCTTTTCTGCTCTCCTCCTTCAAGAAGGTCTGAACTCCAGCATGGTGGAGGGATGTTTAACAATTTGTCCTTCCTAAGATACTCTCTGAGGCTTCCCTGGTGACTCAGTGGTAAAAGAACCTGATGGCCCTTGCAGGAGACACAGGCTTGATTCCTGAGTGGAGAAGATCTCCTGGAGAAGCAAATGGCAACCCACTCCAGTATTCTTGCCTGGGAAATCCCATGGACAGAGGAAGCTAGTGGGCTGCAGTCCATGGGGTTGCAAGAGACTTGGACACAACTTAGTGACTAAACAACAGCGGCGAGATACTATCTATCATGTCCAGGTACATATAGAGTTATCTTACATCTTACAGCTATTCTCTTATCACAGTTGAATAATTCTTTATATTAAGCTACGTGGTTGTAATATCCTGACTGGACCCTAGCATCAAGGAGTTAATATGCCAATTTAATTCAAGTAAATAATATTGTCTCCAACTTGGACAATACCCCAACTTTTCTTCTCATCATCTACTAGATTACTCTCATGGCCTCATTTCTGGTGAGTAGGAGCATTTACTTCCTTGGTTTCTATGGCATTTTGACCTATTTACCAATTAATTAAATTTATGTTTTTACTAAGTCTCCTTAATAACTAATTTCTCTTTAATATTTAAATTAATGAAATTTAGGACCATCCTGCCTTTTGTTTGATTTTTAAATGGTTAATAGCTGTTGAAACCTAGGGTTAGGATTTTGTCACTAGGCTTGACTATTAAGGCATTAATAGTTCTCTGATTGTATTAAACCTAACAGACATTTAAATTATGCAGTAAGTGAACTTTACCCTTTGGCATTAAACTTATTTGATAAAGAGCTTTAAAGGTCATTAAACAGAAATCAGTTCTGTTGCTATCTAAATGATTTTTTACATATGACCAAATTTGTGAAATTGCTTGGCAAACAATTATACTTTTCTGTCATTTTTTAATCAAATAAATGATCCAGTTTTATACATTGGATGAAACTTCAGAATACATTTTGAGATATTTTGAGACTCGTTATTGGGATGAAGAGTTTTACTGGAAATACCATTAAAAATATTTTAAGTTCAAGGCACTTTGAGTGAAAGAGAAAAATAAGAGTATGCTGCTTTGCAACTATTTTTTAAAATAAAATTATATACATTAGCTGAAATGAAGAAAAATTTTAGAATGAAGTCATGATTGCCAATGTCACAAACACATTTATTTCAACCTTTATAGAAAACATGTACCTAGAGTGCTATCATTAGTATTCTAGGTATAAGATGAATGCAATAAAATTCTGCCCTCAAGAGAGAATAAAGTGATACAAATATATTACAAATTAGCAGCTCATGAATCTATGGAAAATGTTGAGCATGAGCTAAAGATAAAAATAAACAAAAACCTTGGAATTGATAAGTGATTGCAGAAAAAATGTAGAATATAAGGATAACATACAAAAACCAATTGCTTTTACATATACCAGCAATGAACAAGTGGATTTTTTCAATGGATTTTATAGGCTTTATTCAATGGCTCAGGATGGGGTACAATCCCATCTAGCAAATTGAAAGGTGCTAGGATGAGCTGTGCAAAATGCAAGACCTTTAAAGGCAGAAGTGGTAGAATGAGGGAGTTAATAATAAAGAGTGGACTATTTGTGACAAGGTGACCTTCCTTTAGGGATGCCAGGGATCTATAAGATTGTCAGTCTGATGTTGACCAGGTAATTTTAGATTAACTGATTTAAGACTCCTCTCCTGGGAGAGGTAAAAACTATAATTAAGCTGGTTATAAAGACTTGATTTGGTGACATAGTTCAGTTCAGTCATTCAGTCATGTCTGAGTCTTTGTGACCCATGGACTGCAGCACACCAGGCCTCCCTGTCCATCATCAACCCCCGGAGTTTACCCAAATGCATGTCCATCAAGTTGGTGATGCCATCCAGCCATCTCATCCTCTGTTATCCCCCTCTCTTCCTGCCCTCAATCTTTCCCAGGATAAGGACCTTTTCAAATGAGTTAGCTCTTCTCATCAGGTGGCCAAAGTATTGGAGCTTCAGTTACAACATGAGTCCTTCCAGTGAACACTCAGGACTGATCTCCTTTAGGATGGATTGATTGGATCTCCTAGCAGTCCAAGGGACTTTCAAGAGTCTTCTCCAGCACCATAGTTCAAAGGCATCAATTCTTCAGCGCTCAGCTTTCTTTATAGTCCAGCTCTCACATGCATACATGACTACTCACCTTGACTAGACGGACATTTGTCAAGCAAAGTAATGTCTCTTTTTTAATATGATCTCTAGGTTGGTCATAACTTTGCTTCCAAGGAGTATGTGTCTTTTAATCGCATGGCTGTAATCACCATCTTCAGTGATTATGGAGCCAAAAAAAAAAAAAAAATGTCTGTCACTTTTTCCACTGTTTCCCCATCTATTTGCCATGAAGTGATGGGACCAGATGCCATGATCTTAGTTTTCTGAATGTTGAGCTTGAAACCAACTTTTTCACTCTCCTCTTTCACTTTCATCAAGAGACTCTTTAGTTCTTCTTCACTTTCTGTCATAAGGGTGGTGTCATCTTCATATCTGAGGTTATTGATATTTCTCCCATCAATCTTGATTCCAGCTTGTGCTTCATCCAGCCCAGCGTTTCTCATGATGTACTCTGCATATAAGTTAAATAATCAGGGTGACAATATACAGCCTTGACATACTTCTTTGCCTATTTGGAACCACTGTGTTGTTTCATGTCCAGTTCTAACTATTGCTTCCTGATCTGCATACAGGTTTCTCAAGAGACAGGTGAAGTGGTCTGATTTTCAGGTCTCTTGAAGAATTTTCCACATTTTATTGTGATCCACACAGTCAAAGGCATTGGCATAGTTAGTAAAGCAGAAATAGATGTTTTTCTGGAACTCTCTTGCTTTTTAGATGATCCAGTAGATGTTGGCAATTTGCTCTCTGGTTCCTCTGCCTTTTCTAAAACCAGCTTGAACATCTGGAAGTTCACAGTTCACATATTGCTGAAGCATGGCATGGAGAATTTTGAGCATTACTTTACTAGCGTGTGAGATGAGTGCAGTTGTGCGGTAGTTCGAGCATTATTTGGCATTGCCTTTCTTTGAGATTGGAATGAAAACTGACCTTTTCCAGTTCTGTGGCCACTGCTGAGCTTTCCATATTTGTTGGCATATTGAGTGCAGCAGTTTCACAGCGTCATCTTTCAGGACTTGAAATAGCTCAATTGGAATTCCATCACCTCCACGAGCTTTGTTCATAGTAATGCTTCCTAAGGCCCACTTGACTTCACAATCCAGGATATCTGGCTCTAGGTGAGTGATCACACCATTGTGATTATCTAGGTCATGAAGATCTTTTTGTACAGTTCTTCGGTGTATTCTTGCCACCTCTTCTTAATATCTTCTGCTTCTGTTAGGTCCATACCATTTCTGTCCTTTATTGAGACCATCTTTGTGTGAAATGTTCCCTTGGTATCTCTAATTATCTTTTTTTTCTTTTCACTTTGCCCACCTGTTTGTTTATTTATTTTTTAAAATTTTCTTTACTTTATTGTGTTGGTTTTGCCATACATTGACATGAAACCGCCATGGGTTTACATATGCTCCCCCTACAGAACCCCCCTCCCTCCTCCCTCCTGATTCCCTCCCCCTGGGTCATCTCGGTGCACCAGCCCCGAGCATCAGCCCTGGGCTGGCGATTGATTTCACATATGGTAATTAACATGTTTTAATGCCATTCTCCCATATCATCCCACCCTTGCCCTCTTCCACAGAGTTCACAAGTCTGTTCTATACATCTGCATTTCTTTTGCTATCTCACATGCAGGGTTCTCGCTGCCATCTTTCTAAATTCCAAATATATGTGTTAGTATACTGTATTGTTGTTTTTCCTTCTGGCTTACTTCACTCTGGATAATAGGCTCCAGTTCCGTCCACCTGAGTAGAACTGCTTCAAATGAATTTTTTTTAATGCTGAGTAATATTCCATTGTGTATATGTACCACAGCTTTCTTATACATTCGTCAGTTGATGGGCATCTAGGTTGCTTCCATGTCCTGGCTATTGTGAACAAGGCAGCGATGAACATTGGGGTACACGTGTCTGTTTCAATTCTGGTTTCCTCGGTGTGTATGCCCAGCAGTGGGATTGCTGGGTCATATGGCAGTTCTATGTGCAGTTTTTTAAGGAACCTCCACACTGTTTTCCATAGTGGCTGTACTAGTTTGCATTCCCACCAACAGTGTAAGAGGGTTCCCTTTTCTCCACATCCTCTCCAGCATTTATTGCTTGTAGATTTTTGGATTGCAGCCATTCTGACTGGTGTAAAGTGGTACCTCATTGTGGTTTTGATTTGCATTTCTCTGATAATGAGTGATGTTGAGCATCTTTTCATGTGTTTGTTAGCCATTAATTTTCTTGAAGAGAGCTCTAGTCTTTCCAATTTTATTGTTTTCCTCTCTTTCTTTGCACTGATCACTGAGGAAGGCTTTCTTATCTGTCCTTGCTATTCTTTGGAAGTCTGCATTCAAATGGGTATATCTTTCCTTTTGTTCCCTTTGCTTTTGTCTTCTCTTCTTTTCACAGCTATTTGTAAGGCCTCCTCAGAGAGCCATTTTGCTTTTTTGTGTTTCTTTTTCTTGGGAATGGTCTTGATCCCTGTGTCCTCTACAATGCCACGAACCTCTGTCCATAGTGCATCAGGCATTCTATCAGATCTAGTCCCTTAAATCTATTTGTCACTTCCATTGTATAATCATAAGGGATTTGATTTAGGTCATACCTGAATGGTCTAGTGGTTTTCCCCACTTTCTTCAATTTAAGTCTGAATCTGACAATCCCTCGTGGCTCAGATGATAAAGTGTCTCCCTGAAATGCTGGGGACCCTGGTTAGATCCCTGAATCAGGAAGATTCCCTGAAGAAGAAAACGGCAACCCACTCCAGTACTCTTGCTTGAAAAATTCCATGAACTGAAGAGCCTGGTAGGCTACAGTCCATGGGGAGAGCAAAGAATTGGATATGACTGAATGGCTTCACTTGGTGACATAGGCATAACACAAAAGTGATTCTGTTTTGAGTCTCTTTTTTTAACAGTTCCCCTCTTAATCAGAGTCTCAGCTTAGGTGAGAGATGTGATCAAAATCTAAGGCAGTACAGATGGCAGTGTACATACATCAGTTCTACTTTCTGAATTTGTCTCACCCTCTCCTCCCCCAGTCATGTCCACAAGTCCTTTTTCTATGTCTATTCTCTAGTCCTGCCCTGCAGATAGGTTCGCCCCCACCATATTTCTAGATTCCATATATTGGTTGTTGCTGTCTAGTCACCAGGTTGTGTCCAACTGCAACTCCATTCTTGGGATTTCCCAGGTAAGAATGCCAGAGTGGGTTGACATTTCCTTCTTCAATATATGTATCAATATACAGTATTTATGTTTTTGTTTCTGACTTATTTCACTTGTATAACAGGCTCTAGGTTCATCCACCTCAACTGACTCATATTTATTCCTTTTTATTACTTAGTAATTGCCATTGTATATATAGGGAGCCCAAACCAGCACTTTATGGTGACTTAGAGAGATGGAATGGGGATGGGGTAGGAGGGAGACTCAAGAGGGAAAGAATATATAGATATATATACAGACTATATATATATAGATAGACATATATATATATACACACACACACATATATATATAGTTATGACTGATTCACACTGTTTTATAGCATAAAACCAATACAACATTTTAAAGCAATTATCCTCCAATTAAAAATAAATAAATTTAAATGTAAAAAGAAAAAAATTTAAGGCATTAGAACCACTTCTTCTACAACTTTAAAATTCTTGCAGTTTTTTCTGATCCTTTGTGTGATATCACAGATCATGGCATTTTTGCCAAATTTCTGTGATATTCAAAAATCTTTAGGTTTACATTTTTAAAGTCAGCCATTCTTTTTGTTGCTCTCCTGACATTCCAGTCTTAGGAAGATCATTTGCTCGGTGGTTAGTGGCTACAGACATGAATTTAAAGCTTTTGAGAAAATACAGTGCACCAGGGAGACTATTACAATCATTACAAGGAGGATAATTTTCAGTGCCTGGAGTGCACTTCACAGCCATTGTCCGCAAGACCCAGACCAATTAAAACCAAATAAGTCAAAAGAGATTGTTTTGAAGAAGTCACTTTTTAAAGCCAAGTGGCTTAGTCAGTCATCTTATGTAGCTGAGTTTCAACTTCATTAGAGGTGTTAATCCAGGTATAGCAAGTGGTGTTGGTTATAGCACAGACACGTCCTTGCTCAAGGAAAAGATAATTACGAGCTATCTTATTATCAAGAACAACTTTGGCAAGAGACTGTAGGGATTTTTGTTAGGCAGCTACAGCTTTAGCAACAGATTCTGCGATATCTTCAAGAGTTAAATAGAAGTTCCTGATCATAGCCTCATTTGCACTTTCTTCTAACCAGGGGAGCAGTAATCTCTCAAAGAAAGTTTTTATTTTATTGAAATACAGTTGATGTACAATATCATATTAGGTACAGATATGATATATTTGTACTCTGATAGCATAAATCACTTATATTTTACAACATTGTGATTCAAAATTTATATATGTTACAAACTGATCAACATGATAAGTCTAGTAACTTCTGTCATATAACATATTATTGATTATATCCCTTATGCTATACATTACATCCTCATGATTTATTTATTTTATAACTGGAATGTTTTACCTTTTAATTCTCTTCATCTATTTTACACAGTCTCCCTCCCTCTTCCTCCTTGAAAACTGCCAGTATGTTCTCTGTATCTGTGAGATGTTTGTATTTTGTTTAGTTTGCTCATTCGTTTGGTTTTTTCTGTTCCACATATACGTGGAATATCCTGGTCTTTGCCTTTCTCTTTATGGCTTATTTCACTTAGCATAATAACTTGTAGGTATATCCACTTTGTTGCAAATGGCAAGATTTCATTTTTTTCTGTGTCTGAGTAACATTCAATTATATATGTATATTACACTTCATGCATTACACACACACACACACACACATCATTTCTTCTTTATCCACTCATCTATTGGTGGACACTTAGGTTGCTTCCATATCTTGGTTATTGTAAATAATAGCAATAAACATAGAGATGCATATATCTTTTCAAATTAGTGTTTTTGTTTTATTCTTAAATACCTAAAAGTGGAATTTCTGGATTGTATGGTAGTTCTAACTTTTAATTTTTTGAGTAAACTCCATACTGTTTTCTGTAATGGTTTCACTGATTTACATCCCCACCATTATATAAGGGTTCTATGTTCCTCTTTTTGTGCCAACACTTTCTTCATTCCTTCCTTCCTTTCTTCCTATCTTTCTTTCTTTTATAATTGCTGTCCTGACAAGCATGAGGTAATATCTCATTGTGATTTTGATTTTGACTTCTCTGATTATTAGTGATATTGAGCACTTTTTAATGTGTCTGTTGGCTAGCTGTATGTCTTCCTTGCAGGAAAAAAAATGTCTATTCAGGGCTTCTACCTTGATTGGATTTTTTTTTTTATGTTTGGATTTTTTAAAGATATCAAGTGGTTTGAATTCTTAATCTATTTTAGATATTAACTTCTTATACATGTTTTGTAAATATCATCTACCATTCATTAGGCTGCCTTTTGATTTTTTCTGTGATTTCCTCACTATGAAAAATCTATATTTATCAGAGTATAGTTCCATATATTTATTTCTACTTTCATTGCCCTCACCTGAGGATACAGTTGTAAAAAATGCTGCCAGGACCAGTGCCTATATTTCTTGTGGGAGTTTAGTGGTTTCAGTTCTTACATTTAAGCCTTTAATACATTTATTTTGCATTTTTTTTTTTAAATGGTGTAAGAAAATGATCCATTTTCATTGTTTCTCATGTAACTGTCCAGTTTTGCAACACTCATTGACAAGACTTTTTCTCACTGTATATTCTTAGCTCTTCTGTCATAAATTAATTGACCATATAAGCATGGTTTTATTTCTAGGTTTTCTATTATCGTCTATTGTACTATATATCTGTTTCTGTGCTAGTACCATACTGTTTTCATTACTATAGCTTTTTGCTATAGTTTGAAATCAGTGATCATGACTTTGCTCTGTCTTTGCTCTTCTTTATTAAGATGGCCTTGACTATTCAGTCTTTTCTGTGTCTATACAAATTTTAGGATGATTTATTTCAATTCTTTAGAAAGCGCCACTGTTATTTTGGTAGGGGTTTCATTGAATCTGTAGATGGTTTTGTGTAGTGTGGACATTTTAACAGTATGAATTCTTCCAGCCCACATGCATGATCTGTCCTTTTCTATTTTTATTTGTGTCATCTTCAAATTCTTCTATCTGTGTCTTATAGTTTTCAGAGTACAGACCTTTTACCTCCTTAGTTAAAGAAAGCTAGTTTTGAATCATGAATACTTCTTGGTAATTCCTATTTGAGTTTGTGGTCCAGAATTGGAAAGGTGGCAGCCATGGAGACTTATAAAATTTTAAGAGTCTGTAGAGCACACGGGTGGTTTTATTTCTGGTTACTCATGCATTGTGTCCTTTTCATTTCTTTGTGCAGAGTCTGAACACAGTGTTTCCTGAGTTTGGGGTTGTTAACCAGAGAGGGAAATGGACACCATGGTCTGACACAATAAATAAGGGGCTGAGTTTGCTCCAGAGTGACTGAGGCATAGGAAATCAGGGAGAAATTGATGGGCAAAACTACCAACGTTGTGTCAGGTCTAGCAGTTGTTTGGAGATTGGATTATCCCCCTTTGTAACGGCCTGAGATATCATTGTCTTTCCAGGCCAGGTCAAAGCAAAAGGTGTACAAAAGAGTTATAAAGATCTTTGTGGTGTAAGAATTAAGAAAAGGACTGTTGGATAGGGAAAGAAAAATGAAGGAAAAAAAAAAAAATCTGACCTGGCATTGTAAGAGGAAGCAGTCTGCCTTGATATCAGCTTCTTGTATTCCAAGTGAATCTGATTTTCAGGTTTCTGGCTGATATACAGTTCCTAGAGTCTAAAAGATCCCTTTTTAAGTAGGAAATGTGGACCCAAGATTAAAGTCTCTGATCTTTGGCTATCATCTAGGTAGTAAGAAGGACTTGATTTAGTCCTGTCAGGGGAGTTTGTAATTTCCTGGCTTCTGTCTTGCTGCAGCAAAAATTTGAAGCAATGAATGGATCGATGTTACAGCTCAGTTTTATTTGGCAGGCAAAGGAAAATACAGCCTCAAGGCATGAGGGGGTGCCGACCCAAAAAATGCGAAGAGAAGCTCCGCAGCTCAATTTTGGCTCCTCTTTTTTATGTTTTTTCTCCTCCCCTGAGTCTGCCCTATGTAAATTGGGCTAGCCAGGATGGCTGGTTGTTTTACCTGAGGTTCTCACTCCAGTCCTCAGACCTTCCTTTGTTCTATTTTCCTGGGCTTTTCCCTTCTTTGTCTTTTAGCCACTACCATTCTGGACTCTTTTTTCCTATTCTAACTACCTAATATTCCCCCTTCAAGAGATGGGAGGCCCAATTCTTTGGGAATAGAGGTGTCAAGTTCTCTGTGGCTACTTTCTGCTGAACTGGGATGGCGAGGGCCATTGGGTCTCCCCCTCTTGCTAGTCTCCAGCCTATGAATTCTTATAGCAGTGTCCATCTAAGGGTGAGTGATATTTCCTTTGGTCAGCTGTAGTTTTATATATCCTTGTTGAACTGGCACTGCGTGTTGTAGCTTGTTGACCTGGGCAGAGACAAAACAGGTTAGACAATTGATACTATATAGAGAAATCATAAGCAGCATCAATTTGGTGATAACAGGGATTAGTAGGGGCATTAGCCAGCTCTAAATTTGCCATCACCAGAAGAAGGATCCCCCAAAGGAGATTTTAGCCACCCTGAAAACTCTCTAGCACATTCTTTGAGATCCCATAGGATCTGAATGTTTTTCTTTAGGACTGTGAGACTTTCTTTAACCTAGCTGGAGGTATTTATTTACCCAGAAACAACATGACTCATTCAAAATGGCTCAAGTCCCTCCTTATTCAGGGATCAGGAGATCTATCACCTGCCTGTTTTTAAGTACAACCCCTGAAAAGCTGTGTTTGCTCTTCAGAGATGTCCTGAGAAATCTTATCCCCAGAAACTTAGTTTTGGGGGTGTTTGTTAGAATGGCACTCACTTGCAGTCCTGAATAGGTATCCGAGATCTCCCAGGTGCTCACAGGTGTATTGACTGTCCTCTTCTGTTTTCTTCCATGGTTTGACTCATGAGTAGTGAATCTAGGAGTCATGTCCTGATACCTTGACTGCTGTGGGGGTAGGAAATATTACAGAGCAGAGGCCCTTCCATGTGGGATGGAGTTGAGCCTTTGGGGACCCATCTTTCCAGACTTTAATTAGGACTTGAGTCTCTGGAGCTTATAGTGGCAGCTCTTTAGAATCTTTTAAGTCCTGGTTGACACCCCACAAGTGTATATCCTGTTGGAATTGCTCATTGGCCATGATATAAGACAGGAGGGTCTGAGCCTCTGAATCTAGAAAGAGGTCATTGACATAAACAAAAGGTCTCCTATATAGCATCTCATAAGGACTGAGACCAAACTGTTCTTATATGGGCAATACGGGTGTGGAGGAGAGCTACTGGTAAAGCCTCCTTCCATCCCAGGGAGGTCTCCCATGTTATCTTTTTTTATCGCTGATTTTAAGAATTCATTGGCTCTTTATACCTTTCCTGAAGGCTGAGGCCTCCAGGCACAATAGAGATAACAAGTAATGCCCAATGCTTTAGAGACCCCTTGGGTGGTCTTAGAAGTAAATAATGTCCCATCGTCACTATGTAATGAATGACCTGGGCAGATCAAATCTCAGAATGATTTCCTGAAGCAGTTTTTTTTTTACCACTTCCTCAGCCTTCTCAGTCCAGGTGGGAAAGCCTTCAATCCATCCTGTGAATGTATCTATCATGACTAATAGGTATTTATACCCTTGAGAAACTGGCATCTGGGTGAAGTCCATCTGCCATTCCTCTCCTGGCTAGGTCCCACGTCGTTGGACTGGCTGAACCAGCTGGGGTCTTTAAGCTCCTTAGGGTTTTTTTAATTGGCAATTGGGACACTTGCCTTAGAGTCGTTTGGAGGCCTATTCTTCGGAAGGACATTTCTAGTAATCTTTTAGGCCTTTTCCCCTAAATGAGTGTTGGCATGTAAGGAGTTAACCAACTTCCATTGGAGGTTCCCAGGAAGAAGGAGTCCCTCTGCACTATGATCTTCTTGAAAGCCCTCACTCTTAGCTTTAAGAGTCTCACACTCAGTATATAAAGGAGTTTCTGGCAAATTAGTCTGTGGAACTAAGGTGGTAGCCCCTATTAGGTCATTGTTCTGTAATGCTGCTCTTATAGCTGCCTGATTGGCCACTTGCTTTGCTCATACCACTTCTGTGCTCCCTTTTTGGTGTTCTTTACAATGGGAGATTGAAACTTCAGTGGTCAGATGGACTGCTTCCAAGAGCCTAAGGATTTGATCACCATATTTGATTGGAGACCCTCGGGTGGTCAAGTGGCCTCTTTGTTTCCAAATAGCAGCATGTGCATGTAGCACCAGAAAGGCATACTTGGAGTCAGTGTAAGTGGCTATGCCTCTTCCTTTTCCCAGCTCTAAACCTCGAATCAGGGCTATGAGCTCAGCTAATTGGGCCGAAGTACCTGGTAGCAAAGGTTTAGCCTCTATGGTCTCAAATTGGGGACTACTGCATATCCGGCTCTTCTTTTTCCATCCAAGACAAAGCTGCTTCCATTGGTGTACCAGATTTCCTAAGGATTGGTCAGAAGATCTTCTGACAATCCCTCTTGGGGTTTTTTCCAGTGGTCTAAGGTTTCTAGGTCAAGAGTTAAAGGGGAGAGAGCCCTCGAGGGTAGGCAGGAGGGTGGCTGGGTTAAGAAACCCACAAGGGGATATAGTCAGGCCTGGTTTTTCCATCATCACTGTTTGATATCTGAGGATTCTTTGATCAGACATTCATAAATGGCTTCTCCCATTCAGGAATTGTTTCACTTGGTGGTTGGTAAAAATAGTTAGTTTGCCCCCAACAGAGAGTTTTAAGGCATGTTCTAACAGGACTGCAATAGCTGCAAGATTTCAAAGGAAGGGAAAGATCTCTTCCCAACAAGGGAGTAGAACATGCAGGGAACACCAGAAAATGGTGGGAAAGTATTTGTCCATCACAGCAACAAAGAAGTGCTCAGGTGAAGCTTTTTGTAATTGGTTTTCCTGTAGCACCCACAATTGCACACATTTGGGAGGAAAAGGCTCTGGAGTAGGAGGTCAGGACAAGGTAGATAGTCCCCGTATCAACCAAAAAATTCTCAGACCTACCTGCTACATCCAGTTGGACCCTTGGCTACAGCCCCATGATGGTTATCTGTGACAGGTGAGCTGGCTGGAGTAGTCCACTTCAGTCCTGTTGAACCATAGTGAGGGGAGGCTTGGCACTTGACCTTGAGGCTTTTGGGTCCCCAGGGCAGAGGGCCACCCAATGTTCCAGCTGATGGCATTTTAGGAGACTTGTCACGGTTTTGACACTCTTTGTCCCAATGTCCCGCCTGTCTACAGATCAGGCATTTGCTTCATCCCTTGTGCTTTAAGGACTCGGGGTTTGCCATAGGGCTTCCCTAGAGGGCAGCCATCATCTAGGCATGCCTTGTCTCTTTCCTTTTCTCCCTTTCCTGGGGCTTGGCTTCCCTCTCCTGTTCTCTGTTATAAAAGGTAGTGGTGGCTGTCTGGACCATCTCATCTAAAGTGGAAGCAGGATCCTGATGTTGTAGCTGTTGTAACTTTATCCTTATGTCTGATGCACATTGGGACAGGAATTTGTCCTTTAAAATCACCTGTCCCTTGTAAGAGCCTAAGTCCAGATTGGCAAACTTGTGGAGGGCCTCCTTCCAGAAAGGCAATGGGGTTCCCATTGAACTCCTGAGTTATTGCTGAGACCGGCCATAGTCCCACAGCTAATGTGCTTCCTTCTATTTCACTTCCTTAGGGGTGAGTCTTTGTGAAGCTTATCCTACCCAGTACTGTTTCAATCTGAGAGCCAGGTGTCCCTGGGTTAGGATGCAGATCCCCATGCCGGCTGAGGCATGACAGCCTCCTGGAGACAGAATCCCTGGGCAGATCGAGGCAGGTCAGCAGAATTGGGTCCCTGAGCAGTTCGAGGCATGTAGACCTCCTGAGACCCCTGGACTAGCAGATCCCCAAGCAAGTTGAGGCATAACAACCTCCCAAGGACCAGATCCCTAGGCAGATCAAGGTAGGTCGACCTCCTGGGACTCCAGGCTGGAGTTGGGTGTCCCTAATCTCTCCAGCATGACTAGTTCTGGGTAGTATTAAGGGGTTGTAATATTAACTCATTGCTGGCCTGGATTGTTTTACAATCCAAGCCTGTGCCCTGAGATTGAGAATCTGGAAAAATAGCCAAAAGCCTTATCCTCTTATTGCTCTAAGGGAATGTAAGTTACTGGTTTCCTCCCCTAGTCCTCCATAAAAGCAGTTTAAGGTGTTTCCAATGGTAAACTTTTCATTGTAATAGACTCAATTTAGGTAATAACAGAAGTGATAACAAAGGAATGAGTTATATGGTTCTGGTAGGGGTATTAGAATATTTTAATAATAGGCAGAGTGGAGCAGTGTTGCCTAGAGAGGGGGCAGGGTCTTGGTTGTAGGAGTTAGTAAGTGGCTTAAGAAAAAATTGATAAGAGGCAACAACCTAGATGTTCCATTAAAGTAGAGTGGAGATTTGATCAGGGGGTACATTTGTAACTTTAAGAGAAGGGTGGTAAGGGTTTGGCCCCAAACGGCCTGCAGAGCTAACTACCAAAGTGCAAACATTGTCCCGGGAATCCCAATTGCCTTTGAATGGATGCCACCAACAGATGAACTTCTAGCAGGCATTGTGTGCTTGTCACCCACCTTAGCGGGTTCACTGAGAAATGCTGTTGTTGCACATGTTGTAGGAAATATGAAAGATGAAGGCCTGAATGTCTAGAGGGATTGGATATTATACAGCATTTCTTTCCCAAGGGCCGGCTGTTTTCTGGTTGACCTTCCAGAAGATTGTAGAGGCCACACTGTGGGCATGGAGTAGGCTCAGGAAAAAAGCATGAAACAGGAAGTAAGGGGGCAGGGGACAACTTTTGAAAGAATGACATAGCCCAAGAGCATAACATAAATTAAAATCAAACAGGTCCAAGGTGACAAGTCATTGAGCACTGAGAAAGACTAGAAATCTCTTCAAGAAGATTAGAGATAACAAGGGAACATTTCATGCAAAGATGGACACAATAAAGGACAGAAATGGTATGGATGTCATAGAAGTAGAAGATATGAAGAAGAGGTGGCGAGAATACACAGAAGAACTATACAAAAAAGATCTTCATGACCCAGATAACCACGATGGGTGATCACTCACCTAGAGCCAGAAATCCTGAAATGTGAAGTCAAATGGGCCTTAGGACGCATCACTACAAACAAAACTGGTGGAGGTGATGGAATTCCAGTTGAGCTATTCAAATCCTAAAAAATTATGCTGTGAAAGTGCTGCACTCAATATGCCAGCAAATTTGGAAAACTCAGCAGTGGCCACAGGACTAGAAAAGGTCATTTTTCATTCCATTCCCAAAGAAAGGCAATGCTAAACAATTTGTTCAAACTACTACAAAGTTGCACTCATCTCACATGTTAGGAAAGTAATGCTCAAATTTCTTCAAGCCAGACTTCAACAGTATGTGAACTGTGAAATTCCAGATGTTCAAGCAGGATTTAGAAAAGGCAGAGGACCCAGAGATCAAATTGCCAACATCTGTTGGATCATCGGGAAGCAAGAGAATTCCAGAAAAATATCTATTTCTGCTTTACTGACTATGCCAATGCCTTTGACTGTGTGGATCACAACAAATGTGGAAAATTCTGAAAGAGATGGGAATACTAGACCACTTGACCTGCCTCCTGAGAAATCTGTATGCAAGTCAGAAGCAACAGTTAAAACTGGACATGGAAAAAGAGACTGGTTCCAAATAGGGAAAGGAGTACATCAAGCCTGTATATTGTCACCCTGCTTATTTAACTTATATGCAGAGTACATCATGAAGAATGCTGGGCTGGAGGAAGCACAAGCTGAAATCAAGATTGTCAGGAGAAATATCAATAACCTCAGATATGCAGATGACACCACCCTTAAGGCAGAAAGTGAAGAAAAACTAAAGAGCCTCTGATGAAAGTGAAAGAGAAGAGTGAAAAAGTTGGCTTAAAACTCAACATCCAGAAAACTAAGATCAAAGCATCCAGTCCCATATTAGAAAGCAGAGACATTACTTTGCCAACAAAAGTCCATCTAGTCCTAACTATGGTTTTTCCAGTAATCATGTATGGACGTCAGAGATGGACTATAAAGAAAGGTGACCCTGAAGAACTGATGCTTTTGAACTATGATGCTAGAGAAGACTCTTGAGAGTCCCTTGGACTGCAAGAAGATCCAATCCATCCATCCTAAAGGAAATCAGTCCTGAACATTCATTGGTAGGACTGATGCTAAAGCTGAAACTCCAATACTTTGGCCACCTGATGCGAAGAACTGACTCATTCAAAAAGACCCTGATGCTGGGAAAGATTGAAGGCAGGAGGAGAAGGGGACAACAGAGGATGAGATGGTTGAATGGCCTCACCAACTCAATTAACATGAATTTGAGTAATCTTCAGAAGTTGGTGATTGACAGAGACACCTGGTATGCTGCAGTCCATGTTGTCACAAAAAGTCAGATATGACTGAGCAACTGAACTGAACTGAACTGAAGATGACAAGTAAAATTCAACTATACCCTGATCCTCAATCTGCAAGCTAAATGATAAGCCCAGAGGTGCCAGGACAATTCCAAGTCATCATCAAAAGACCAAGGAATGGGTGGTTCCCAATTATTGGAATGATCCTCCCACTCATAAGCATATGAAATCACCCAGCTTGCATAAAATAAGCACACCACATTCCGTGGCTGCCACACTCCCCTCTGTGATGGCCCACCCTCTTAGAGTGTGCCTCTCTCTGAATCCAAGCAAATCCACCTCTTACTATCACTGTGCTCTCACTGAATTTTTTTGCAATGAGACATCAATAGCCTGGGCTTCACTATGTCCTAAAACCAGGCAGCGTGTGTTTGGGCTTGGCTCAAGTCCCAGTCGGATACAACTGTGTGACTAAGCATAGCACAGAATCCTTGCCACATAGGTTTGAGTCCCAATCTTAGGTAAATGGTTTCAAATACAATTTTCAGAATTGGAAAGATGATGACCTGCAGAATGCTTTGTAAACAGTGGAATAGATGGAGGTAAGAGCTGAAGACTGACAGGAAAAAGCAGTGAGAAAAATACGCCGAGAAATCTCCTTCAAAACCTGCTGGAAAATCTGCTAAATACCTGACCTGTACTCACTGTTTTCATTGGCCTAATCCTTAGCACAAAGAATATTAAGCTCAGAAGAACCCCCACCCACTTGGGCAATAGCTGCTAAGTAGTCCTTGCCAATGTCCCTCAATTGAACCCACTGCCACTCGCCTGTTCACAGGGGATTTGAGGAAATAAGAATTGAGATATTGTAAAGGAATTAAGATTTTGTTAGCCATATGTCCTTCCAGCCATAGGAGTGAGGATTTCCTACCCTATCTGGAGGTCTTCTGGAATCTGAGACTGAGCCGTGTGAGCTTTCTCTGAGTTTGTTTTTGCTGTCCTGGTTTCCAGCATGTTGGACTTCTTTTCACTTCCACTGTGCTGGGTTTTCTTTGCTTTCAACTTCCACCATGGGAGCTTTTACCGAGTTGGGCTTCTGCTGTGCTTGGCCTCTGCATTATGGGGGCCAAGCTGAGGTTGTTTCAGCCAGGTTAAACCCAAGATATGGCACCATAGATTTCGGGCAAGTTTGTAATTTCCTTGGTTCTGTCTCATTGCAGCAAAAATTTGAAGCAATGGTGGATCAGTGTTACAGCTCAGTTTTATTTAGCAAGCAAAGGAAAACACATCCTGGAGGCATGAGGGCAGGCTGACCCTAAAAGATGCAAAGAGAAGAAAAGCCTTGCAGCTCAATTTTGGCTCCTCTTTTTATATGTTTTTCCCCTCCCCCTGAGCCTGCCTTATGTAAATTGGGCTAGCTAGGAGGGCTGTTGGTTTTACCTGATGTTCTCACTCCAGTCCTCAGACCTTCCTTTGTTCTCTTTTCCTGGATTTTTCCCTTCTTTGTCTTTTAGCCATTCCGGACTCCTTTTCCATCTTAACTACCTAATAGTCCCTTCCAAAAAAAAAAAAAATGCAAGGGCAATCTATGTTCTTAGTGATTCCAGATCATAAAAGTGGGAGAAAATTAGAAACGTTAATTTGAAGATTTTTAGCCAGATATTTAAGGAAATTGAAGGAATTCAGAGTCTAGTCCAGTTTATAGGTATACAACAAAACCTCAGACAATTAACAGAATTAGAATCCATATATACAAAGGCACAAACATAATTTTTTCTGTTTACAATTACCCCCGTTTTTTAAAAACAGAGATAATTATAGTAAAAGTCATTTGCTTTTGTTAATAATGGCCTGATTATGTAGAGCAAGAATAGTGATTAATGATATAAGCTTTCTTTAAAAAAATACTGTTTTCCTTTTTCATAAAAATTTGCTTATGTTATGCCCAGATCCCAATCTCCACAAACCACCAGGAGGCCATTCACCGATGCAAGCGCAAGAGGTAGTTTATTGCAGACCCGGGTCTGGATCGCACACACACACACACCGACGCAGCGGAGTGGGGGCAGCGGCCCTGAGCCGCATGGTACAAGGCTTTTAAAGGGAGAGGACAAAGGGCAGGATGGCGCGAATGGAGTAATGTGCCTCAGCGTCCTGTGACTGGCCAGGACAGGAGGGGTGGTCAGGGGTTTTTTGCGCGCTAGCCCCTGATAGGTATATTCATCTGCAAACGGCCCCCTGACTGGCATATTTTGTGGCGCTTCCCCGACCCACGGGGATTGGTCATGTCTAGGGTGGTGCCAGGGGCTGAGGGCTGGACTACACTGCAGGTTTTTTCAGGAACCTAGGTGTTGCCCTTTGTTACAAGATGGTGGCTCCTTTTCTTAAGGTGGAGTCACTTAGGCTCTACATTCCCTCCTTCTCTAGTCCCAAAGGAGGCCTAATCATGGGCCTTCAATGAGCTCTATGTTATCATTTCTATTAGTTAGGGGGGCACATCGCTCATATTGGGACTGGAGAACCATAAGCTGGACCGTATTGAATCGATCTCGAATAAAGGCAATCAATTTGTTTAGTATGCAAGGTCCTAAGGTTAAAAGCATAAGCAGAATCACCAGGGGCCCTAACAAAGTGGATATTAATGTGGTGAGCCAGGGAGAGGAGTTAAACCAAGACTCGAACCAGCCTTGGGCCTGTTCTCGCTCTCTTTTTCTCTGGGCAAGGCCATCTCTGACTTTAGGCAGTGATTCTCTCACCACCCCAGAGTGATCAACGTAAAAACAACATTCCTCTCCCAGGGCAGCACATAAACCTCCTTGCTGCAAGAACACTAGGTCTAGTCCCCTCCTATTCTGCAAGACCACTTCAGCCAGTGAGCTGAGGGAATCTTGCAGATGGGAGATGGAGCTCTCAAGCCTCTCAAGATCTAAATCAATGGCTGCTCGGAGGTTATTGTAATGTTTGTCCTGGAGGACTAAGGAGGAAATGCCTGTCCCTGCGCCTGCTACCCCCAGTCCCAGCAGTACAGTTACTGTGAGAGCTGTGATTGGTTCTCGCCTGGATCTAGTAAAGTCTCCTAGGCGTCGATAGATGTCATCGACTGAGTGGTAAAACAGCCTAGGGATCAATTGTACTAAGACACAGAAATCTTTAGTGTTAGTGAGAACGTTCCCATGTATGCAAGGGGTGAGTCCCGAATTACATGCCCACCACCCATCAGAAGGGGGTATCAAATACTTGGAAGTATTAACTAATGTAGTGGTCTTACAGAGATGTTGGTATGCTGAGGGAACTTTTCCTGTGCATAGACCTTGGCCTGTGACTAGCTGTAAGGTCAGTTTGATGTTTCCTTTTTGTTGCCACCTGCAGGCCTGTTGCTAATGGCTTCATCATAATTTTTTGAGAAGGCCACCCCCTCGTAGTAAGGGGGTTTGATATCATAGCAGAGCCAACAGCTTTTGGTCAGGTCAGGCCTAGAGGAGTTTAAAACTTGGAAAGTCCGGATTATCATGTCAAGCAGGGGGTCTTCTTGGGCACCCTCGGCCCTTGCCGTAGGTGTGTGGGGGTCGCCTGTACTGGGAAGCCTTATCCCTGTCACCTGGGTGGCAGGGGCACTAGTCGGTTGGGGGAGTGGGGGCGTGGGTCAGGGCAGAGATACGGGTTGTCTACCCCTGGCCAGGATTTTATTGGGGCCCAATTCCTGAGAGGGTCCTGTCCGTACTGCCTCCACTCTTAACCTGAGGGTGAACAGCAGTCCATTATCATACCCGGACTGATATAACCTGAGGCCTCATGAGCGCCCAGCTTCCCAGCTAGAGTGGCTTTTGCCAGTATTAGTAAATGACAATCGTATAGGATTACAAAGAAACCCTGCAAGGGCCCCGGAGAGTTGCTGTCCTCCCTTGTCTCTCTATTGTTAGTCCTGTACCCCCAGGGATCCTTTTTACAGCTATTAAGTCATCTTTAACAGGGAGTTCCCAAGATACAGTACCTGTTGAGGCACGTCCCCATTCATCACAATAGAACTTGTCTGGTCCCCCACAACGATTTGCCTGGGCACGGTTACGGCCTTCCCCCAGGCAGATGTAGAAAGGGGTTTCTTGGAGGGCAGCCCGCTGGAAAGGATGGCTGCACCCAGGAGATGACGAGGTCGGGGCCCGCATATTACACTTGTTGACCCCTGGGCCACACTCAGGTTTTCCTGTCTGTTTTACCTCCCAATCTCCGATGTCCCAAGTCCCTGCGGCCAGGAGGCACAAGTCAAAGTCTAAATCATGCCACCAGGTCTTCCGAGGCTGAATCGAAGAAGTGGCATTGACGATCTCTCCAGTATTTGCATTGATGACTATCCAGGTTAAGTTCATAGGCTGGTGAGGAGAAGCTGCAGCAGTTGTGGCAAGGGGCAGGAACAGGAGTAGAACCAAAGACTTCAGGGGATTGGGTGCTGCTGAAGCCTGATTTTGAGTGGGTTGTCTGAATCTCTTGAGACAGTCCGTTTTGGTGAGAGAAATTCTTCTTGAAGTACAAAGCGGTCAGCTGGGCGTGCGTGGGAGTGATGGATCCAAGTAGAGACACCGTCTACTTTGAGTGCGGTGGGTGTCACGAGGATGACGACATATGGTCCTTTCCAGCGGGGCTCAAGATTTTCCCATCGATGCCTTTTGATGAACACCCAGTCACCTGGTTGATATCGGTGAGGTTTCAAGGGGAGGTTTGTCTCATACAGGGCTTTCAATCTGGCCCAGATATCTTTGTGGATATGTTGTAAAGACTGAAGAGAATGGATAAGGTCAGTATCATCAGCATCTAAATCATTTATCAACTTAGACTGAAGGCTGGGCACAATAGGGGGTGACCTTCCGAATACAATTTCAAAAGGAGTTAAGCCAAGCTTATAGGGGGTATTTCGGACCCTGAACAACGCGTAGGGAAGGAGAGCTACCCAGTCCCCGCCAGTCTCCCCAGTCAGTTTAGTCAAGGTCTCCTTTAGGGTTCTATTCATTCTTTCTACCTGTCCTGAACTCTGGAGTCTGTATGCACAATGTAATTTCCAATCTGCCCCAAGTGCAGTAGCTAACCCTTGAGTTACCTTAGATATGAATGCTGGTCCGTTGTCTCACCCTAGCAATGTGGGGAAGCCATACTTTGGCAGGATATCTTCCAGCAGCTTCTTAGCAACCATCTGGGCTGTTTCTTGCTTGGTGGGAAAGGCTTCCACCCATCCTGAAAAGGCGTCTATAAAGACTAACAGGTATTTATATCCATATCGCCCTGGTTTTACTTCAGTGAAATCCACTTCCCAGTAAGCTCCCGGTCTGTCTCCACACTGTCTGGATCCGGGGTTGGATGGGCTCCACGTTGCATTTGTTAGTTGACAGGCTTTGCAATTAGCCACAATTTGTTCAACCTTAGAAGGACCATCCTTGATTTTGATCTCAGCCTGTCTCAGGAGGTCCTGCATCTTCCTGGTGCCCATATGGGTGGCCCGATGTATTTTTGACAAAAATTGGTTTCCCAGTCTTTCAGGCAGGATGACTTTACAGTCGGCAGTCTGCCACCACCCCTGTACACAGTGGGACGTGGGCAGCCCAGCTATCCAGTCCAAGTCTTCCAGAGTGTATTTGGGGTCTTTAGGCAGGCTGGGATTCCCTGGATCTGGGAGCGCGAGTGTGGTGGTCGTTACAACCTCTGTCTGGAGGGCAATCTCCCTGGCTGTCTGGTCAGCGAAGTGGTTGCCCTTCACGTCTGGATTATCAGTCTTTTGATGTCCAGGGCAGTGTATAATAGCCAGCTTTTTTGGTAACCATAGAGCTGCCAATAGGGCCAGGACTTCCTCCCTATTTTTGATTGCCCTTCCCTCCTCAGCAAGCCCCTTTCTTTATAAATTGCCCCATGGATATGCGCTGTGGCAAACGCATATCGGCTGTCGGCTGTCGGTGTAAACATTCAGCTTTTTATCTTTGCCCAGGGTTAATGCTTTGGCTAATGCGGTTAGCTCAGCACGTTGAGCTGATGTCCCTGGGGGTAGGGGCTCGGCCCAGATAACCTCAGTTTCTGTTACAACCGCCGCACCTGCATACCTCAGTCCATTTCTGATGAAACTGCTCCCATCTGTGAACCAGGTACAGTCTGCATCCGGCAGAGGCTGGTCCTGCAGATCAGCGCGTATTCCTTGTGTCTGTATTAAGATCTTGGTGCAGTAATGAAGGGGAGCATCCAGTTCAGGTTCAGGCAGTAAAGTAGCTGGATTTAAGGTGGCTGGGGCCCTATAAATGATTCTAGTTGGGTTTAGCAATAGACTCTGATAATGGGTGAGTCTCGCATTGCTGAGCCAGCGGTCTGGGGGCTGCTTGAGGACCCCTTCTATGGCATGAGGGGTAGTCACATATAAAGTCTGTCCCAAAGTCAATTTATCTGCGTCTTTTACTAATGACGCCGTGGCGGCAATTATTCGCAAGCAGGCCGGCCACCCAGCAGCCACCGTATCCAGCTTTTTTGAGAAATAGGCAACCGGTCTCTTCCAGGGGCCCAGGTTTTGGAGTAAGACTCCTTTGGCTATACCTTTATTCTCATCTATGAAAAGGTGAAAGGGCTTCGTGATGTCAGGGAGCCCTAGTGCTGGGGCAGACAGCAGGGCCCGTTTGATCTGGTTAAACGATTGATCCATGCTCTCTGTCCATTGGAAGTCCTGCCCGGGCCTGGTGGCCGCATATAAGGGCCTTGCTAGTTCAGCAAACCCTGGGATCCATAATCGGCAGAAGCCAGCTGACCCCAAGAATTCTCGTATCTGGCATTGGGTATGTGGCCTAGGGATCTTGAGGACCGTCTCTTTCCTAGCATCAGACAATCATCTCTGTCCATCTCTCAGCAGGTAGCCTAAATAGCTTACCTGAGGCTTGCAGATTTGGGCCTTTTTGGCAGAGGCCCGATACCCGAGATTGCTGAGGGCCTCAAGTAGATCTCTAGTCCCTTGTAGGCAGGTCTCCTGGTCATTCACTGCGATGAGGAGGTCATCTACATATTGCAAAAGAGTCAGTCTGGGGTGATCCTGGCGAAACTCACCTAGATCCTCGTGCAATGCCTCATCAAAGATGGTCTGGGAATTTTTGAATCCTTGTGGCAGTCTCGTCCATGTCAGTTGTCCATGGATACCCTTTTCAGGGTCAGCTCATTCAAAAGCGAAGAACTCCTGGCTTTTGGGGGCTAGAGGTAGGCTGAAAAAAGCATCTTTTAAGTCCAACACAGTGTACCAGCTCTGGTCAGGGGACAGCGAACTCAGAAGAGTGTATGGGTTGGGGACTGTTGGGTGGATGTCAATCACCCTTTTATTGACTTCCCTCAAGTCCTGCACAGGCCTATAGTCTGTGGAGTGGGGCTTTTGGACTGGCAGGAGAGGAGTGTTCCAGGCAGATTGGCAGGGGCATAAGACTCCCAAGTCCAACAGTCTCCAGATATGAGGAGTAATCCCTTCCCGGGCTTCACGGGACTTGGGGTATTGGCGAATTCTCACAGGGTTTGCCCCTGGTTTGAGTTCAACAAATACTGGTGTCTGATGCTGTGCCAGCCTGATTCTCCCAGTCTCAGCCCAGGCTTGGGGCAAGTCCCGTAGCCAGGCAGTCATGTCCTCAGTCGGGGGTGAAAGTTGTTGGTGTAGCCTGTATTCATCTTCTAATTTGAGGGTCAAAACATGGAGGGGGTGTCCTGTTTTATCTAGGACCTTTGTTTCCCCTTCTGGTTGGAAACTGATTTGTGCCCCCACTTTGGTGAGTAAGTCTCTTCCTAGCAGGGGGTATGGGCACTCAGGGATAATCATGAACGAATGGGACACTTGGCCCGTACCCAGATCAACTGTTCTCTGGGTAGTCCATGGATAGCGTCTAGTGCCCGTTGCTCCCTGTACCCAGGAGGTCTTGTTGGAAATGGGTCCCCCTGTTTTTAGGAGGACAGAGTGCTGGGCCCCAGTATCTACCAGGAACTCAGTAGGCTTCCCCTCCACTTTAAGAGTTACCCTGGGCTCGGGGAGGGGAACCAAACCCCGTCCCCTTCAATCTTCTCCTCTTTCCACCAGGACCTTAACTTTAGGCCTTTTCCTGGGGCATTCTCTGACCCAATGTCCTTCCTCCTTGCAGTATGCACATTGGTTTTTGTTCAGGGGTGGCCTACCTTTGGGGTCGCGTCTGTCTCTTCCAGAGGCAAGCTGCTTTAGCTGTCGCTGACGCTCTTCTGGCTCAGCGGTAGTGGCTGCTAGTAGGATCCGCGCCAGGTCTCTGTTCTGCCTCTTTTCAGCTTTGATTTGCCTGTCTTCTGCCATGTCTCTATTGTTATAAACCTTCTCCGCTATTTCTACTAGATTTCTAAGCTGTTTTTCTCCTAACCTTTCAACTTTCTGCAGTTTCTTTTTAATGTCAGGTGCTGCCTGATTAATGAAAGCCAGCGCCACTGTTCCAAGGTGTTCAGGTTTTTCAGGATCTATGTGGGTGAATTGGCGAAATGCATCCATCACCCACTCTAGAAAGGCAGCTGGACTCTCATCCTGGCCCTGTCTCAAATCGTAAACCTTAGCCAAATTAGTAGGACGCCTCGCGGCTGCTCGGAGACCTGCCAATAGAGCCTGGCTGTAGACCCGGAGTCTCTCCTTACCTTCAGCGGTATTGAAGTTCCACTCAGGACGAGTGAGGGGGAAGGCAGCCTCAATAGCCGCCTGGATGGTAGTCGGGACACCCGTAGGGCCTGGAATAAACTTCCGGGCTTCTTGGAGAATCCTTTCTCTCTCTTCTGTGGTGAACAGCACCTGTAACAATTGCTGACAATCATCCCAAGTGGGCTGATGAGTAAATAGGATGGTTTCAAGAAGGTTAATTAATTGTTTGGGATTGTCAGAGAAAGGGGCATTCTGGGAGTTCCAATTATACAGGTCACTTGTAGCAAAGGGCCAATAGTGATGTAATTGGTCCCCGTTTGGTTCTATAGGGCCAGCCTGGTGCAGGGGAAGGATCGTAGAATCTGCCTCAGGGGAAGGTCCTCTCTGGAGAGCTCCCCTAGTGTTCCGGGCTGGGCCAGAGGCCTGCTCCAGCGAGGCCGGCTGGGGTGCCGGCTGGTACGGAGGTGGAACCGAAGGGACGATGACCTCTTCTTCTGTCCCTCCCTGAAGGATGGGGTAAAGGGGAGCCGTGGGTGATGCAGCGGTTTTCTTTTGAGATTTTTCCGTTGTAGTAGCCAGGAGGGTCACCTTCTGTGGAGGGAGAAAAGACTTCAACCAAAGGGGGGGGGTTAGTAACCAGATCTCTCCAAAAAACAATATAGAGAATCTGATCAGGGTGCCCGACCCGTGGTCGGAAGACAGTATCTTCCACAGCCAAGATGGTAGGTAAATCGAAGGTTCCCTCTGGTGGCCATCCTACATTGAAGGAGGGCCATTCTGCACTGCAGAAGGTGATCATTTTGCCCTTCCTAACCTCCATAGACAAATTGTGGGCTCGCTCCTTTACCTCCTTAAAATGGCCTGTTACCAGGTCCAGGGGAGTGGAGATTGACTGTCCCATAACGTCCGTCAAAGTCAAATAGAGACACAGACACACAAACAAAGATGAACCAAGAGCACAGATTATCACCCCAGACGGGGTTTGCAGACAAGAGGTGAAAACAAAAAACGGTGAGGAGCAGTGTCTTGGAAGCACTCCGACTGCCTCCTCCAAAAGTAACCTGATGTGAGGGCTTTCGCCTTCACCCGATGGACCGAAGTCCTTTCCCGTGGGGCCCAGAACGTCTCCCGGGCCCCAGCAGTCGTGGCCCCCCAGCGCATCCGCCTTAGCCACTTTTGACTGCTTCTGAATTTAAAGAAATTAGAATCAGAATAAAGCAGTCAGACGAGTTGGACCACAAAGGACAAACACAGACACACACTCACCAGCCGGCTGAAAATTTCCTCCAGTCAAGGCGTCCTGGTGCCACGGAGATCCTGGACGAGCCCCCAAAAATGCTATGCCCAGATCCCAATGTCCACAAACCACCAGGAGGCCATTCACCGATGCAAGCGCAAGAGGTAGTTTATTGCAGACCCGGGTCTGGACCGCACACACACACACACCGACGCAGCGGAGTGGGGGCAGCGGCCCTGAGCCGCATGGTACAAGGCTTTTAAAGGGAGAGGACAAAGGGCAGGATGGCGCGAATGGAGTAATGTGCCTCAGCGTCCTGTGACTGGCCAGGACAGGAGGGGAGGTCACGGGTTTTTCGCGCGCTAGCCCCTGATAGGTATATTCATCTGCAAACGGCCCCCTGACTGGCGTATTTTGTGGCGCTTCCCCGACCCACGGGGATTGGTTGTGTCTAGGGTGGTGCCAGGGGGTGAGGGCTGGACTACACTGCAGGTTTTTTCAGGAACCTAGGTGTTGCCTTTTGTTACAAGATGGTGCCTCCTTTTCTTAAGGTGGAGTCACTTAGGCTCTGCACTTAGAGTTTTTCATAAAAAATCTCAGATCAAACTCTTAAAAATAAGTGGAGGCCAAGAAACCAAGCCAAAGACTCACCATCAAATTTTACTTTCAGAAGAATTTTAGGGTAAATTCTTTTCTCAAGTTCCCCCAAAACTATCCTTAAGTTCCTGAGCCAGCCAGGAAGTCACCTTCCTTACTCACCTGGTAATGCTTCCAGGAACCATGTAAGCAGTTCCAGGCCAGTTTTTCCAAGCAATTCCCTAAATCTGTCTTGTATCTGAGTCTATGTACATCTCTCTCAAGTATGATATTCCATACAAAGCCTTGGTTATTTAGTCAATGTTTCCAATTGTGTCTTGTTATAAGGTGAAGAGATTCTTATTGAACTTCTGCAAATAAGTAATTATATTGCTACAAAGGGAATACTTAAGACTTTCTGAATTCTGGAGGAATCATATATAGAGAAAAAGTAAATGTTCCATCTTTGTTTACAAAGGTATATTTTACCTAATCGCTGTAAGTCACAGATAGCTGAAGGAAAAAGATTTCCTTAACTTTGGAAAAATAAAACATTAAGGAACCAATAATGTTTCAAACAGAACATTATAAAAGAATGAGTATACAACTAAAGAAGGATGGAGGGGAACAGTAAGAGTTACATCAGTCTTATAGTCTTTCATTTTAATTACCTTTTATAATTTAAAATTTTTATTAGCTTTTTGCAGTGAATCTTTCAGTGATGCTGTTTTGGAATTTTGAGGCCTTTTGGAGACTTCTACATGACAATTAAAATATGTTTCCAGTTCAGTTTGACTTGGGAACCCTTGCCTTTAAATGTACTTTTTAAATGATCTTGTCTAATTGGAATGATCCTCATAATGACCATTGTAATTCTAGGTTGTAATTAACCTGAGGGCTGGCAGCAGTTTGATAGGACCTTAGCCTCAAATGGAGTTTAACCCACATTCTATCCACCCAAATCTAGCTGCAAATGGGATGCAACCCACATCTCTGTCTGTCTACATTTTGGAGTTCCAACCTGACAGTTACCAAGTCAAGTTCTCAGGACATAGATGGAAGTAACCTAAGTATTCATCAGTGGATAACTGGATAAAGACAATGTGGTGTCTATATAAGATAAAATATTACTCAGCCATAAGAAAGAAAGAAATCTTAGCATTTTGATAATACATGTTTCTAGAGGGTATTTTCTACTAAGTAAAAGAAAGAGAAGTCACAGAAGATAAAAAGAGAAGTCATAGACTGAAAGAAAATATTTGCAAAAAAGGTATCTGATAAAGGACTGTTATCTAAAATATACCTGAAACTGTTAAACTCAAAAAATTAGAAAGCAATTCAATTAAAAAAATGAACCAAAAATCTGGACAGTAACTTCAGCAAAGATGATACACAAATAACAAATAATCACACAAGCGTATGATCCATCTCATATGTCATCGAGGGCTGGAATGTGAAGCGATGAATCAGTGAAGCATGAAAGATATTTATGGTGGGTGTGAAAATGCCCTGTATGATACTGTATGATACACATCTGTCCAAACTCATAGGAAGTATAACACCAAAAGTGAACCCTAATGTAAACTAGGGTGATAATGACATGTCAGTATAGGTACCTCCATTGTAGCAAAAGTACTACTATGGTGGGGCATGATGATAATGAGGGAGACTGTATCTTACGGGGCAAATGTATAGGGGAAACTCTGTACTTTCTGCTCAGTTTTGCTAAATCTAAAAACTGCTCTAAAAAAATAAAGTCTATGCAAAAAAAAAACAAAAACAAAAACGTGCTTAAGTTCCAAATTGAAATTTTTATATAATTTTTAAAGTTTTTTGGACGAATTATGTGGGCCAACTAGTTTTCAAGTAAAAATTTTAATCCTATTTTTTAATACAAAATGAATACAGGCAGATTGTTAGCAAATTTAAACATGTTATAGAAAAATATAAAGAGCAGTTTATAAAAGCTCTTCTTAGTTTTTTCTCAATTACCCACCTCAGTCTTAAGTTTAGATAATGTAGGTAAGCTATTCACTCAGTTGTGTAGGTAAGATAATGTATGTGAGCTATTCGCTCAGTTGTGTCCAATTCTTTGTGATCCCATAAACTGTTGGCTGCTGGGATTCTTCTGTCCATGAAATTCTCCAGGCAAAAATACTGAAGTGGGTTGCCATTCCCTTCTCAAGGGGATCTTCCCAACCCAGGGATCAAACATGGATCTCCTGTACTGAAGGCAAATTCTTTACCATCTGAGCTAACAGGGAAACCCCTAAATTAAGTTTAGGTTGTTAAAACTTTGCTGTGCTTTCTTCCAGCCATCTCATATTCACTTATAATCATTGCATTATTTATTAGAATGCATAGTAAAAAACCAAGGATCTTGTTTAATTTACACTTTATATTTCCTACACAGAAAACTTCTTAGTATATAGTAATTCTTCAAGAAATGTTTATTGAATTATAAGTGAATATATGTATGTGTATATGTGTGTGTGTGTGTGTTTGGATAGGCAGGTAGATAGGTGTATATGTATTCAATGGAAAAAAGTTATAATCACAGTCTATATATTTTAATGTAGTGTGATTGGTATCATCAAACAGTATGTTTGGTGTGCTGGAATTTTCTTTCATATTAATATATTAAACAATCTTCCTTGGTCTAAATAGCTACCTGGAATCTAATTACACCTAATGTGCTGACCCTGTCTCTAAAAGATAGAGTTTGGGGTTATGTGTAATTATTCACTAATATCTACAATTATTCACTAATATGCAGAATTTAATCTTCTTGTAAACATATATTTGGCATGGTTTTAGGATTGCTAGATCAAAGAATACTTGTGTTTTGCATTTTGGTGAGTTTTGGACAAGTTCCACTCCAAAAGTTTGAAGTGAATTGTGTGGAAGAATTAGAGGCTATTTAAACTTATATTTATAAAATTGGGTCCTTGTCAGAAAGTTGTGACAATTTCTAAAATTCAGCATTTGAATTATTACTCAGTGTAAAGTTTATTTTATTTAATGGTGATTTACCAAATGGGGAAACTAATTCCAAACTTTACTAATTAGAAATTGTGGCATCGTTTTGTGTTTCTGAATGTATGCTTGTACTGCTTGTGACATTGCAGGCCAGTAAATCAGGAGACAAAGTTGTTGGAGCAAGGAGTAGTGACTTTATTTGGAAAACTAGCAGGCAGAGAAGATGTTGGACTAGCATGCTGAAAACCAAATTACTGGAGTTAGAATTCAGTCTTCTTCTGTGCTTAAAGGGGATATGGGGTTGATGGTTGCTGAAAACTTCTTCATGTTGAAATCCCTTGTCCTTGCAGCTGTCCACAAAGATCAATTCATGATGTTTCTATAAACCTCCATCAAGACAGATGTTCTTTGTTGTTCTATAGCCTTTTAATCTCCATATGAATGAATAAGTGTTATGCTTTAGAAGGTCAGAGTCTTGAGAATGCAATATCCTGAAAACCTCAGGCAATGGGCAACATTTTTTTTCTTTAGATTTTTAAAAGGACTTTTTATTTTATATTGGCATATAGCCAATAAACAATGTTGTGATAATTTCAGGTGGAGAGCAAAGGGGTTCAGCTGTACATATACATGTATCTGTGATCCCCCAAACTCACCATAGGCAACATTCTTAACTGGTAGCCAGAGCAAAAGGTAAATGAAACAGATCCAATATGGAGTCAGATTTGTTCTTCCCTATTTCACTTGCAGCGTGTAAAAATGACAGACTCATAGACCTTTTATATGAAAAGCTAATAATGTATGGATTCAATCCCAGCTTCCTTTCTGGTCACACTTTTAATTCACTTACTTGGTAAGATAATAAATATTAAGCTCCTCTTATTTGCTGATTACTTACATAGATCTAAGTGTTATAGTCCCTGAACTTAGGGACTTAATGGTCTTGTGGAAAGGTAACATAAATAACATCTATAATAGTGCAGTGTTTGCTATATTTTCATTATGTGAAGCATACAGTGAGAACACAGATTGGTTACTTAATTACATATCCAGTGACAAAGTACCAGTCAAAACATGCAAGCTGACATCTGAAGTGAGACGTAATTGAGTAGAGACTGATTAAGACTAGACACCCAAGCAAATGAAGAACACTGTATAAAGTTTTTGGAGAATTTATCCAAGGACTTAAGGAAAAAACTTAATGTGTTTAGAGCATTGAACAAATTGGTGGGTTTTTTTTTTTTTCCATTTTTTTCTTCTAAAGCATGTTGCAAGTTTAAGCTTACTTCTTTGAAAAATAAGATATTCTCCTGCTACATTCTTAGTATATTCCAGTTTTTACTGTAAAGCGAATTATTTATAGATTTTTTTTTCCTTTCAAGATAGGTTTTTATGGAATATTTTCCCTGAGTGGTACTTGAATTTCAAAGAAATTTTTCTTCAGATGCTTAGGACTCTCCTGGCAACTGTAACTTAAAAACATTTTGTCAGCTGCATTGCTAGTTTTGAAGTGAATTAATACTTGTTTATAATTTATAAGTCATGAATATATAACCCTAACTTTTAGTTAGATCCATAAGGTTCATAAAATAGCTGACAAAAATGTAGGAAACACATAATGGTTGTTATCTAAATTTATAGACTGTCAAACTCAGGGCTTACAAAAATGTCATTAGCTCTAATAAATTATACTTGAAGTAAAATGTCATTGTGCATTTGGAAACTCTCCATTTAATAAATCATTATATGCCAGAGATGAATTCATACTGTAAGAATATCAAGTATTAACGTGGTATAATTTAAATTTCACTCTTACTCTAACTGAATTCTTTTTGTGAGACATCTGAGTTAGCCAATAAAGAATATATAAAGGAATTTATGTATTTTTTTCCTAGTGTTGGACAGAATTAGATCCTCTGAAATTTGCAGCCAGACTCTTTATCTTCTAGCACATAATCCTGGCAGCTTTCTGTAACTCTCAATTTAGTTAGACTTCCAAAAGTGATTTCTATTTGACATATGTACAAGTTTTTGTTCTAAGGTAGCGATCCTCCTATAGAATGCATAGCAATTCAAATTTGAAAATATTTCATAATTAAACTTTGAGGCTTTAAGGAATAAAATAGCACCTGACTATTCCAATTATATCAGATGCAAATGTGACTTAATTTTTTTATAAAATGATAGGTATTGGTGGACTCTCATTATTCCTGAAGAGGTGCATGAATGCAAAAGACAAAAACAAAAGTACAGCAGTTTTCATTGCTTTTCAAAAGTTTGAATATGATGAAATGACCAGAAAAACAAACTGTAATTTGTACTTAGTGGAATTTTCAGGTGTGTAGTTTTCAATGACTGCCTGACATCCTATAATTTTTTTTTAGTTGCATTTTTATAATTTAGGTTGAAACCTTGTAATTTATTTTCTGAAGTTCTTTCTGTGCAATAATGTAGTTGTATAATCTCATGTCTGAAAGCTACTTTATTTCATTTTGATTTTTATAAACTTCTTTTTCCTAGTAATCATTCAATGGCTCATAGTTTCATTGACTTAGACAAGGCTGTGGTCCATGTGATCAGTTTGATTAATTTTCTGTGATTGTGGTTTTCATTCTGTCTGCCCTCTGACAGATAAAGATAAGAGGCTTCAATCCCAAAGAAAGGCAGTGCCAAAGAATGTTAAAACATCCTTTGAGCAATGAGCACAATTGCACTCATCTCATATGCTAGTAAAGTAATGCTCAAAATTCTCCAAGCTAGGCTTCAACAGTACATGAACTGTGAACTTCCAGATATTCAAGCTGGATATAGAAAAGGAAGAGAACCATAGATCAAGTTGCCAACATCTGTTGGATCATTGAAAAAGCAAGAGAATACCAGAAAAACATCTACTTCTGCTTTATTGATTATGCCAAAGGCTTCAAATGTGTAGATCACAACAAACTGGAAAATTCTTCAAGAGATTGGAATACCAGACCACCTGAACTGCCCCTGAGAAATCTGTATGCAGGTCAAGAAGCAACACTTAGAACTGGACATGGAATAACAGACTGGTTCTGAATTTGGAAAGGAGTTCATCAAGGCTATATATTGTCACCTTGCTTATTTAACTTATATGCAGAGTACCTCGTGCGAAAGGCCGGGCTGGGTGAAGCACAAGCCGGAATCAAGATTGCTGGGAGAAATATGAATACTCTCAAATACTCAGAGGATACCACCACCTTTATGGCAGAAAGCAAAGAAGAACTAAAGAGCCTCTTGTTGAAAATCAAAGCGTGAAAAAGCTGGTTTAAAACTCAACATTCAAAAAACGAAGATCATGGCATCTGGTCCCATCACTTCATGGCAAAATGATGGGGAAACAATGAAAACATGACAGACTTTATTTTGGGGGGCTCCAAAATCACTGCAGATGGTGACTGTAGCCATGAAATTAAAAGACACTTGCTGCTTGGAAGAAAAGCTATGACCAACCTAGACAGCATATTAAAAAGCAGAGACATTACTTTGCTGAAAAAAGATCCATCTAGTCAAAGCAATGGTTTTTCCAGTAGTCATGTATGGATGTGAAAATTGGACTGTAAAGAAAACTGAGAGCCAAAGAATGTTGGTTTTGAACGTGGTGTTGGAGAAGACTCTTGAGAGACCCTTGGACTGCAAGGAGATCCAACCAGTCCATCATAAAGGAAATCAGTCCTGAATATTCATTGGAAGGACTGATGTTGAAGCTGAAACTCTAATACTTTGACCACCTGATGTGAAGAACTGACTCCTTGGGAAGACCCTGATGCTTGGAAAGACTGAAGGCAGGAGGAGAAGCGGATGACAGAGGATGAGATGGATGTGAGTTTGAGCAAGCTCCAGGAGTTGGTGATGGACAGAGGAGCCTGGAGTGCTGCAGTCCATGGGCTCACAGAAACAGACACGACTGAGCGACTGAAGTGACTGAATCATTCAATGAATATAAGTCATAGTACATGACAAAATTTATGTCCAGAGTGTTTGAAGGAGATTGTTCTTTGAGAATCAAACTTTGTGAAGTAATTATTTTGTCTAAAATCATTCAGGACCTTAGAAAAAAATATATAAAATTTATAGAACAGTTTGATATAATATGAAAATTATTCTGAAATAAGCAAAGTGGTTGAAAATCCTTTAAAATGCCTCACAATTGGAACTACAAAAGTCACGTACAAGCCACACATCTTAACCTAATTCTTATTCTTTAAACAAATAATACTGTTTTCTGTATGAGCAGGGATTATCTCTGTGAATGTTTATAGAATCGTACTCCCTATATAGATGTAATATTTACCTCTATGCTAATCAGAATTGAAACAAAATTTGGAAATAGTTAGGTCATTCTATCAGTATAAACCTATTTCTATAATGGATGGTATGTGTATGTTTACAGCCTCCCTGATATGGTATTTTTGTCCTTTAAAGGAAAGAAAATTTGTGTGGACATAAAAATCACAACAAAAAGTGATGTCAAGAATCCCTAATGAATATATACACCTAAATTGCACATGAAAAATAAGATACATATAGTGGAAGTAATTTTGGAAACAGATTCATAATTTAATTTGCAAATTGCTTGTACTTGAGTACCAGGAATGGGCTTCCCAGATGGCACTAGTGGCAAAGAATCTGCCTGCAAATTCAGGAGATGCAAGAGACAGGATTTCTATCCCTGGGTCTAACCCAGGGGTTCTATCCTCTGGAGGAGGAAATGGCAACCCACTTCAATATTCTTGCCTGGAAAATTCCATGGACAGAGGAGCCTGACAGGCTACAGTCCATGAGGTTGCAAAGAATCAGATACAACTGGGCACAAATTTACAGTATTTACCAGGAGTAGAAAGGGACCATCCATCACTCCTCTATATAGATGATTTCTATGGTTTCCGATTTTAGAATACCTGAAGAATGATTGACACAGATAGTTACCTTTTCTTAAAAATAGTGTAAATGTAGTAGAATATGTGAATTTGTAAAAGAATTCATCATATTTTTTATTATAGATATACTATAGTATTAATTTTCTGTGGCTACTGTAAAAAATTACTATATACTTGATGACTTAAAACAACAAAAATTCATTCTCTCACTGTTCTGGAAGCCAGAACTCTAAAATAAATGTCACACCGCCTGTAACCAGCTTTCAGTCAGGCTGTCCTCCCTCTGGAGATTCTAGGAGGGAATCTCTTCCTTGTTTTCAGCTCTGGAGGCCACTGGCATTGCTTGGCTCAGCACATAATTCCAGTCTCTGCCCCTGTGACCATGTTGCCTTCTGTTTCTGTCAACTGTCCCTGTACTTTCCTCTTATAAAGACTCCTTCATTATCAGGGCACACCCAGAAAATCCAAGATAATCTCCCAATTTCAAGATCTTAACTGGATGATACTAGCAAAGACGCCTTTTCCTTTTAAGGTAAAATGTACAGGTTCTCGTGACTAGGGCTGGTGTCTCAGGGTGGCTGTTATTCAGCCAACAATAGTCATGGCCCCTGTAAGATCCTTATGATTGTTGGCCCAGAAATGTTCATTGAACTAGTAGTTCATGGATTTTAAAATGTGTTAATTGTTAATCTTTCAATTTCTTAGGGAGACCTTGGCATTTTTGTTACTATCAAAGACCAGGGAGATCTAGAAGGAGAAAACTGCCCAAATATTTATAACCCCTGAATATCTCACCCCAAAAAATAAAACCCACTCTCTTCCAGAACAGAGTCACTCCCAACTGGAGTCACAAACTAACAGAGCACGAGAAACCAAAGTCTGTGAAACAAAGTTTATTTATTTTGACTCCAGGAAAAGCCAGTGGGAGGAACGTAGTACTCAAAGATGCCAGCCTGCAAACTCAAAACCAGTTTTCTTATTTACAAGCCAAATTATTAAGATTTTCTGCTAACATCCCCCCGCGATTTCTATGTTCTTTATTTGGGTAATATAATAAATATTTTATTTCCTATAACAAACATAACAGAAAGCAAAGAATAAAATATTAGCAGAACAAAGGGAAAATTAGTAGTCTAATCCAGTTAAATAAATATTAATAATAATTGAATCCTGATCCCCAAATTTTATTAGTAGCATTTAAGTGTAAAGGAACACTTTTGCAACATACTAGGGGCAGTTGTTCAAATTATAGCAGTAAAAAGTGATAAAACAGCGAATCTGGAGAAAATAGTTAAATGATTTTGTTACTACATTTTACATTTTTCTTCCAAATAGTGAAAAAGAAACAACAAAACAAAAACCCTATCATTGTATTCATTATCTGCAAAAGCCTCTGACTTTAAATACACAAAAGCTTTATATAAGAGTGATGATAGGGAAATAAAGGAACAGATTATATGAAGAGATGATTGTTTTGCCTTGGAGCAAGTTTAAAAATTTATGACATATGCTTCACTGAAATGTTTAAGAGTTTCTAAAAGCAGACTGATTTTTTTTTTTTAATTTTCTTTACTTTATTGTGTTGGTTTTGCTATACATTGACATGAATCCGCCATGGGTATACATATGCTCCCCCTCCAAAACCCCCCTCCCTCCTCCCTCCCGATTCCCTCCCCCTTGAATTTTTTTTTTTTTTAACAAATAAACCTCACTTTCCAAGATAAGATATACTGGAAACCAATTAATTTTTCTGTTTTAAAATGTAAAGCTAATGATAAGAACAGTGTGTGGTATTTGAGACATTGTGTATCCTTGAAGCAAACCAGAACATTTCCATAAGCAAAATTTTCCTCTTCTGTGGCAGTTAGGACTATAATCCAGACCCAGGGAGTTATACTTTTAATTGCATTGAGAATCATTCCAAATAAACTAAGGTACCAGTTTCATGATTTGATTTTAGATAATCTGAGAAGGATGTATTTTAAAGTATGCCTGTTTTCTTGGTGTACCTCAGTGTCCACTATGGCAGTATGTGAACTAGTTTCCATGGTACACTGAAATGAGCCAAAGCTTAGATACAGACATATTTAGACATATTTTATTACATCTTGGATTTATCCCAAGTAACTGGGTGTTATGAATTAATTCCTTATTCCTTATAGTTCATTGCCTCCTCATTTCTTTAGCAAGGTGAAAGAATTAGCATACATTTGCAGTTAGCAGAAAATCCAACTTCAAGTTATTTAAGCAATAACAAAATTTATAAACTCACATTTAAAAAATTCCAAATTGTGATGGCTCCAAAATTGATAGACTCAATGGCTCAAAGACATTTTCAATTATCCACATTGTTTAAATTTTTACACTTTGCTATCTCTGAAGTTTCAGTTTTCTTTCTGAGACAATTCTTAGTTCATGTTGGCTGTAGTTACTTCAGGGCATATGATCAGACAATATTGAAAGGTAAAAGAAGCTGCTGCCTTCAATATCCATCTCTGTCTGTCTGTCTCTCTCCCTCCCTCCTTTACCCATTTCAAAAAGCATTCCTAGCAGACCCTGATTTAAGTCTTTTTTTGTTTGTTTGTTTTTTAATTTATTTTTAATTGGAGAATGATTGCTTTACAATGATGTGTTGATTTCTGCCATGTATCAACATGAATCTGCAATAGGTATACATATGTCTCCCTCCCTCTAGAACCTCCCTCCAATGCCCCACACCATCCTACCTCTCACCCCATTGATCTTCCTGTGTCATACAGCAAATTCCCACTGGCTATCTATTTTACAACAGATAAATGGGATGTTTCTGTGCTATCTCTCTATTTGTCCCACTCCCTCCATCTGCCTGTTCTCTATGTCTGCATCTCTATTGCTGCCCTACAAATAGTTCATCAGTACCATTTTTCTAGATTCCATATGTATGTTAATATACAATATTTGTTTTTTATCATTTTCTGACATTTCACTCTAGAAAGGGCTCTAGGTTAACCCACCTCACTAGAACTGGCTTGAATTCATTCCTTTTTGTGGCTGAGAAATATTCTATTGTATATATATATATCACAACTCCTTTTTCCACTCATCTGTCAATGGATATCTAGGTTGCTGCCATGTCCTAGCTACTGTAAACAGTGCTGCAATGAACACTGGGGTACATGCGTCTTTTCCTTTTTTTTGATTAGTTTATTTATTTATTTATTTTTTTATTAGTTTTGCCATACATGATATCATCATGGGTTTATATATGCTCCCTCTCCAGAACCCCCCTCCCTCCTCCCTCCCCCCCGGGAAATCTCGTTGCTCCAGCCCCAAGCATCAATCCTGGGCTGGCGACTGATTAGACAAATGACAACATGTTTCAATGCCATTCTCCCATATCATCCCACCCTTTCCCTCATCCACAGAGTCCACGAGTCTATTCTATAGATCTGCGTTCCTTTTGCTGTCTCACATGCTGGGTTCTCGTTACCGTCTTTCTAAATTCCATATATATGTGTTAATATACTGTATAGTTGTTTTTGCTTCTGGCTTACTTCACTCTGGATAATGGGCTCCAGTTTCGTCCATCTGAGTAGAACTGATTCAAATGAATTTTTTTTTAATGCTGAGTAATATTCCATTCTGTATATGTACCACAGCTTTCTTATCCATTCGTCAGTTGATGGGCATCTAGGTTGCTTCCATGTCCTGGCTATTGTAAACAAAGCAGCGATGAACATTGGGGTGCACGTGGCTCTTTCAATTCTGGTTTCCTCAGTGTATATGCCCAGCAGTGGGATTGCTGGGTCATATGGCAGGTCTATTTGCAGTTTTTAAGGAACCTCCACACTGTTTTCCATAGTGGCTGTACTAGTTTGCATTCCCACCAACAGTGTAAGAGGGTTCCCTTTTCTCCACATCCTCTCCAGCATTTATTGCTTGTAGACTTTTGGATGGCAGCCATTCTGACTGGTGTAAAGTGGTACCTCATTGTGGTTTTGATTTGCATTTCTCTGATAATGAGTGATGTTGAGCATCTTTTCATGTGTTTGTTAGCCATTTTTATATCTTCTTTGGAGAAATGTCTGTTAAGTTCTTTGGCCCACTTTTTAATTGGGTTGTTTATTTTTCTAGAATGGAGCTGCAGGAGTTTGTATATTTTTGAGATTAATTGTTTGTCTGTTGCTTCATTGGCTATTATTTTCTCCCATTCTGAAGGCTGTCTTTTCACCTTGCTTATAGTTTCCTTTGTTGTGCAGAAGCTTTTAATTTTAATTAGGTCCCATTTGTTTACTCGTGCTTTTATTTCGAGTATTCTGGGAGGTGGGTCATGGAGGATCCCGCTTTGGTTTATGTCAGAGAGTGTTTTGCCTATGTTATCCTCAAGGAGTTTTATAGTTTCTGGTCTTATGCTTAGATCTTTGATCCATTTTGAGTTTATCTTTGTGTATGGTGTTAGAAAGTGATCTAGTTTCATTCTTTTACAAGTGGCTGTCCAGTTTTCCCAGCACCACTTGTTAAAGAGGTTGTCTTTTCTCCATTGTATATTCTTGCCTCCTTTGTCAAAGATAAGGTGTCCATAGATGCGTGGATTTATCTCTGGGCTTTCTATTTTGTTCCATTGATCTATATTTCTGTCTTTGTGCCAGTACCATACTGTCTTTTAATGACTGTGGATTTGTAGTATAGCCTAAAGTCACGTACGTTGATTCTTCCAGTTCCATTCTTCTTTGTCAAGATTGCTTTGGCTATGCGAGGTTTTTTGTATTTCCATGCAAATTGTGAAATTATTTGTTCTAATTCTCTGAAAAAGACCTCTCGTAGCTTGATAGGAATTGCATTAAATCTATAGATTGCTTTGGGTAGTATACTCATTTTCACTATATTGATTCTTCCAATCCACGAACGCGGCACATTTCTCCATCTGTTTGTGTCCTCTTTGATTTCTTTCATCAGTGTTTTATAGTTTTCTATATATAAGTCTTTTGTTTCTTTAGGCAGAAATACTCCTAAGTATTTTATTCTTTTTGTTTCGATGGTGAATGGAATTGTTTCCATATTTCTCTTTCTGTTTTCTCATTGTTAGTGTATAGGAATGCCAGGGATTTCTGTGTGTTGATTTTGTATCCTGAAACTTTACTATATTCATTAATTAGCTCTAGTAATTTTCTGGTAGAGTATTTAGGGTTTTCAATATAGAGGATCATGTCATCTGTAAACAGAGAGAGTTTAATTCTTCTTTTCCTTTGATTTCTTAATCTGCTCTGATTGCTGTGGCCAAGACTTCCAACCTATGTTGAAAAGTAGTGGTGAGAGTGTGCACCCTTGTCTTGTTCCTGACTTCAGGGGGAATGCTTTCAGTTTTTCACCATTGAGGATAATGTTTGCTGTGATTTAAGTCTTATTGCCCAGGATTTAATAACATAACTTTTGCTAAACTTATCTGTGGTAAAGTGAATTAAATTGCCACAATTGGTTTAAATTAATCATCTATGGTCGTTTGGATAACAGAAATTAGCAAAAGCTTTTTTTTTTTTTTCCAAAAAATAGCCACTGCATTGATTGGAAATTCTTGCAAAATATCTAAGAAAACAAATTGTATGACAAATACTATTATTAAAATTTCAGTTGTATATAAGAACCACAAGGAAATTTGAGTTATTCATGATCAATTTTCATGGCAAATGAAAAATTAGCTGGTTGCCTTTTGAAAAGCTGGTTCATTGTTATTTTACCTCACATTGTCCTCAATGTAGAACTCTTGTCAGCACAGTCTTTTCAAGTAGGAAGGCAAAGTAAAAGCTATCTGACATCTCTTGTTCATGTTTTCATGCCCCAGCAATGAGAAAACCAATGTAGCTGACTGTAATTTTATTGAACTTTAGTTTGCAACTTTCTATCACAAATTGACACACAAAATTCTATTTCATTATGCCAAGACTTGTCTGGTTTTTCACCTGTAGTTACCAGGATAAATAATTAATAACTATATATATTAGGTATTGAGAAAAAAGTATTTTTTAAGCTCACATTCTTCATAATACATCACTGCTGTGCATATTTATAATTATTTATACTGTTTGGTTTATGTGAAAAATTAGCCCATGTCTACAATTCCATTAGGTACAATTCTAATTGTAATTCTAATACTACAATTCTAATACAGGCAAGAAAGTGTCAGATCCAACTATCTGTGGGACTAAAGACAATTCTTGCAAGTTGATTGAGAAATGATTTTTGGATTAATGTCCCATCATAACTGATGTCAGTATTACTGTATCTTATTACAGTGTATTTTAAGATATTCATATCAGCATACTTTTGTTTCTGCTATGCTCTGCTGAAACACATCTTGATATAAATAAAAATGAGCAGGTAACTAGAAGTAAGTTCTCAAAAATCATTGCTATCTGATATTATTTTATATACCTCACTTTTTTATTTTCATAAAATTACTTTTGAAAATGAATGGAAATGGAGAGAGGAGAAAATCTTTAGCTGAAATACAGGAAAATGAAAAGCTAATCTACAGCATTGCACTTTCTCAACAAATTATGACATTACAATGCTCATTGTGCATTATATGAATAAACATAAAATATATAAAAATACTCAAAGGAAAAAGTAAAGTAGTTTTACTGAGTATCTGTGGTGTTGGAGAAGACTCTTGACAGTCCCTTGGACTGCAAGGACATCCAACCAGTCCATCCTAAGGGAAATCAGTCCTGAATATTCATTGGAAGCCTTGATGATGACGCTGAAACTCCAGTACTTTGACCACCTGATGTGAAGAACTGACTCATTTGAAAAGACCCTGATTCTGGGAAAGATTAAAGGCAGGAGGAGAAGAGGATGATAGAGGATGAGATGGTTGGATGGTATCACTGACTCAATGGACATGAGTTTGAGTAAGCTCCGGGAGTTGGTGATGGACAGGGAAGCCTGGCGTGCTGCAGTCCATCAACTGAGTCAGACACGACTGAGCAACTGAACTGAAGTGAATATGAGAGCTTTCATATTGGTTCATCTTTTTTTGACCAGTATAGCAGTGGAAAAGCCCAGTGTGAAGAGCTATATATTATGTGATAGTCGCTCAGTCATGACAGATTCGTGCGGCCCGGTGAACTGTAGCCCGCCAGGCTCCTTTGTTCATGGGATTTCCCAGGTAAGAATACTGGAGTGGGTTGCCATTTCCTTCTCCAGAGGATCCCAACCCAGGGATCCAACCCACGTCTCCAGCATTGTAGGAAGACTCTCTACTGTCTGAGCCACCAGAGCATAGGGACTATATATATTAGACTATCTTCCAAATGAAAGATGTGCAGTTTTTAAAATGTCTTGCCTCATAGAAGTCCTTTCTTTTTATATTATGTGAAATAATCTTGTGCACAACCTCCTTGACTGGTCCATGAGTGGAATCCAAAAATTATACATATTTTGTGAATTGTATTTATTGGCGTGTTTTCATATTTATGTGCTTCAAAGGAGCAAAAGATAGACTGACAACATGACTTTCAGTTTTAACAATGGATGCCAGAAAATAGTGGAATTCTATTTCTAGTGTGCTAAAGAAAGAAAGAAAATGACCAAAAATCAAAACTTTTCAAAACTCAAGGTTAAACAAAAATAGTTTCAGAATAAAATCATTTGCCACAAGCAGTGTCACTAATGAAATTCTAAAGCACATGCTTTAATATAAAACACACATGTAATATAAAGACACCCACTTAGCTGTAAGATGCAAGAAGCAAAGAGCAAAGAAAGTTGTACATATGAGATATATATATATATATAAAACCAAATACTGATTGTGTAAAATATTATTTATAATAATCCATATAGAGTTTTGGTTGAAATAAATGAAGTAACATTAAAATCACAATAATGGATAAGCTTGACAATTCATGAATATATATATAATGTTAAATATTTTCAGTCACTTGAATTATCTAGAAAAAAGAAAAAAACTATTTCATAACTTTAAATTCATATAAATTGAACATGCAAATTATAATTGTTTGGATAATCTCAGAAACACTTTTTAAAAAGAGCACTGGTGAATGACTTTTCTTCTGGTATTGTTTGATTTCTGATCTCTTTCTTGTCCATATCTTGTTCTATTAAGTATTGCAGGGCAGATGATATCTGTAGACTCCTTTGCCATTTTCCAAGCTCCTTTATCAGTCAACTTTCTGCTGGGTTCAGCCAATGGAAGGTGCTAACAGGAGCTTGAGGACAGGAGGATGAGGAAAGCCTTGGTATTTCTCTTTCTCTCTGACCCAGGCTATATATTTGGAAGCAGCTGAGTCTCCTTCATGCTGTCAAAACTTTTTAGAATAGCCCAGTGAAGTTCCTGCTTCTGCTGGATAACCTAGCCCCTGAGCTCCAGTAATGCTGTCTCCTAGGTTTGCACCCCTAGCCTAGGTGTACTAAATTCTGGTTTGCCATACTTTTCACTTTTTGGCCATCATTTGGGTAACAAATTTTCTAAATTAATTTTAACTTTAGAAAAATACAAAGATTGTTTTCTATATCCCAAGTTGAATTCAAACTAACGAAATTAAGATAATTAGAATGATAAAAAAGATTTAAATGGCATTTCAGTTCAACAATTGATAAATAGTTCTAGCTAATAATATGATTTATGCAATTAAAAATTATATATAATTCTGTAAATTCTAGACAAATATTTAATAAAAATGATATTATGATACAGTACAATATCGAAAAATAGAAACTGAAGGACATTTTGCCTTTGAAAGAAAAAAGCACACAACGTAAAATTTACCTCTGAGTTGCTTTCTCCTGAGAGCACCCCTGAATCTGAACAACATGGCTCAGGCAACCTTGAAGTATCAGAGTTTAGGGCTGAAATCAGCTAGAACTTAAGAAGGGAAATCCTGCAAAAGATTTCCAGCAGGGGGACCCCCCCAAATATTTGTTTAAATTCCTCTCAAATCATTGGTTGAACACTGAGTGCATATGTGTCAGGGAGACACCAATGCATCCAGAAGAAAGGGACAGATGGAAAGCTGAAAAGACAGAGCAGAGATTTCAGTCGTTGAAAATGAAGGTGACATAGAGCTTGACTTTTGAGCCAAATAAGTTATATGGAAAGCACTTAATGGACATGAGTTTGAGCAAACTCCTGGAGATAGTGAAGGACAGGGAAGTCTGGCATGCTGCAGTCCATGGTGTCGCAGAGAGTCAGACATTCCTTAGCAACTGATTAAGAACGAAAACACCCCAGCATTACACAAATAGACTCTAACAAAGGTAAAATCAAACCTCCTTGGAGTCTGTGATCAGCCAATAATTTGACTGCTATGTCAAGAGTGACTAGTAAATGACTGGTACCATACTCCAAAGTCTTTGTAACGTGCATTTCTCAATATTCCATATACAATTTAAAAATTACTAGATTTACAGGCAAGAGCTATAGATATACCAAATGAGACTTTCGCTGCATGCCTCCGTAAAAGTATTTCTCCCTCAGCAATCAGGACATTAAACTCTATAGGGTCACTTTTACTTCTTCCCCTTGGTTTGCAAACCTATATGTTTTTCCTATGGGAATATACTACCATAAAAAGTTCTTTGGCTCAATGTATATTACTTCCTGGCAATGATATCCCAATAGAGTTGGTGCTTCAACTTTATCTTTAATAGGCTGTTTCAGTGCTTTACTGGGACAACAGATTTTAGGTGAAGTGACAGAGTATCCTATGCTCATTGGCTCACTTCATACCTCCTTCATACTCCTATTACGGGACCCTCAGTTGCATGAGGGGACTCCCATGGAGGCTCAGATGGTAAAAAATCCACCTGTAATACAGGAGACATGGGTTTGATCCTTGAGTCAGGAAGATCCCCTTGAGAAAGGAATGGCTACTCACGCCAATATTCTTGCCTGGAGAATTCCCATGGACAGAGGAGCCTGGCAGACCACAGTCCAGGTTAGATGTGAGGCATGTGATGTTATATGAGGTCCCATATGATCTGAGCAAACACTTTTTAAATTTGCAGAGTCATGCTTGTTGAGGCTTTGTAGACAAAAAAGGCAAACTCATACTATTTCCTTAAGAAAAAATTTCTGTCCAGTCTCATCTCTTTACCCTAAACCACTTCACTTTGATCTTCTGAACTTTCTTTCTTAGGTCCCTGATTACCTGCAAAGCCATTTGCTACTGCACAGGATACCATATATAATTTAACTCGGATCATTTTCCCTCCAAACCAAGTAGATAGCCATTGGAAAGGTACATTTGTCAGTTTGTTACTAGATACTTTAGAGCCATATGATTAATATATTGGTAAGTTTACCTTTTTTTTTAATTTTATCCTAAATGTTATGAATTCTCAGACACTTTAGTAAATGATTTAATAGGAAAAGGAAAATGTCAACAGATAAATTTGGTAGTCCCTCTTTTCCTATGGTTAAGAATTGAGTTCCCTTCTCAAAGAAAGGTTTGAGCTGATCATTATTATTACATACAAATTACATAAATTACATTTCTTTTTAGTTTGAGAATTGGTAGTGGGAAAATACCTTTTCCACATTGGGATTTAAATAAACACTCTTATCTCAAAATGAATTGAGATGTAAAATAATGATAGATTTCATTTTATCCATGGATGATTTTTCATGTGTACAAGAAACAAATTACATTTACCTAATTAATAAATTAGTAAAATTAAGGAAATCTATGGAAACGTATCAGTCAAGGGGAAAAGTTAAGCCAAAGCACACAGAAGCCCAGGGCAGCTATCAGAAGCATAATGACATGTGAGACCTACAGACCATATTAAGGGGGCCAGAGTAGCCACTTAATGAGGCTGCCAAGGAACCAGCTGCTGCTGTGGGGACACTGAGGTTCCCAGCTTGGCATTTTGGATAGTATTGGCCATATGAAGGAGAAAATGAGGATTTTAATGTGGTAGAGCAAATGGCACCTTTCCATCACTGCATAGTCACTTTGAAAAGACGATTTTTTGAAAGGCTGCTGGCCATTGTGTGAAAAGAGATGCTAATAAAATGATGTCGGTGTTTCAGAAAATATTTCTACAGATTAAAAAATCAGAATGAATTATAATATTGGGTTGACCAAAAATTTTGTTCAGACTTTTTCTGTAAGATGTTATGGGAAAAACCCAAACAACCTTTGGGTTCACCCAATATTTTTATTAATGTCATTTTAAAAAGCCCTCAATATTTGTTTTAGTCCATAGGATGTGTGTGTGTGTGTGTGTGTGTGTGTGTGTGTGTGTGTTTGTGTAGAAAGAGATGAGAAGTTTAAATCCATTGATAACACTAAAGCAAATTTCTAAGTACTGTGAAGTTAGTTACCATCATCAGTTCACTTCAGTTCAGTCGCTCAGTCAAGTCCTACTCTTTGAGAACCCATGGACTGCAGCACACCAGGCTTCCCTGTCCATCACCAACTCCTGGAGCTTGCGCAAACTCATGTCCATTGAGTTGGTGATGCCATCCAGCAATCTCATCCTCTGTTGTCCCCTTCTCCTCCCACCTTCAATCTTTCCCTGCATCAGGTTCTTTTCCAATGAGTCAGTTCTTTGCATCAGGTGACCAAAGTATTGGAGCTCCAGGTTCAGCATCAGTCCTTCCAGTGAATATTCAGGACTGATTTCCTTTAGGATTGACTGGTTTGGTTTTCGTGCAGTCCAAGTTATCATCATTGTCACTATCAAATAGAATCTGATTTTAATGTTGTCCTTGGTTAAGAAGCCAAATGTATTTCCTGCTTTTTGAACAAGGAAACCCAAATTAGAATGGAAATCAAAAATCTTGAGTATTTTTCTGATTCAGTATCTCATATTGGTTATTCAACCTCTTGATACTTAATTTCATGTTTCTTAAAACTCGAATAAAATGTCAAGTTCTTCCTACTTTATAAACATCCATCAAGTGCTTAGGAAAGTACCTGTATAACATTTACCTAATACAAAGGAAATTATTCTTAGTTAATCCTCACAATTAGTTTAGGATGTAGACAGATGAATATATGTTCACCATTTTCAGGCCTAAGCCTAGAAAGCTTACTTGTGTTGTTTAATATTCTATATTAATCACGGGGTCACTGCTCCTTTCCCTTGGTTCCTGGTGTGTACAAGATTTTGTTTGTGCCCTCCAAGAGTCTCTGTTTCCCCCAGTCCTGTGGGAGTTCTATAATCAAATCCCACTGTCCTTCAAAGGTGAGGGCTAAAGAGGGGAATGAGAAACTCTTAAAATTCAGCATTCAAAAAACTAAGATCATGGCATTTGGTCCCATTACTTCATGACAAGTAAGTGGAGAAAAAGTGGAAACTAAGTCAGAGATTTTATTTTCTTGGGCTCCAAAATCACTGTGGATGGTGATTTCAGCTACAAAATTAAAAGATGCTTGTTCCTTGAAAGAAAAGCTATGGCAAACATAGACAGTATATTAAAGAGTAGAAACATCACTTTGCTGACAAAGGTCCATCTAGTCAAAGCTATGGTTTTTCCAGTAGTCATGTATGGATGTGATAGTTGGACCAAAAAGAAGGCTGAGTACTGAAGAATTGATGTTTTGAATTGTGGTAACTGGAGAGGACTCTTGAGAGTCCCTTAGAGATCAAGGTGATCTAACCAGTCAATCCTAAAGGAAATAGGTCCTGAATATTCATTGGAAGGGCTGGTGCTGTGGCTAAAGCCACAATACTTTGGCCATCTGATGTGAAGAGCTGATTCATTGGAAAAAATCCTGACCCTGGGAGAGAGTGAGGGCAGGAGGAGAAGGGGGCAACAGAGGATAAGATGGTTGGATGGCATCACTGAATCAATGATCATGAGTTTGAGCAAACTCTGGGAGATAGTGAAGGAGAGAAGCAAGGCTTGCTGCAATTCATGGGGCTCACAAGGATTCGAACATGACTTAGTGACTGAATAACAACAATAAGGACAGATGAATAGCAAGATCAGTAACTCCGTAGGATTAGAATAGACAATGTTCTGAACTAGAGACGTGAGAAGGACCATTGATTCTAGAAGTGAGTTATGTTGTCAAGTTCAGGGAGATCTCTTAAAACAAAAGAAGCAAGCATACAAGAGAAATATAAAGAGTTGAGGGGACACATTTGTGGATCAAGCCTCCAGAGTCAAGATCCTAGATTGGGCAGTACATATAAGATATTTCAGCGTTCTATGAAGGACAGCTGGATAAAGGGAGTGTTAATCTATAAAACATACTTGAAATAATGATTCCCATTCAAAGCTGGAACAATTTCAGCAACATATTTAAATAAAAAGTGTTTGCTTATTCTCTTTGTATGAAAACCAACCAACAAATTGACCATGCCGTTTGTGATACACTTGTGAAATTTGCATAGGCTCTATCATGTGTTTTACTTCTAATAAGCCACCTACACATTTCTGTAGTTATATGTAGAAATAGTGCCATAATGCATGAATCACTCATTTGAGTGCTAAACAAGTCATATCCAGTATGCATTTCTTGGAAAAAAGATCAAAACTGTTTTCATTTGAAATGTGTCAAAAAAAAAAAAAAAACAACCCTGAAATATCACAATGCAGGACTTATGTTCTAGGTAGTGAAAATAGATCCAGAGATTTTTCAGAGGTTATATTCCAAATCAGAATTTGAATTTAATGTGTCCATTTCTAAATAAGTAGAAGAAGCATATTAAATAAGAAGCACAAATGTTAGGAAGGAAAAGTAAATTGGATTAAGCTGTCTTTCATGTTTGGCAATTCCTTAGTTCCATTCCTGAAAATCAGTAATACAGAAATTCAAACGTGTATGTGCAAAGTTATGCATTCAAATTTATGACTATAACACTATAACAGAGAAAAATAAAATACAGTGTAGTATTTAGATTATACATGTATGTGCATATGCATATATACTATGTATGTGGTGGGCCATGTATCTCACTGTTTTACTTGATAAAGGTTACCCAAAAGTATTGCTATTATATGGAAAGCAAGCATATATGATAGGGCGATCACAAGATTTTGACCTAGTCATTTGTTGAGCCTCAAAGAGTATAGGAGAACAGCTATTTAGGGCCCAGTGGTTAGCTCAGATATCCGATCCTTCCTCATGCAGACTTTTAGTGTGTCTTTTTGCTCACTGATCTCAGCTATGATCATCTCAGGCATTATAATAAATGTTCTAAGAACTATAGGAAAATGATTATGAGCCTCAATTTTGTTCTTTCTCAGGTATCTGCTTGTTGCCAAATTTTGTTTTTTCAAATTTATATATATTTTCCTTACCCCTTCATAGTAGAAGGTATCTCGATGTGCCAGCCATAGTTGGGTCAGAAACTTGTCTTGTTATAGACACATAAAAGGAAACATAATTAGCAAGTAAATTGACTGACATTCTGATCCTCAAATTTATTAGGAACATACTTTTTTCTTATTGTGGAACTTGAATAATAATCAATCACAAATATGAGAGATACCCTGTGGACAGAAAAGCATGTCCCACTTTTTTTTTTAATAATAAGTTCCCAGTAAGCATGCTAAAACTCCTAATTTATATTATTTAAAACTAAGATTAAGTAAATTTATTATTAAATTTTTCTTCTAAGCGATATTGATAGTGATGCTTTATAATGATGGACAAAAATGATTTGAAAAAGAAAGTTGAACTAATACATAATCTATAGATATAAAGGAAGTTAATATTTTAATTTCAGCCTAACTATACACCATGGTTTAATTAATATAAAGTTTTTACATTCACTCTGCATTTTACATCTGTTATTGAGCCATTCAAAGTGTTGATAGACTCTGGAGTAGAAGAGATATCATTCAGAACCAATTATCCCACATACTGTTAAACATGTGTTATTTCCAAATAACATAAGCTCAGTTAAAAGGAAAAAAAAAAAAATCCTTTTGATTAGCTCAAACGATTGATATTGTATCACTTAGAAAAAACGAACATCACTGAACTGTAAGTATCAAGACCCTTACCATCAGTGAAACGTGAAGAAACAAAGATGTATATTTTAAAAAATAGTGTTTATTGTTTATATACACAAATTTTGGAGAAAGAAATCTATTCAGTGATATAGTAATCATTATTAGAATTTGATATAGATGTCTTTTTAGAAAATTGTTTTTTAATAGGTGGCATGTTTACATATACAACTGATGAAAAGTGTTTCATTCATTAAAATTAATGATATAAATATCCTCATTTACTCATTGAAAATGCATAGCCAGATTGATTAATACTATAAGTTAATTAGTTTAAAAAATTAGGAGTTTGTGGTGATGTCTGATGTAAGTAAATAAATGAATGAATGGATAGGACCGATCAATTTCACTGTGGGATACTGTTTGAGGGACAGAATAGTTTCAGTTTTGCAGAGAATACTTCAGATTTGTGCCAAATAATGGATTCTGCCTTTGATCATATTATACATAAAAGATAATAGCACATATTTGAATTTTTGAAATCATATGTTTTTCAGGTAAATTAGTTACAAATTTTTCATTTTCCTTGCAAAATTTCAGATTTTACATAAGGAAAATACCAAAAAATAAATTTAAAAATCGGGGGGGGTGAGGAATAAAACGTAAGATTTCATTTTCACAGGTCAGAATGAGTGGTTAAGCTAACAGGAGACTAAGACAAATCCTTACAAACTAGAAACTGTGCAAAAACATGAATCCAGAGAGCTAGGAACAGAGCACATCTATCAACCCCTGGTGGCTTAGACTTTGTGGTTTTATTAATATGCTTTGCAAGAAGCTATTTCATGAAGCTGGAACTTATGGAAGGAAACACATTCATTGAAGAAAATCTAGATAAAACACACTTAGAGAAAGTATTTAGATTCTTGCCTGCTACAGTTGTGAAGCAGAAGTAGGTGGGGGTGAGGATATGAAAGCTCTCTGAGAATTGTTACCACAATGCTGCCTTCCATAGGCAATTACCAATTCAGAGAAGCTGAATTACCATCTATGTGGTTAAAAGAAAGACTCAGTTACAAAACTTAGAAAGCAGTGAAACTGGATCATTTGTAGAGATGTGGATGGATCCAGAGTTTGTCATACAGAGAGTCAGAAAGAGAAAAACAAATATATTAGCCCATGTATGTGGATCCAAAAAAAACGGGACAGAGGAATGTATTTGCAGGGCAGGAATGTAGACATTATTTGAGAACTTATTTGCAGAGCAGGAGTGTAGCAGACACAGATGTAGAGAATAGACATTTGGACATAGAAAAGGGAAGGGTGGAACAAACTGGAAGATAAAGATTGACATATATGCATTCGCATGTATAAAATAGACAGCTAATGGAAGCTGTTGTTTAGGACAGGGAGTTCAGCCTGGTGTTCTGTGATGAAGGGTGTGATGGGGTGGTGGTGGGAGGAAGGTTCAAGAGGGAGGGGATATATGTATGCATACAACTGGTTTACTTCCTTGTACAGCAATAACTACTGCAACATTGTAAAGCAATTAAACTCCAATAAAACAAACAAGAAACTTAAGGTAAAGTGTTCCAGGAATTTTAGCACTCCTCATCACATGGTCAAAGGACCAGGAAAAGCTCTTGGATGAATTATTTTAAAATATGACATCAAATAATTACCATGATATATTTACAAGAGATATGAATTCACATTTTTAGAAAATTGAAATACATGTCGACATGAATATTTTTTAAAGCCACAACAAAGAATTTTGAATTTCTATGCATTACACCAAGAATATAATATGAATATGTTTAATACATTTATATAAGCAAAAGAAGGAATTGAAAAGTTGAACAAGTTTTCAATAAACTTATAAAACAACTGACCACAATTCAACAAATTTATAAAAACACTATAGTAAAAAATAAATTTAATAAATGAGCCAGACAGTTAGAAAACTGAGAATGACAAGACACAGAATGAAGCAGAGAGATAAAGAAATAAGATACTATATAAGAGGTTAAGAGATATGAAGGAGAGACATTTAAAACATCAATATGCATGTAATTAATTATTAGAATGAGCTTTTTAAGAAAAAGATAAGGTTGATAGAATAATGATTAAGAATATTGTAGAACTGATAAATACATCAAACCTTATATTTATGAGGCCAGTAAGCCTTACCATCATATAAATGACACATACTCAGAAAAACACATTTTGACACATCATTGTAAAGTCAAAATCAACCATTCCTCCTCCCCAAAAGTCTTAAAAGCATTAATAGCTTTTACAGGAATAAAAATGAAAGCCTGACATTATTAATGACTCAGTGGAAGATCATATCACTATTTACAAGTCTTGCCAATAATGGGGCTTCCCTGGTGACTCAGTGGTAAAGACTCTGCCTGCCAATGCAGGAGATGTAGTTTCCATCCCTGGGTTGGAAAGAGCCCCTGGAGCAGGAAATGGCAACCCACTCCAGTATTCTTGCCTGGGAAATCCCATGGACAGAGTAGCCTGGTAGGCTACGGCCCATGGGGTCGCTAAAGCGTTGGACATGACCTAGCGACCAAATAGCAAATTGCTAATAGTATCTATTATGTATCAGATTCAGTCATCGAATTATAGTTAATACAGAAGACAGAGGGGTATATTAAGCTATAACGTTACAAGGGGGAAAAAAAAACACGTAAAACTACTTGCTTTCATTAACAGATTTGACTTCTACTGACATTATAATAATGTAAATAAATGTTAATTATAAATTTCTTAATGTATAAAGCTAAAATGTAAAGACCATATACAAGCATGCCTTGTTTAATTGCTCTTAACATTTTTGCACTTCACAGATACTGTGTTTCTTGAAAATTAAAGATTTGTGAAAATCCTGCATCAGGCAAGACTATTGGCACCATTTTCCCAACAGCATCATATTTAAATTAAGGTAAGAACATTGTTCTTTTAGACTAATGCTATTGCACACTTCGTAGACTATTAGTGTACATGTAACTTTTATAGGTACTAGGTAATCAAAAAATTCATATGATGTACTTTATTGCAATAATTGCTTTATTGTGGTGATCTGAAACAAAACGTGCAGTATCTTTGAAGTATGATTGTACCCAGGACAAGATTTAAAGACAGTAAATTATTTAGTTGTTAATAAATACTGGTCGATCACCTATGTTCAACATGTGTGCTAAGTACTGGATTTAAAAAGATGAGTAAGTCATGGACCTTTTTCACAGTTATCTCCCACCCTGATAGGAGATCCAGATGACTGAAACAGAATATGAGAAATTCTGTAAGATGTAGTCTTGGTACAATCGAGAAACCAATTGACTCTCAGTCGAGAATTTTTGGAAGGGAAATAAAGCAGAGTGATCTTCTTGAATTTAAATATCAACAGATAATTGTAAACCTTTCAAGAAAATGACTGAGGGTAGTGTCTGCCAGGTAGAAAGGTAAAAATATGTTCAGGACACAAGAAGTGAAACATTGAGTCATTGGGGGGTGGGTCTCTTTGGCGAGTGGCATGACACTCATCCAGTAAATGTTCAGGAATACACCCTGGTAGTGAAACAGTGTGTGGTCAGATCAAGTTAGATATTAATAATATTTCTAGACTATGGAAAGAGTTTGAACTTGATTACTTCAGCTTGTAACCAATGATGCAGAACTAGATTTACCTCTGAGACCTATAGTTCTGTGTCTTGCATCACTTCCTGGAATTGAAAGTAATTTCTGACCTGTGACTTCAGAGTGAGCAACTCTTTCATGTTATCTAAGTAAGGTGCCCCAAGTCTCACTTCTGCTAACTGGACCCATGCTCCAGGAGGCTCTTTCTGTGCTTCATGGGCAGGAAAACAGGAATCCTAACTCATCAATGTCTCTCTCCCTTACTTCTGGGCCTTTTCTTCATTTAAAAGTTCCAGCTTTGCAACTGAGCAGGTGATGCCATTGCAAGACTTTCAAATATCATATAATGTGATGAATCCCTTATACTTGATCACTGTGCTTGCTTTCTGGTATTTCTGTTTGAACTCCTACCTTCTTTATCTCAATACCTAAATACCATATATATGTGTTAATACACTATAATTGCTTTTCCCTTTCTGGCTTACATTGCTCTGTATGGAATCTAGAAAAACGGTATTGATGAATCTATTTGTGGGGCAGGAATACAGGCATAGATACAGAGAATGGACTTATGGACACAGAGTGGGGAAGGATAGGGAGGGGCTTAATAGAGAGAGTAGCAATGATATATATAATACCATGTGTTATTAATAAATAGCTAGTGGAAAGCTGCTATATAGCACTGGGGGCTCAGCTCAGTGCTCTGTGATGGGGTAGAATGGGAGGGTGGGAGGGAGGCTCAAGAAGAAGGGGATATATATATGTATGTACATATTATATATATATTATATATAATATATATATTATATATTATATATATATGGCTAATTAATGATGTTATATACCAGAAACTAACAGAACGTTGTAAAGCAATTATATTACAATTTTTAAAAATACCCCAAATACCACATTTAAAATTGTTTCTTCCTCACTATCATATCTGCTAATTCCTTTCTTCACCCTACTTTTAACTTGTTAAAGGAGGCCAAAAATTTGGTGGACTGGTATTGACTATAATCAAATACATCAAATAGCTTTCAGACATTTATATATTCCTTTATTACCTGTGACCTTTGTCCCATTGCTTTTTTCCTGGTTCTGTAAGTGAGGTGATTTAGTGACTTGATTCTTAATAGCATAAGGGGATGTACAAATTGTATTTTGTATTCCATTCCCATCATCTGTTTTAGTACAGTGTTTCTGAAAATAGGAAATCATTTCTACTTCTTTATCCATATGAAAAACTAAAGCACCATTGATTATTTTTATCAGTCATTCAATTAAGTTAAACTACTTCATTTCCTACTTCTTTTTCAGAGGAAAATTGCTTTTGATTAGAATACTATCAGGTGTGGAAATATGTAACATTGCCATCAACATGCCTCTTTAACATAATTAAATAACATTGAAATTTGATCAAAGTTGAGAGTTACATCACATTTTTCACATTACCGTTACCCATATTTCACTTTTGACTTGTGAAAGAGCCAAAGACTGAAAGTAGACTGATTTGTGCATTATTACAACTGTTACCAGATGTAAGTGCTAAAGCATTTTCAGCTTAGAAATTAAAATTCCTGGAAGATTGCAAAGCTTTCTTTTCTAAGTGTTAGAATTACCTTCCCATTTCAAATAAGGGAAATAACTTTGACCCCATTCTAACACTTATTACCAAGAACATTTCAGAAAATAGATTAGTCAAAATACACTTTGTCTTCATTAGTATTCTCCTATGTCATGGACTAGCTAATGATTTCTATTACTAATCATCATTATAAACAGATCATATTTGGAAGCTTCATGACAGTTTTTAGGCATTCTTTTGCTTTAATTGCTGTGGAAAAAAGAAAATTTTATTATATAATGATATTATCTTTCAGTCAGCAAAATAAATTGGATACCCACTGTGTGAATAAAACAGTGCAGACAGGTTTGGGAGGATATAAAGGAAGAAAATGGCATTTTCCTTCTCTTTCCTGAAGTACATAAGATATTTGGAAAGGCAGAGTATAGTCAAGTGAAATGGACTTCTGAGTCCCTAAAGAGATTGCAAAGAATTACTCTGTAGCATATGCAGCTTCTTATAGAAAGAGAGTTATTTATTTATTTATTTATTTAAATTTTCTTTACATTATTGTGTTGGTTTTGCCATACATTGACATGAATCTGCCATGGGTATACATATGTTCCCCTTCCAGAACCCCCGTCCCACCTCCCTCCTGATTCCCTCTCTCTAGGTCTTTTCTTTTTTTATTGAAGGAAAATTGCTTTACAGAATTTTCTTTTCTGTCAAATCTCAACCTGAATCAGCCATAGGTACACATGTATCCCCTCCCTTTGGAACTTCCCTCCCATCACCCTCCCCATCCCACCCCTCTAGGTTGATACAGAGCCTCTGTTTGAGTTTCTTAGCCATATGGCAAATTCCTGTTGGTGATCTATTTTATATATGGTAATGTAAATTTCCATGTTACTCTTTCCATACATCTCACCCTCTCCTCCCCTCTCCCCGTGTCCACAAATCTATTCTCCATGTCATATTTCTCCATTGCTGCCCTGTAAATAAATTCTTCAGTACCATTTTTATAGATTCTGTATATATGCATTAGAATACAATATTTATCCTTTTCTTTCTAGCTTACTTCACTCTGTATAATAGGTTCTAGGTTCACCCATCTCATTAGAACTGACTCAAAGGTGTTCCTTCTTATGACTGAGTAATATCCCATTGTATATATGTACCAAAACTTCTTTTCCTTCATCTGTTGATGGACATCTAAGTTGCTTCCGTATTCTAGTTATTGTAAATAGTGCTGCAATGAACAATGGGATACATGTATCATTTTCATTTTTGGTTTCCTCAGGGTACATGCCTAGGGGTGGGATTGCTGGGTCATATGGTGGTTTTATTCCCAGTTTTTTAAGGAAACTCCATACCATCTTCCATAGGGCTGTATCAATTTACATTCCCACCAACAGTACAAGAGCATTCCCTTTTCTCCACACCCTCTCCAGCATTTATTGTTTATAGACTTCTTGATGATGGCCATCTGACTGATGTGAGGTGGTATCTCATTGTAGTTTTGATATGCATTTCTCTAATAACGAGTGATGTTGAACATCTTTTCATATGTTTGTTATCCATCTGTATGTCTTTCTTTGGAGAAATGTCTATTTAGGTCTTTTTCTCATTTTTTTGATTAGGTTGTGTGTTTTTCTGGTATTGACTTGTATGAGATGCTTGTATATTTTGGAAATTAATCCTTTGTCAGCTGTTTCATTTGCTATTATTTTCTCCGATTCTGAGGGTTGTCTTTTCACTTTGCCTATAGTTTCCATCACTGTGCAAAAACTTTAAAGCTTAATCAAGTCCCACTTATTAATGTTTGTTTTTATTTCCATTACTCAGAGGATGTTGCTTTAATTTATGTCATCAAGTGTTCTGCCTATGTTTTCCTCTAAGAGTTTTAAGGTTTCCAGTCTTACATTTAGGTCTTTAATCCATTTTGAGTTTATCTTTGTGTGTGGTGTTAGGAAGTGTTCTAATTTCATTCTTTTATATGTAGCTGTCCAGTTTTCCCAGCACCATTTCTTGAAGAGCCTGTCTTTGCCCCATTGTATAATCTTGCCTCCTTTGTCAAATATAAGGTACCCTTAGGTGCATGGGTTTATTTCTGGGCTTTCTATCTTGTTCCATTGGTCTATGTGTTTGTTTTGTTAGAGTACCATACTGTCTTGATGACTGTAGCTTTGTAGTATAATCTGAAGTCAGGAAGGTTGATTCCTCCAGCTCCATTCTTCTCAGGAAGGCTTTGGCTATTCAGGGTCTTTTGTGTTTCCATATGAATTGTGAAATTTTTTGTTCTAATTCTGTGGAAAATGTAATTGGTAATTTGATAGGGATCACATTGAATCTGTAGATTGCATTTGGTAGTATAGTCATTTTCATAATATTTATTCTTCCTACCCAGGAACATGGAGTATCTCTCTATCTGTTTATGTTGTCTTTTATTTCTTTTGTTAGTGTATTATAATTTTCTGTGTATAGTTCTTTTGTCTCCTTAGGTAAGTTTATTCCTAGATATTTAATTCTTTTTGTTGCAATGGTGAATGGGATTGATTCCTTAATTTCTCTTTGTGATTTTTCATTGTTAGTATAGTATATAGAAATACAAGTGATTTCTGTGTATTGATTTTGTAACCTGCAAATTTGCTGAATTCACTGATTAGCTCTAGTAATTTTCTGATACTATTCTTAGGGTTTACTATGTACAGTATTATGTCATTTGCAAACAGTGAGAGATTTACTTCTTTTTTGATCTGGATTCATTTCTTTTTCTTCTCCGATTGCTGTAGCTAGGACTTCCAGAAATATGTTGAATAATAGGGGTGAAAGTGGACATCCTCGTCTTGCTCTTGATCTTAGGAGGAATACTTTCAGTTTTTCACCACTGAGAATCATATTTGCTGTAGGCTTATCATATATAGCCTTTATGTTGAGGTAGATTTCTTCTATGCCCATTTTTGAAGAGCTTTAATCATAAATGGGTATTTAATTTTGTCAAAGGCTTTTATCTTTCAGTTTGTTGATATGGTATATCACATTGATTATTTGCATATACTGAAGAATCCTTGCATTCCTAGAATAACCCCAACTTGATCATGGTGTATGAGCTTTGTGATGTGTTGCTGATTTCTGTTTGCTAAAATTTTGTTGAGGATTTCTCACATCTATGTTCATCAGTGATACTGGCTGGCAGTTTTCTTTTTGTGTGTGTGTTGTCTTTGTCTGGGTTTGGTATCAGGGTGATGTGGTCTTGTAGAATCAATTTGGAAGTGTTCCTTCCTCTGCAATTTTTTGAAAGTTTTAGAAGAATAGGCATTAACTCTTCTCTATATGTTTGACAGAATTTTCCTGTGAAGCCACCTGGTCTTGGGATTTTGTATTTTGGGAGATTTTTTATCACAATTTAAATTTCAATGCTTCTAATTGTGTTGTTCATAATTTCTATTTCTTCTTGGTCCGGTCTTGGAAGATTGAACTTTTCTAGGAATCTGCCTATTTCTTCCAGCTTATCCATTTTCTTGTCATTTGGTTATTGATAGTAGCCTCTTATAATCCTTTGTATTACTGCATTGTCTGTTGTAACCTCTCCTTTTACATTTCTAATTTTGTTGATTTGATTCTTCTCTTTGTCTCTCTTTTTTTTTCTTGATGAGTCTGGTTAAAGGTTTCTCAATTTTGCTTATCTTCTCAAAGAACCAGTTTTTAGATTTGTTAATCTTTACTATTGTTTCTTTCATTTCTTTTTCATTTATTTCTGCTCACATCTTTATGATTTCTTTCCTTCTACTAATTTTGGGGTTTTTTGCTCTCCTTTTTCCAGTTGTTTTAGGTGTAAAGTTAGGTTGCCTATTCGATGTTTTTCTTGTTTCTTGAGATAGGATTGTATTGCTATAAACTCCCTGCTTAGAACTGCTTTTGCTGCATCTCACAGGATTTCAGTTGTGTTTCATTGTCATTTTCTTCTAGAAGTTTTTCTATTTCCCTTTTGATTTCTTCATTAACCTGTTGGTTGTTTAGAAATGTATTGTTTAATCTCCACGTTTGTGTTTCTTACAATTTTTTTTTCTTATAATTGAAGTCTAGTCTCATAATGTTGTGCTTGGAGAAGATGCTTGATAAGATTTCAACTTTTTTAATTTCACTGAGGTTTGATTTGTGACCCAAGATGTGGTCTGTTCTGGAGAATGTTCCATGTGCACTTAAGAAGAAGATGTATTCTTCTACATTTGGACTGAATGTGCTGAAGTTATCAATGACATCCATCTCATCTAATATATCATTTAAGGCTTATGTTTCCTTATTAATTTTCTATTTTGATGATCTGTCCTTTGGTGTGAGTGGGGTATTACAGTCTCTTACTATTATTGTGTTACTGACAATTTATCCTTTTATGTCTGTTACTGTTTGTCTTATGTATTGAGGTGCTCCTATGTTGGGTGCATAGATATTTACAATTGTTATGTCTTCCTTTTGGATTGATCTCTTGATCTTATGTCGTGTCTGTCCTTATCTCTTGTAATCTTCAAGTTATATTTTTTTCTGATAAGAGGATTGCTACTCCAGCTTTCTTTTGCTTCTCATTTGCATGGAATATATTTTTCCATCCTCTCACTTAGTCTATATGTATCTTGAGGTCTGGAGTGTGGTTCCTCTGGATAGCATAAATATGGGTCTAGTTTTTGTATCCATTCAGCCTGTCTGTGTCTTTTCATTGGAGTATTTAATCTATTTACATTTAAAGTAATTATATATATATATATATATATATATATATGTTCCTATTTCCATTTTCTTAATTGTTTGGGGTTGATTTAGTAGGTCTTTTTCCTTCTCTTGTATTTGTTTACTATATAAGCAGCTTTAACATTTGTTGTAAAGCTAGTTTGGTGATACTCAATTCCCCTAATGTGTGCTTGCCAGAAAAGCTTTTTATTTCTCCATCAGTTTTGAATGAGATTCTTGCTGGGTACAGTAATCTTGGTTGATTTTTCCCTTTCAGTACTTTAAAGATATCCTGCCATTCCCTTCTGGCCTTCAGAGTTTCTGCTGAAAGATCAGCTGTTAAACATATGGGTTTTGCCTTGTACGTTACTTGTTGCTTTTCCTTTGATGCTTTTAATATTATTTCTTTGTGTTTAGTCCTTGTTAGTTTGATTAGTATGTGTCTTGGCATGTTTCTCCTTGGATTTATCCTGTATAGGGCTCTTTGTGCCTAATGGACTTGATTGACTATTTTTCCTTTTCCATCCTGGGAAAGCCTGGCTTGGAGAATTTTGAGCATTACTTTACTAGTGTGTGAGATGAGTGCAACTGTGCAGTAGTTTGAGCATTCTTTGGCATTGCCTTTCTTTGGGAGTGGAATGAAAACTGTCGTTTTCCAGTCCTGTGGCCACTGCTGAGTTTTCCAAATTTGCTGGCATATTGAGTGCAGCACTTTCACAGCATCAGCTTTTAGGATTTGAAATAGCTCAGCTGGAATTCCACCACCTCCACTGGCTTTGTTTGTAGTGATGCTTTCTAAGGCCTACTTGATTTCACCTTCCAGGATGTCTGGCTCTAGCTGAGTGTGAGTGATCACACCATCGTGATTATCTGAGTCATGAAGATCTTTTTTATACAGTTCTTCTGTGTATTTTTGCCACCTCTTCTTAATATCTTCTGCTTCTGTTAGGTCCCTACCATTTCTGTCCTTTATTGAGCCCATTTTTGCATGAAATGTTCCCTTGGTATCTCTAATATTCTTGACGAGATCTCTAGTCTTTCCCATTCTGTTATTTTCTTCTATTTCTTTGCATTGATCGCTAAGGAGGCTTTCTTATTTCTCCTTGCTATTCTTTGGAATTCTGCATTCAGGGAATTCTAAATTCAGAATTCTGAAATACAGGGAAATACTGAAATGTAAACTAATATTTGAAAATAACTGAGTATTTGCAATCATTGAGGTCATTACTTTTAGATGGTTTTGTAGTTATGTCTTTGTGCTATGTGTGTTATGTACTAAACTACTGCAGTTGTGTCTGACTCTTTGCAACCCCTACAGGCTTCTCTGTTCATGGGATTCTCCAGGTAAGAATACTAGAATGGGTTGCCATTCCTCCTCCAGGGCATCTTCCTGACCCAGGGATCAAACCTGTGTCTCTTACATCTGCATTGGCGGACAGGTTCTTTACCACTAACGCCACCTGGGAAGTTACGTTCTTAGTGTCTTGATTCTGTATTTTTCATATGTGTGTGTGTGTGTGTGTGTGTGTGTGTGTGTGTGTGTGTATGCATACACGCTCACTAAGTCACTTCAGTTGTTTCTGACACTTGGCGACCTATGGGCTGTGGTCCAGAGGATATTGGAGTGGCTTGCCATTTCCTTCTTCAGATGATCTTCGTGACCCAGGGATCAAATCTGTATCTCCTATGCCTTCTACATTGGCAAGCACATTCTTTACCACTAGTGCCCCATGGGAAGTCCAGTGGCTTTTCATCTTTCCATCAATGGATCACTTTGCTTTCAGATACAGGTTTAGCCCTATTGCCAACAGGAAAACACCTGTCCTTCAGAAGAATTTTTGGAAATTTGAGAACAGTATCAGATCGAACTTTTTGCTTTCTTCTGAATTTTGTATTCTAGTTTCTCAGAACTTACCCTTATCTTCCTGCTAAGGACAATTTAACCTAGTTGTTAGGAGCAGGGTCTCTGAGTAATGTGATTAATTTTAGGATATCCTCTTGAGGCACAAAGAGGACAAAGGCACTGAAAATAGATCTGGAGAGACAATTAGAAAATAACTAGCCTGATTCTGCTATATTCCTTCAGTTTTTAGTAGGAAAATAAAACTGATCTGAAACAGCATAGAGATGATGTATCTATATTTCAACAAGGCTTTCCAAAGTATTTCTCATTAGCAGAAGGATATTATGACATAAATTAACATGCAGATAGATTTTATAAGAGATTTCCTAAACTTATTATTTATTCCCTGAGCCAATATATTCTTGTGCAGATTGAAGAAAATGACAGAGTATTTTCTACTTCCTTTGATTTAAATAAATAAATTGAGACACTCCTTTAGGATGCCTGAAGTGAAATAGAATAGAACTCTGCCTGTTTCTCTATATTTGACTTATTTATCAATGAACCTGAATGAGAAAATAAATGTATGCTTCTGACAGTTTTAGGACACATGAACTAACTTAGGACACAGAATTAATGTGTTTATCAACAAAACTGGTGTTATAAAACTACAAAATCCCACCATGGTGAAAGTAGTCAAATGGCGATTTAATGGAGATTTTATTTATATATTTATTTTAATATTATGTGTTAATTTATGTGACTAGAATTTATTTTTGACATAAATACATGCACACTCATACCCACACCTACCTCCCCATGAAGCTTTCTTTCCTTAATATTTATTTATTAATTTGTCTGTGGTGGGTCTTAGTTACAGCATTTGGGAATCTTTATTTGTGGCATGCAAAATCTTAGTTGCGATATGTGGTACCTATTTTCCTGACCAGGGATGGCATACAGGCCTCTGCATTGGGAACACAGAATCTTAGCCACTGGACTGCCTGGGAAATCCCCACCACACTTCACTCCTCAAAAGTTTTGAAAAGTAAACTACAGAAAGCAAGAGTGGAGAGATCAATTAATTAATTATTATATGTCATTATAGACTTGAGGTCTTCAGTTGCTTGTATATTCTTTTGGGCCCAAAGTGTGGTATAACTGTCAGGAACTAATCTTGTATTAACCCATATAATGTGTTGATTAAATACAATAGTATACAAAAAAATTAAAATATATAGTTCTCAAATTACATCCACCTTACTTACTCCTCTTCCCCTTGTGTCATTTGCTCCAAAAGGCATTGACATTATTTGAAATATTGCATGGTTAAGACTGTCAAATTTTGATTAGTTTCTTGTAGTACATTATCTCCATCCTTGGAAATTTTTAAATTTCTTTAATACATTGTCAATTAGCATACTTTTGTTTTCACGCTATTCACATGAAATCAGATGAAATTAACTTCCTTTTATGCATGAGAAAACTGACATATACTACTAGATTGAGTGACTTTCCCAGTGTCATAGCTACTTAATATAGAAATGTGACCAGAATTTATTTTTTGACATTCACTCTAAATTTCTCTTATAAATATATCACACTGCACGGTGTTTTGCTTCCTACAATGTTAATATGGATTTTCTATTAGTATAAAATAAAGTTTCTGCCTACATTCTCTAACAACGTTTAGTTTATAGAAATAAATTCCATGTGAAAAAAATCAGATTCGTATATGAAATCTAATTCTGCCTATTTTAATATTCAGTTTTTTAAGGCGTTAACAAGTGTAGAAGCTAAAAACATGTCCTGAGTATTTTAGATCTGTTCAATTTACCATTTAGGGTAAATATTTTAAAATTTAAAACCTAAATAATTTGTAAGTTATTCACAAAATTTAACAACATAAATTAAAACTTTGGTATTATTAAGACTTTGGTATTATATAAACCAATAAAATGTTATGGTTGCATCATCAGCCAAGTATATGTTCTTTTTTTTTGATGTTATCACAAAATGATAGTTGTAAACATTTTTTATCAAGTGTATGTTGCATCCACAAGAAGATGCCTTGTCAAGACATCTATGTGAAAAGTTAATGAATCACATAGTCCTACCTAGACTGTAATATCATGTTCTAGTCATTTCTCAATAATACATTTATCATTTATGTTATGTACAATTTTAAAATCTAGTATGATGTATTTATTAATAAAATAAAAATAATCTACCATCCTTCATTTCACACTCCACATAGAAAAAATCAGACAACACAATTTAACTCTTGACAACTTAATCTGAACTGATAATGGTAAATTTTACTGCTTAAAGTCATACCATATTTTCTCATAATTTTCATTTGTTTATATTAATCATGACTCACTAATAAAAATAGTACAATAAAATAGAGTTTTAGATTAAAAAATAACAATGATAACTCACAGAAAAGATTTTAGTTAAGTGACTTTGGACACCCATTTTGTTGTCTTGTTTGGTCTTTTAATTTTCTGAGAAATACTGCTGTCTCCATCTATATGATTATCATGGAAAGAACAATTTTTTAAAACATGATCCTCCCCTTAAAAATAAAGTTGACATTAAATAGCAGGAATCTCATCTAGGTTCTGTAAATCAGTTTCTTGGAATTTTAGAACTTGAAATATTGATGAATCTTTGAACATTCAGATATAATATAGTGTCAGTTAGTGCTCAGTTTGTTGTTCTTTAGTTGCTAAGTAAAATCCGATTCTTTATTGACTCCTGGCACGATAGCCCACCAGGCTCCTTTGTCCATGGAATTTTCCTGGCAAGAATACTGGAGTGGGTTGCCATTTCCTACTCCAGTGGATCTTCCTGACCCAGAGATCAAACCTGTGTCTCCTGCTTTGCAGGCAGATTCTTTACCACTGAGCCATCAGGGACTCAAGTGTTAAATTAGATTTGATTATTAATAAAGGGGCTTCTCTGGTGACTCAAATGGTAGTCTGCCTGAAATGCAAGAGACCCAGGTTTGATCCCTGGGTTGGGAAGATACCCTAAAGAAGGGAATGGCAACCCACTCCAGTATTCTTACCTGGAGAACCCCATGGACAGAGGAACCTGGTGGGCTACAGTTCAAGGGTTACAAAGAGTTGGACATGACTGAGTGACTAACACTTTCACTATGATTTAAGTGAGTAGAAGATTACTTGAAAGTGAAAGAGCTTTTCAGAAGCTTATTTATCTCTCATATTAAAGAAATATTGAGGTAGATACTCCTCTGTTGGTTTAGTGATACCATAATCACCAGGTCACTAGGTTCCTTCTGTACTTTTTACTCTGCCATCCTGAACACTAATTTTCATCTTCTTGTGGATGTTATCACCCAATATGGCTGCCGGCACTCTAGCTGCCACATTTTCACTTTAGTCAATAGGCAGGAGGGATGAAGGAAAACATCAAATGTTAACTTATGATTTCCTCCTGAACAAATTTTACCTCTTTGGCCACCACTGTGGGAAAAGAGGCTAGAAAATATGACCTTTATTCTGTGAGGCAGGGTGGATCATCTATATATCACAGTTGTATTATGAATAAAGTGAGAATAAATGGTATTATTCCAGTCAGTAGTGATCCACATTATAAAAGTAAGGCTTATAGGATGGTGGTGTTTGTGTTCTGTCAGTGAACTGAAGAATAGAAAAGACTGTTTAAGACAAAGTGAGGCAGACATTTAAGGAACAACAACATGTATGAGAAAAAATGATCAGCCTGCTCTCTACAGCAGACCCTTCCTGGGCTGCATCCCTGCCCAGTGTCACTCCCCAGTGAAAAGAGTGGGACATACATAATTCAAGCCCACCAATGAGTCCCCATTCTGTACTTTACTAGCTATCATTTTTGTCCTCTTCAAATTCGTATATGTCAAAGGAAAATATTAATCCTGTGTCATAAGATTTTTTTTCAAAGACTAAAAGATAATACATCAATATTTGTGAATTATAATGCACTATAAAAAGGAAAGTTTAAACTGTTTTGATGGTAATATTAGTTGACCTCAGAATATGACAGTGCTTTGAATTCAAATAGCTTACATCAGGATTGATTCTAAATTAAGAAAAGTAAAAGTTCTAACCACTATTTGATGCAATCTAGATTCAGTCAGGAGACGACAAAAAATTAAGGAAAAGTCAGAAGGAATAAAGTTCTTGACATGGCAGTATTATAGGACTTTGGTTAAGAAAGAGTTGTCCAACATGGTCCAGTTTTGTGTAAGTCTATTTGTTCCATCTCACACCAGGAGTCTCAGATGACTTTCATCTCGAGATCCCCATGAAATTTCAGTTGACCAGACTCCCTAAATGGCTTTTTGTTTGACCTTAAGCTTTAAGAAGCAAGAAACCACCTGCAATTCAGGAGACCCCGGTTTGATTCCTGGGTCAGGAATATCTGCTGGATAGGCTACCAATTCCACTATTCTTGGGCTTCCCTTGTGGTTCAGCTGGTAAAGAATCTACCTGCAATGTGGGAGACTTGGGTTCGATCCCTGGGTTGGGAAGATGATCTGGAGGAGAGAAAGGCTACCCACTCCAGTCTTCTGGCCTGAAGAATTCCATGGACTATAACAGTCCATGGGGTCTCAAACAGTGAGACATGACTGAGTGACTTTCATTTCACTAAGCTATAAGAAGCAAGGTAATCTTCACTGACTCATTTGCTTTTATTCCTATATAAATTGGAAAGATTTTTGTATTCCATTACAGAATGATGCAACCATTTTTATCTATCCATCTCTGATTTATTCCTCTATTTTTCCTTCTTTAAATACATAATCATTTGATAAATATTAAAATATGCATTAGATACTGTTAGAAAGCCAGTGATATATAGGGTATCATGTCCACATTAAAAATAATGTACTCTAAGATTTGAGACAGCCATGTGTATGTGATACATACTGAAGTCATAGAGCACAACAAACTACTGATGAAATTTCCTGACAGTAAGGGTTACAAAAAAAATAAGAATAGCTATAACATTTGACATATAAATATGTATATATAATCTTGATATAAAGGGTTATTTTTCACTAATTTTATTTAACCATTAGGTAGTGATCTTTGTGAGAAGCATTATTGCCTTCAAATTGATCAACCAGAATCATTTCTTCAACTTTGATCTCAATCAAGTTCCATACTTTCACTGTTTGTTTTCCTCCGATCTCCTACTGTCCTTTAGCATCCTGCAACCTATTCAATCTAAACATGTTAGCCTACGTGGCAGACCCTTACTCTGACTTCTCTATGTGATTAATACATCGTCATATTCTCAGTTAATTAGACCCAAGAAATCATTGGTAACAAACATTCTCTTTTTTTGGTGCGACATTCCTTTCTTTGTTTCATCATTTTGTTCACCAGCTTCTGTGTTTTCCTTCTCACTCTCTCTCATACAATTATTCTTTTCTTTCCTTTTTCACATCAACCATCTTTGGCAGTATATGGAACACTGTAGCTCATTATTCAGGTTTGGTATTGATGCTAAATACCCTTTGTACAATTATTTAGATCACTAAATACCCACTATATCTTGTGCTGCTTGGGGCTATGTGTAGAAGAATGGTGGACTTAAAAGAATGCTTGGAAGAAAACCCTTACATGGGGCTTGACTTGCCACAGTTGGTGGATCACATGGGAAACAAAGACACTACTAGAGTGGATCAGTGGACCAACAGAGGAGGACTTATTGCTTAGAAGCATCTGGAAACATTCCTGAGCCACCTCATGAAACACCTTGCCCCTGTAGATACACATACATAGATGAGCCCCATCCACATGGACTCCACAACCCAACTGTGAACCTAGTTTCCACATCTCTGTCTTTTGAAGACAACGTTGTCCTATTGACAGTCAATATTCACCTTCTTCTTTTGAGAAACGTCTTTCCACTATGTGTTCATAATGTCAATGTCAATAAATGAGTGATATTCATGTAGCAAAAAAAAAAGGCCATAAGAGTTATGGCTTATCCGAATGTGCAGGTGCTGGATAGTACAGAACTGCAAGGCTATAGCTGGATAATTGGAAGAACTGCCATGGTTTTCCAAAAGAGGTTGATTCTTCCTTATTTCAACCTGCTAAATTATACACAAGGTCATCTTATTTGCAAACTCTGTCCCAGGACAAAACTATGAAGGGAATGCTTTCCCATACTGCTTGTGAGAATAAATCTTCATGCTACCATTTTGGGAGAAAAATGTTGGCATTATGTGCGAATAAATAGTATATATTCAAGTTTGAAATGTCAGACAACTATGGAAATGAAGACAGTATATCTATGTCAGTGCCATGCTGCTGCTGCTAAGTCACTTCAGTCGTGTCTGACTCTGTGCGATCCCATAGACGGTAGCCCACCAGGCTCCTCAGTCCCTGGGATTCTCCAGGCAAGAACACTGGAGTGGGTTGCCATTTCCTTCTCCAATGCATGAAAGTGAAAAGTGAAAGTGAAGTCTGACTCCTAGTGACCCCATGGACTGCAGCCTACAAGGCTCCTCTGTCTATGGGATTTTCCAGGCAAGAGTACTGGAGTGGGTTGCTATTGCCTTCTCTGATGTCAGTGCCATACATGAGTCTAATAAAGAATTTTGAGAAAAATAGCTGTGCACTAAGAATACTACTTGAATGATTCTATTTATACACATACCCCAGAATAAAAACAGATGAAACATAACTGTGGGGTCAGCAAGGCAATTTAGGGAATAAATTTTAAAAGAAAAAGGAGGAATGATGAGTGGAAAAATCAAAGTAACTGTGAAATTTTAGTAGGGGAAAGAGGAAACAGCAAGTAGAAAATGATTTGGGAAGACATTTGAAATATTCTATTTCTTGTTCCTGGGGGAAGTGATATGGGTATTCACTTTGAGATAAATCATACTGTGTATTTTTCTTTAGATGTGTTATGATTTTCAATGAAGAAGCATTTGTGTAAAACTCTAATACCTAGAGATAAAGTCTCTATTTAAATTTTCTTCCCAGAATATAAAAATAAAAAAGGATGATACAAAAATGGAGCACTCATCAAGGCAATAAAAAAATGTTAAGGATATTCAGGTAGCAGAAGCAATAGATGTCCTGTTCAATCTGTTGTGTTGCCATGGCTATGTTTACAAAATACATGCTGGGTCCATACTGAAGTAAAATAATGTAAAAAATGCTTATCTAAAAGCCAAAGTCAAGGTTCTCTTCTCTTCCTGTGAGCATGGGCTCTTTCTGATAGGAAATGGCAGAGGACATACTCAGGAAGTCTCATACTTTGAAACTTATACCAGTTTTAAAAATTATTGAGAGTGTTATTTACTGCTAAAGAAAAATAAATGCTTAAACAGTTACCATTTTTAAAGTGAAAGTTGTATAAAAAGGAGGGAAATGTGAAGAGATATATTACAAAATTGTCAGGCAATAAGCTGCATACCAAGTCTAAAAAGAGAAGGAAACGCAGGAAGCTGTACTTCAGAATTTCTACTTCATTAATCTTCTGTTCTACAGCTATATAAATCTCTAGTTCTGTAGCAGTTTTGGAAATTTTCTTTATAAAGATTACATTTCACGGTTTCATATCCATAAAACATAACTTTAGATCCAGTTTTATAAGAAGCCTGTGTAGAATGAAATCCATTTAATGTAGTAAGAATTCTTACTACCACATGTAGTAAGAATGCTTCTTCTATGAAAATGATTTAAAATTTCAAACCATGCAACTCACCGTGAACATTGTTGAGGTCAATGTCTATTCCAGTGTACATCAAGGATGTAATCAATATAAACAGGTTGCGGTTGACATTTTGTTAAATATGGTAGCCACAGTAGTAAACATTCTGTCAATGGACGACCAACTCCACTGAAAGTTGAATCATGTATTTGTTTTACCAAATGTATATAGCAAAATCTTTTGGTTAGATACCTAATAAATTTATACATTTTTTCATTTCTCACATTATACAGTAAGAGTCTACTTGGCCCCATAAATAAATCATTAATTTTCTTTCTTACTCTTTAATATGTTACTACCAATCTCCTTTAATAATTACCATATCCCTCCTCCGTCTCAGCAGACAATATGTCTCTAATTATTTCAACTGTTTTTTGCTTAAGAATATTATATATTTTAAGATTTTTTTTGTTGTCTCTTATATGTTCCAAAGTCCCAGAAGGAAACAGATGGCATACTCCAAAATGAAGTAATTAAGAAGAGTTTTAATAAAGCAGCTAATTATAAAGTTGTGGGTGAAGTGAAGAGAACCATTATGGAAAAGTGCAGTAACCCCAGGCTAGTGAACTTGAATCAGCAAGGGACAGCAGTGTTTCCTACAAGTAGAAGAGAACTATGTCCAGGAGTTTTGATGTTCCCTAGAGACAACGAATGAACCTAAGTAAAATATATCCTGGCCATACTGTTGCCCACCCTGTGTTCTGCCAGTGCCTCCCACTAGCTGAAACTAACTGTAAGCAGAAGGCAAAGGAGCCTGCTTGTATAGTTCATAAAGATGAAATATTTTGCTAAGCAAAGAGGATGAAGCAAACAGAAAATATCCATCATGTATCCAACATGAGAAAAACCTCATATTTGTGTTATGGCACAGTATAATGATTTGCACTCTCATTCATATTTTCTTTTGAAGTTTTTTCCTGATGAATTGTCCTGTAATCTTAACTTTTGTGCACTATTAACTCTATAACCTATACATTTTATTTTTAAATCTAAAACACCATGAGTTCAGAAACTCTATTAGCTCACTAGTTTAGGTCTTTCCACACATTTGGAGTCAGACAAAAAAATGACTTCAATTCTGCCTCTTTATCTTAAAGATATGTTAATTAGATCAGCCTCATTTTCTTCTTTTGAACAATGGAGATTGTAATAATACCTAGTAATAAGTTTCCAAAGGAATAGATGAAAAGTATTTTAAAGTGTTTAATACAATTCTAGACTTGGGCTTCCAAAAAGGCAGAAACTGAAATGCACCTTGCATTCATTAAGCAGAAATATAAGACAGGAATATAAAACAAGGAAGCCTGCCAAAACAAGAATGCATTTCTGAGTTCACTGCTGTTATGGGTCACTGATGTCTGATCATACCAGTACATTATGAAAAGCCTATTAAATGCATTTTAGAACTGATTACCCAGAGGGGAAAAAATGAAACCTATATCCATTAGTTCTAATTCTCTTTTGCTCATGGGCTATCACTCCAGTGTTCACTGCTTCACATCACAAGATTATATGTGCCTGAATGAACGTAATTTCCTGAGGATACCCTGTGCCTAACCTGTTCCTGTGCCTGGAACTGGTTGCTGTGGCCACTGTTGGAGTAAGAGTTTGGGATGAAAGGATTCTGAAATGATGCATAAGAAATGTGTACCACACTTACTGACACATGACAGATATGCTATGGCCTGTAAACATAAATATAATCTTGTTATGATCAATTAACCACCAAACATTGAAATAACACAATAAATATCTCCGAGTATGAAATTACCAATGTGTGAGATGGAATGTGCTAAGAATTTGAACATGTTACTGTATAGATAAAATTGAGTTCTGACAAAGAATGTCAATCAATTGAAAACTTCCCATTGGCTTTCTCAGAATTTTCAGATACACATTTCTCTTTTTCCTCTCACTTGACAATTATTAACAAAATATTCACTATGAACAAAAATATTCAAATTCAGTAACTCATCATTTTTTTATTGAGTATCTACTATGTGTCAGATATTGTTCCATAGGCAAAGGATACAGCAATGAACAAGCGTTTCAAACTCTTACGCTCATTCTAGCGGTAGAGACAAATAACTGAGGGAGAAGTGACCTGTAGATTGTACTAAAGTAGTAAGTATCATGAAGAAAAATTAGGCAGTGAAGAGCACTATGACAAATGCTAGAAATGGGAAGGGGGACTATTTTATGTAATGTGGTTAAGGACGCCAACTAGAGATGAAGTAGGTAAGAATGTAGGGTATGCGGACATTGATAGAGGAGCTTTTTATGGAGAAAGAGCAGCCAGAGCACAGATCTCAACCATGACTTACATATTCAAGCAAAATTCTAGCCAGTGTGGCTAGGATGTAGTTGAGTTCAGTTATTGTTGTTGTTCAGTTGTTCAGTCATGTCTGTCTCTTTGTGATCTCATGGACTGCAGCACCCCAGGCTTCCCTGTACTTCACCATTTCCCATAACCGGCTTAAACTCATGTCCATTGAGTCTGTGATGCCATCCAACCATCTTTTGCTCTGTCATCCCCTTCTCTTGCCTTCAATCTTTCCAGGTATTAGGGTTGTTTGCAATGAACCTGCTCTTCACATTGGGTGGCCAAAGTATTTGAGCTTCAGCTTCAGTGTCAGTCTTTCCAATGAATATTCAGGGTGGATTTCCTTTAGGATTGATGGGTTTGATCTCCTTGCAGTCCAAGGGACTCTCAAGAGACTTCTCCAAAACCACAGCTCAAAAGCATCAATACTCCCATGCTCAGCTTTCTTTATAGTCCAACTCTCACATCCATACATGACTACTGGAAAAACTGTAGCTTTGACTAGATGGACCTTTGTTGGCAAAGTAATGTCTCTGCTTTTTAATATACTGTCTAGGTTGGTCATAGCTTTTCTTCCAAGGAACAAGCATCTTTTAATTTCATGGCTGCAGTCACCATCCGCCATGATTTTGGAGCCCCCAAAAATAAAGTCAGCCACTGTTTCCACTGTTTCCCCATCTATTTGCCATGAAGGGATGGGGCTGGATGCCATGATATTAATTTTTTGTATGTGGAGTTTTAAGCCAACTTTTTCACTCTCTCTCTTTCACTTTCATCAAGAGGCTCCTTAGTTCTTCACTTTCTGCCATAAGGGTGATGTCATCTGTGATTCTGAGGTTATTGATATTTCTCCTGGCAATCTTGATTCCAGCTTGTGCTTCATCCAGCCCAGCGTTTCACATTGTGCACTCTACATATAAGTTAAATATGCAGAGTGACAATATGTAGGCTTGACATACTCCTTTTCCTATTTGGAACCAGTCTGTTGTTCCATGTACAGTTTTAACTGTTGTTTCTTGACCTGCATAGAGATTTCTCAGGTGGTGGGTCAGGTGGGCTTGTATTCACATCTCTTTAAGAGTTTTCCACAGTTTGTTGTGATCCACACATTCACAGGGCTTCCCTGGTGGCTCAGCTGGTAAAGAATCTGCCTGCAATGAGGGAGACCTGGGTCTGATCCCTGATTTCGGAGGATTCCTCTGTAGAAGATAAAGGCTACTCACTCCAGCATTCTGGCCTGGAGAATTCCACAACTGAGCAACTTTCACTTCACTCAACTTTTAGGAATGCAGAGAAATTATTGAAGTAATTCAGGTTATTTGATTGTATGGTAGAACTGTGTGGTCGCAGAAGGGATGGTGAAAACAGATGGGCTGCCAGATATATTTTAAACATATAATCATGGAATCATCAGTTGAATTTGAAAAAGAGTGTGAGGAGGAGGGGAATCTGGAATGAGGAATTGAGCAAGAACCTGGGAGGATGTGGCTGTTATTGACTAAACTGAGGAAGATTGAGGGGAAAAATTAATATTGGAAGGACGAGTGTTTGTTTTTTGGCATGTTAAGTTTGAAAAAGCGGAGACATTACTTTACCAACAAAGGTCCATCTAGTCAAAGCTATGGTTTTTACCGTAGTCATGTATGGATGTGAGAGTTGGACCATAAAGAAAGCTGAGCACTGAAGAACTGATACTTTTGTGGTGTTGGAGAAGACTCTTGAGAGTCCCTTGGACTGCAAGGAGATCCAACCAGTCCATCCTAAAGGAAATCAGCCCTGAATATTCATTGGAAGGACTGATGTTGAAGCTGAAACTCCAGTACTTTGGCCACCTGATGTGAAGAATCAACTCATTGTAAAAGACACTGATGCTGGGAAAGATTGAAGGCAGGAAGAGAAGGGAATGACAGTGGATAAGATGGTGGATGGCATCACCGACACAATGGACATGAGTTTGAGTAGGCTCTGAGAGTTGGTGATGGACTGGGAAGGGAATCCTGGCGTGCTGCAGTCCATTGGGTCACAAAGAGTTGGACATGCCTGAGCAACTGAACTGAACTGAAGTTTGAAAGGCATTTGTTATCCAAATGGAGATATCGAACAACTGTTTTAATAGATGAGCCAGAGTTGAGATTAGCCTAGGAAGCAGATAAAAATTGGAGATTGTTCAATAACTTTTATTTGAGGCCAAAGAACTGGGTGAGTACAAGGGAGTTAATGTAGAGAAAGAGTAGAATAGGTCAAAGGACTGAGTCCTTGGGAATTCCAAAATTTAGTTGTTGGATATGAGAAATTACCAGCAAAAGAGACTGAGACAGAGTAACCAGATAGTAATTAAGAGAACCAGAAATGATATATAATACTTTAGAAGCCATTGGAAGATACCACTTTAGTGAAGCAGGAGTAAGGAGGGATGTCAAATGTTGCTGATACATCAAACATGATAAGAACTTAGAACTGGAAATGAAAAAGAGAAATGAGATAATAGCTATAAGGGGATATGGAAATAAATGACTTTTCAAAAATGTAAACCTTAATTGCATGTATATATTTTTATGTATTCAATACTTCAAGAGAGATAAATTGAAGATTTAATAGAGAAAGAAGATTATATAAGTGATCATTTACATTGTAAAATGCTGAGAAATAGTGGGTCTGACAAAAATCTGGGTGTGGTGTTAATTGGGCCACTAATTTTAATGGTAGATTCTGCTGGTTGCAGTTAGATTTCTGATATACCATCCTTCATCATATGCTTATGGCTGTGTCCTCTGAAGCCACATACTTCATTGAAAAAGGTATCGTGTTTTTCTGCCTAAAAGGATTAGTGAATCCCCTTTCACTCTAAGTGTGCATAATCTGTATATTTATTATTAGATGCTTATCTAATTTAAAAAAAAAAAACGGCACCCTAACAAGATAGGAATACCAGACCATCTGACCTGTCTCTTGAGAAACCTGTATGCAGGTCCAGAAGCAACAGTTAGAACTGGACATGGAACAACAGACTGGTTCCAAATGGGAAAAGGAGTACACCAAGGCTGTATATTGTCACCTGCTTATTTAACTTATATGCAGAGTACATCATGAGAAATGCTGGGCTGGAGGAAGCACAAGCTGGAATCAAGATTGCCAGGAGAAATATCAATAACCTCAGATATGCAGATGACACCACCCTTATGGCAGAAAGTGAAGAGGAACTAAAAAGCCTCTTGCTGAAAGTGAAAGAGGAGAGTGAAAAAGTTGGCCTGAAGTTCAACATTGAGAAAACTAAGATCATGGCATCTGGTCCCAACACTTCATAGCAAATAGATCGGGAAACAGTGTCAGACTTAATTTTTTTGGGCTCCAAAATCACTGCAGATGGGGATTGCAGCCATGAAATTAAAAATGCTTACTCCTTGGAAGGAAAATTATTACCAACCTATACAGCATATTAAAAAGCAAAGACATTACATTGTCAACAAAGATCCGTCTAGTCAAGGCTATGATTTTTCCAGTATTCATGTATGGAATATGAGAGTTGGACTGTGAAGAAAGCTGAGCACGAAAGAATTGATGCTTTTGAACTGTGGTGTTGGACATGACTCTTGAGAACCCCTTGGACTGCAAGGAGATCCAACCAGTCCATCCTAAAGGAGATCAGTCCTGAATGTTCACTGGAAGGACTGATGTTGAAGCTGAAACTCCAATACTTTGGCCACCTCATGCAAAGAGTTGACTCATTGGAAAAGACCCTAATGCTGGGAAGGATTGGGGGCAGGAGGAGAAGGGGACGGCAGAGGATGAGATGGCTGGATGGCATCACTGACTTGATGGACATGGGTTTGGGTGGACTGCAGGAGTTGGTGATGGACAGGGAGGCCTGGCGTGCTGCAGTTCATGTTGTCGCAAAGAGTCGGACATGACTGAGCGACTGAACTGAAATTTTTATCTAGACATATGATTTAAGTGTTAGGCATTTCAGTATTATGTCTATATTTCAAAAGTCTTGAGAACAAAAATGAGCAGATTTTGTTGCCCTTTTGAAATAAAACAAAAAACCTCAGTAGTTTTAAATTTTCATAAAATCTGGTAGCTTACACTAGTGAGATTTTGTGATCTGGGTAGATATGACATTGATGGAAAATATACGTGGGGAAATATATTGTTCTGATTTAGTAAACTTTTAAAACAGGACCTATTAATTTCCATTTTACAGTCATATGTCTGCTTGATTGTCCATATTTATTACTACCTACAATAAATGGCAGATGTTCAGAATTCACTTTCTTTCTCTTATTTCTCCTTTATTTTGTTTCAGTTTCACAGATGCTCAGTATGAAAAATGTTACTGGTATGTTATCGCGCTGGTCATCTTCCCTGTCCTAAATCATCCCTCTTTTTTTAAATATACATCCTTCATATCTGTTATTCACTTATTGTACTTTTATAGAACACCAAGCTGATATTAGTTTCTGTACTGTAGATTGCTTTGTCAAAGCAAACAAGTAGGGTCACAGTTATCTTTATAATCTTTAAACTCCAGGAACTAAGAACTGAACAGATTCTAGGATCAAATGTTGACCAGTATTTTCACAAGTGAGAAACATTTTTTAAAACATGATTCCTTTCTGGATTTTTATTTCAAATTATACATATTTTTAAAACCATCTTAAAATCTATGTGAGATACTTCACAATGCCTAGTGGCTTTATAAAATTATGGTGTCACACCACAAAAACTCCTTTATAGAGGCTTTTATTTTCAACAATACCATATATCATCCTCTGGATCCCACTGGCAATAATCTCAACCATTTATTTATTCTTGACTTCCAAAAGTAAATTCATCCAGCTTTGGGGGAAGGTATTGGAACAATTGTTGACTTCCCTGCATTTAGAGCCAAAACCTTTTATTTTTTTTCCTTAAAATGGCTGTTTTGTAAAGATGAATTGTGTGAAAGCTTTCACCTTTAAGCTGAGGATTTTTCCCTCTATTTAGCATGTCTGTCAACCAAGGATAGCCTTAGAATAAAACTACAAGTATATAAATTTTTTCACAGAGAGCATCATACATACTATTTCCATGAGTTTAACTCAGTGAAATTAGTTGAAAAACTCCACCTTCAGGATGATATTTTACTTGACTTTATAAAAAAAAAAATATGATCCTACTTCCACATACAGTAAGCAATATGGACATAAATACAATAAAGAAGAGGCACATTTTCACAAACGTAATACAGAATCCAAAAACATGATCTTATGGGGAATCTTAAAAAAATACAACTTTTTGGAAAAGCAACTGTCATTACTCAAGAGAAAAAATTGCCTATCATCAGAACAGCATTTTAGGAACTCTGTTAAAAAAAATCATTGAAAGTGGTCTGAAGGTTTGCTTTTAACACACTCCTTTTTAAATTTCCTGGTTAACATAGTGACTAATTAGAAGAAAGATGTTCATTCTTTTCCAACAACAACTCCCAAAGCTCCTTATTTATTTGATTATTTGAGTGGCCTTAATATCTCTCTAACTGTTCTTATCTTGGATTCTTGGACTTCTGGAAGATAGAGATCATTATGAGTCTGTGTTTTAACTGACTAACGTAAAGTGAAAGTGAAGTCGCTCAGTCATGCCCAATTCTTTGCGACCCCGTGGACTGTAGTCTACCAGGCTCCTCCATCCATGAGATTCTCTAGTCAAGAGTACTGGAGTGGGCTGCCATTTCACCAGTGCAAATTGGCAATCCATGAAGGATTTAAATGCTGGTAGGCTTAATTCACTATAGCAGCAAATGTAGATAAGATTAGACAAGACCCTTGTATTTTACATGGAACCATCCTGAAAAGAGTCTTTACTTCCGTTTAATTCAATCTTCCCAGTGTATTGGAAAGTTGGAGTTTTCAAATAATTGGGCAAAGCAGGACTGAGAGTAAGCAGTCTTATTCACCTAAAGTATCAGGGAATGGCTTTAGATCTGTTTTCTCTTTGGCTGTGGATAACTGAGAAGAATCATTACCACATCTGCCAAGAGGAAAAAGCAAAATACATAGTTTCACCAGAAATATACATCAATTCACAGCTTCTATGGATACTCAGGGAGTTTGAAGTCTCACAGTAATGGATCAGAGAAGCATGAAACATATGTCAAACTCAAAGATTTTCTTCCTTGTGAAGCTAAATAAAGCAGTAAGTAGTATTAGTATTCATGTCATAATGCCAGCCATGTTTCTATATGTCTTTTTTAAAATTTGAGATTATTTAAAAATTGAAGGCTTAAATTAGAGATTATTGTCATAAATTACAGTGTTATATATTTGTTAAGAGTCATTGCAACTCTAATGGTGATTTGAAAGCTATAAAACTTAAAGTGAATACAAAATGTTGCAACCGATAACTTAATTTGACTTATTTGATAATTTTTAAATTGAAGAAGAACCAAAGAACTGAGCCTATTTCTGAACATAGTGATTTGCTTTAGAGGTGCTTACTAAATCTAGGAAATTATTATTATTATTTTCAACTTCAACTTGTTGAATGAACAAAAATTATAGCATTAGAATTATCAACTGGACCATGTGTTTTCTTTTATGAAGTCAAAACTAGTATCTATTATTTATGAAAATATAAAATCACTATTTTTTCATGACTATTGGGAGATGTAAACAATTAGGGAGTGAAGTCAAATCAAAATATGGAGAGATTTAGATGCAGGTATATTTGGAGATGAAATATAAAAGAGAGATTTTTCCAGTGGTTATATGGACAAATGACTCAGTGAAGACTTTTCCAGAGAGATCCAATATTAGGAAAGCTATAGTAAACTATATGATTCTAGTTATGGTATTTGGGAGAAATGTGGAAGGAGAAGCATAGAATTCATTCAAGTCAATACATTTTTATTTAACATTAGACACTGTAGTGGGTCACAGAGAGATGATGACAAATACAGTATTACTCCTGACTTAGAATCAATTTATTAATCATTGTAATAAGTGCTATATTCTTGTGGTTCAGTCGCTCGGTCATGTCCAACTCTTTGCAACTCCTTGGACTGCAGCATGCCAGGCTTGCCTGTTCTTCACCATCTCCCAGAGCTTGGTCAAACTCATGTCCATTGAGTCCATGATGCCATCCAACCGCCTCATTCTCAGTCGTATCATTCTCCTCCTGCCTTCTATCTTTCCCAGCATAAGGGTCTTTTCAAATGAGTTAGAAAAGTGCTATGCTAGTGTATCAATTAAATGTTTTAGAGCAGAGGTTGCAATATAGCAAGCTAAAATTATTTAAAAGTACAAGTACATTTATTAATTTAAAAAAGTTTGGAGGATGGAGGGTTCCAAGGCTGGTTAATATAGATCAGTGATATGAGCACTCTGGGTTACTTTCTCTGAAATTCTTTTATATTTTCACTCAGGTGCCTGTTATGCATGAAATATCATATGTGACAGTATCCAAGATAATAAGTGGTTGAGGAATATCTTGGATTGAGTTGTGCTCCCCTCTCCTCCAAATTCACATGTTGAAGCCCTAACCCCCTAATATTTTAAAATGTAACTATTCAGGGATAGGACTTTTAAAGAGATGTCTAAGTTAAAATGAGACCATTTGATGTCTCGCACACAAGGTTATCATTACCATCTTTCTAAATTCCATATATATGCATTAGTATACTGTATTGTTTTTCCTACTGGCTTACTTCAGTCTGTATAATAGGCTCCAGTTTTGTTTGTAAAGAAAAAAATAAAAAGTAAAATTAAAAAAAAAATAAAGAGACCATTTAGCTGGGCTCTACTCCAGTCTGACTGGTCTTTTACTAAGATGAAATTTGGACATACATAGAGATGCCAGGGCACACATACACAAAAAAAGCAGTAAGTGGGTGACCATATAAAGGCAAGAAGAGAGGCCTCAAGAAAACCAACCCTTCTAGCACCTGATCTTAACTTCCAGGATCCAGAACAATGAGAAAATAAATTTCTGTTGTTTAAGCCTCCCACTCAGTGCTATTTTGTTGTGCAGTCCTAGAAAACTAATATAGGGAGTTTTTGGAGAGAGTGGCTGTCCTTATGTGTCTCTCTCATCTTCAGTTCAGTTCAGTTCAGTCGCTCAGTCATGTCTGACTCTTTGCAACCCCATGAAATGCAGCATGCCAGGCTTCCCTGTCCATCACCAACTCCCAGAGTCCACCCAAACCCATGTCCATCGAGTCAGTGATGCCATCCAGCCATCTCATCCTCTGTCTTCCCCTTTACCTCCTGCCCCCAATCCTTCCCAGCATCAGGGTCTTTTCTAGTGAGTCAACTCTTCACATGAGGTGGCCCAAGTATTGGAGTTTCAGCTTCAACATCAGTCCTTCCAATGAACACTCAGAATTGATCTCCCTTAGGATGGACTGGTTGGATCTCCTTGCAGTCCAAGGGACTCTCAAGAGTCTTCTCCAACACCACAGTTGAAAAGCATCAATTCTTCGGCGCTCAGCTTTCTTTACTGTTATCCATACATGACTACTGGGAAAACCATAGCCTTGACTAGAGGGACCTTTGTTGGCAAAGTAATGTCTCTGCTTTTCAATATGCTGTCTAGATTGGTCATAACTTTTCTTCCCAGCAGTAAGCATCTTTTAATTTCATGGCTGCAGTCACCATCTGCAGTATCTTTGGAGCCCAGAAAAATAAAGTTTTACACTGTTTTCCCATCTCTTTCCCATGAAGTGATGGAAGATGCCATGATCTTAGTTTTCTGAATGTTGAGCTTTAAGCCAGCTTTTCACTCTCCTCTTTCACTTTCACTTTACTGACGAGTAAAATATTTCTTGGTACTCTCAGCAGACTTTCAGTTCCTAGTGGCTAAAACTGGGCCACATGCACACTGCCTTGCTGTGAAAGAAAAGACTCGTTATTAAATGTTTGGAATTTAAGCACATAGGAAGTGATATAGAGCTCTCTTGGCAGAAAGGAAAAAGTGGCTAGAAATTGTGTTTGTGTAAGCAACTGACCATGGATACAAAGCAAAGAACTCAGAGAGTATAACAGGGGCATTTATTCAGATGTTTAGAGTTTAGGTAGATCAGTTTGTAAGACTTGTTCAAATTAGGAAAGTAGTCATCTTTCTTGTTTGTACTTAATTATGCTCTATGACCATCTGCTATCAGTTTGTTGAATTAATCAAACAAAACTACTCTAAGTGATTGGCACCTCTTGAAGCACGGCTTTGGTTTCAAGAAAGCATATATGGAGTACAGAATGCTTGAACTGAGTCATGGGAATAGGTGAGAATTAATCAGATAAACAAGTGTAGCAGAAGACACAAAATGAATACAGTCACAGAGAAATAAAATACTATGGCAACGCAGAAAATACAAGCTATTCCATAGTATTGCAGCTGGAAACACACATTAGGAAGCAGTGGAAGTTAAAATGAAGGAGATTGACAGCCTGGTCATCATAGACCTGTAAGAATGACAAGTTTTATGGCTTGAGTAGGTACAAGTGTCATAAATACAATTAACATATTAAGGAAGAGACAATAGAAGGTAGAGTTTTGTTTGACATGTTGAATATGACATAGTTGTAAGCAACTGTTAAATGGAGGCTAGAAGAGTGGCTTAAATTTTATACATACATGAATTCTAATTCTTTTCTTTGTTCTTTGTTAACTGTAGGACAGTAGGAATAGTATTTAACCTCTCTAAGCCTTAGTTTTCTCATAAGTGAGATTTAATTGATTAATATTTGAAATTGAATTTAATGTTTGTGAGAATTAAATATGGTAATGCATGCTAGACACAACATTAAATGAAGCTATACATCTTAATAAAGCTCCGCTATTTTTTTTCACTCCTCTTTCTCTCTTTATCTTCCTGTTTATTGAAATAAAGGGGCTTGCTGGCTTTTTGTGTCTAAAACCATGTAAAACTCATGGAGTAAGTCAGCTTTAGTGATAAATCAGGGAGACATTATCATAAAATGATTGTTGAATTATGAAAGTGAATGAGATGATATGAATAACATACCTGAAAAGTCAGAAGAGAAATGACATATTACAGAGCCATGAAGAATGCTAATATATAGGGAACGAGAGAAGAAAGAAATTTCTACTAATAGGTTTGAGGATTTTTCAGAAAGGTAGTAGGCAACTCAGGAAAAAGCTCTTATGAGATCCACAGACATGAGGAGAGTCAGGAAGAAGTGGTTCATTTTTAAATAAAATCATTTAAATCCTATATGTAGCAGAAACTTACATACTGTTTCAAATATTTGAAGAGCAAGAAAAATAAGAATAAAAATTGTTCATTGAGTTTGCATCATGTAATACATTGCCTGAGAAATTTCACCTGATAATTATGGGCAAAAGGAGAAATTTGGACAGAGAATGCATACTCTTTTAAATTCAAAAGTAAAGAAAAAATATAATAGCTGTGAAAGAGTAATAATGTGCAAATAGAGTAGATTATACATATGTTTTTTAACCTTTGGTCAGAGAGTTTGAGCATATTTATAAATTTAGCTGAAAATGATATAAAAGGGACAGGAAAATGTAAATGAACAATGGAGAATCATTGACAGGGTCAAGTTTAAGTTAAAACATGATGAACAGAATGAAGAGCATAGAAAACGTAGGTTTTCAAGAAACAGATGGACAGTTCTTCATCATCAACCAAAAGGGATGCAGAAGAAGGATTTATAAGTTTATGGGTTATATAAAATAAGAAAAGGATTGTTTCTGTGAATTGATTAGGAAACCAAATGCTTCTTTTGACTTCACATTTGAGAATGAGTAGTAACAAGTGGTTCCTTGTCAATCCGACCACATTTACCCCAAGGCAGTACAGCAATGAATGGAACATGTAAGGTTCTAAAAGTTTACCTGCTCACAAGTGATGTCCTCAACTGGTAGGAGAATCTAAGGAAGCTAGAAGGTAACGTTCTACCATGTTGCCTTCATTTGCCATCTACTTGAACACTGCCGATTATAGGAGAAATGATGGAATTGACTCCATGATGGTTATATGAAAGTTAATCTTCAAGTCTCTATATTATCATTGAAGGAGGTAGTTATAAGTAATAGCATTTTATAAGCATCCTGTGATTAATATATGAGATGAAATGTGATAAACTAGCAATGCCTTCTAGAGGCCAGCAATATTGTGTGCTAACTCAGCAAAGTGTTGACTCTTCTCCATCTTAGTTCATAATCTGGGCTTTATTTGAGGTGACCATTTATGTTTGTTGCTAACAGAATAAGTGTCCATGAGTATCTGCTACAAAGGTATACACATAAACTTTGACTTGTCACAGTTTGCTACCTACCATCATTCATGATAAAATAAAGAAGGGAGATTATTAATAGTCTTAGCTCTAAGTCATTTCGTGTTTTGAAATTTGAAATATTTCAAATATGTTTTCCATATTCTGCTCACTCTCTCTGTTTCTTAGTCCTCTGTTCACACAAGAACTTTCCTTTCTGACTAATATTCAAGAATAATGAAGTTTTGGGGGAAGAGAAACTTTGGATAGGAACAGTGACACCTTGTTGGCAAGTGATCTGAAAAATCAGGGGCAGAATTCATCAACCCAGCTTTTACCTTTGCTCTGAGAGCTTAAAGAATATTCTTTCTGAAAGGTCAGTCTCTGAAGTTATTCTCATTCACTGTCTTTATTAATATGTAGTTTTAAGAGACAGTCTTTACAAAGACTTTCAAGCTCTATCAGATTTGAGACCCACTATCCTTCTGCCTTCATTTCCTACCACTCTTAATAGCTTCATTTCTATCACTGACCCTCTCAAAGGTCCTGGACCCATAGAACTCACTTCTGATTCAGGGAGTTTGTATCTACTACCAGTGTTCCTTCTCCAAATAGCCTCATGGCTGATTTACTCACTTCTTTCAGTCCTCGTTCTGCATCACCTTATTAGCAAGGCCTTCTATTAAGGGTGTTCTACACCCTCCCCCACTCCCAGCACAGCTGGTCATATGTACCATGATTTATTTTTATTCATAACACTTAATACTTTTTGATATGTATTTTTTAAATTATTAATTTTATTTCCCTTTGATAATGAAAATTCTGAAGTCCATGAAGGAGTTTTTTTTCTGTTTTATTTAGTATTATATTCCAAGCACTTTGTACAAGGTCTGGAATGATCATTTTTATTGAATGAGTGAACAAATGAATTATCTTTTGAATATGAATCATTTTAAATGTAAATTATTATTCTATTATTATTATTATCATCATTAGTTTCTGTGTCTTTGTATAAGAGTAAAGTGAAAGAGAGGCAATGGCATGCATCCTTTTTCTACCAAATCACAGGTTAGAAACATCCCCAAAATGTATGCATACACAGAGAAAGCATCCTTTCCTCAAACATTTTACTGTCATCTGCAGGATGATTGCCATGCTAACTATATAGATCTATGATAACTACAGTAGAAGAGGTATATCCTAGAATTGTACAAGCACCATTTGTGTGTGTGTGTGTGTGTGTGTAGGCTCAAGGTAGAAACCTTCAGCTACTTCTGAGCTGGAGAGATCAACATCAACATATATTATCATTTCCAAATTTAAGATTCTTGAATTTTAAAATAAGTTTTGATAGGCAAAACAAAGAATGTAAGAAACAAAATACTTTTTAAAATTATACTTTTGGTGTGTCTTGAGAGAGAAATTTTAAGAGAATAATCAAAATTCTGGGAGATGATCCATCGCTGTATTTGGGTTTAAAGAATATATTTGTTTCTAAAATACAAAATTAAAGGTATGCCAAAAATAAAAAGAATATACACTTAGTGTTAGTCACTCAGTGTGTCTGACTCTTTGTGACCCCATGGAATGTAGCCCACTAAGCTTCTCTGTCCTTGGAATTCTCCAGGCAAAAAATACTGGAGTGGGTAGCCATTCCCTTCTCCAAGGAATCTTCCCAACCCAGAGATCAAACGTGGGTCTCCTGCATTAAAGGCAGATTCTTTATGATCCAAGCCACCAGGGAAGCCCAATATATATTTAAGGTACATATTAAAGTATTGTATTAAATAGTGAAGTATTCTAAACCATTTATACCTTAAAGGATCTCAATAATATTAATAATATTACTTGTTTTGCTTATTATTGGAGAGCTATCTTATATTTTCAGTTATGTAAAATCTCTACATGTTCTACAATGTAACACAGGCTGATCTTATAAAATTTTGTATTAACACCTTTCAGTAGGAAATAAACACACATAGTTGCAGGTGGAATAGTGGCATGGTAGGGCAGGTCCAAAAGTAATGATTCAGTAATTTTAAAGCTTGCCTCTATTTCTCACATATTGAGAGTGACAAAATCCTAAATTCAAAAGAGGTCTCCAGAGGTACACATATTCTGCACAGTAAATTTACATCCAAGGAAATCGTATTAACACTAATAGAGAAAAACTCTGGGAGTGTGCATCAATCTAACACTTCAGTTCCCAATCTTCCAGTAAATGTAGATTACTCCATTTATCACCAATGTCATTCAGGGTCCTGCAATCCAAAGGAATGCATGCACTCCTATATTCGTTACTAAAGTAGTTGTTAAAGAATTGCTTTGTAAGCTCTGAAATCCTATTTCACCTAAGCAATAGTATTCAAAGTATTTAGGTAGTTAGCTAAGGAAATTTTAGGAGTTCTGATGCCATATTAAATTGTGGAATGGGCCATGAGTCCTGCCATTTAGGTGAGAAAAAAAATCACTCAAAGTTTTGTATAATTTTTCAGTCTGAGAGATTGACCTAAAATACAGATACTGTCACTTCTACCGTATTCTACTGACTAAACCAAGTGACACTTTTAAGTCTATATTCAACTGCCTCTTCAGTTGAAAGAAATAGCAAGTCATTTGGAAAAGGGCATGATACAGGGCAGAGAGTAGAAAAGAACTAAAGAATTGTTAAAGTGAAGAATGGAATAGTTGAATTTTAAACTTGGAGGATTAAAGTCATCAACAAAATCAACCATCTTTTAAAAAGTCCAAAATTGACATTAACTATTTTAAAATGAACTACCACTCATTCAGTTCAGAGTTTTCAAAATTACTCATGAATATGATTTACCAATAAATACATTTACCATAAATATATCTAGCAAGTGCCATTATTGGAAATGTGGCTAAAACTGTTCTTAAAGACCTAAGCCCTTCCTTTTCTTCTGCTCCAATATTTGAAGAGTTTTGGAAAAGTCATCTCTACAATGTAACTGCTAGGGCTCTGTATTAATCAGTGTTATCCAAAGAAATAGAAATAATTGGATAAATTTATTTATTAATTACAGATATTGATTCACATGATGATAGAGGCTGACAAATTCCATGGTCAAGCAAAAGAATAAGGAAAGCCAGTGATACAATTCAGTCTGAGTCCAGAGGCCTGAGAATTGGTGGGGAGTGCAGGTGGTCAGTAGTATAAGTCCCTGCCTGAGTGCTGCTGATGTCCAAAGACAGAAGAACATGGATGCTTCAGCTCAAGCAGAATTAGTGTTTTTGTTCTATTCAGGCCCTCAATGGATTGGATGATGCCCACCCATGTTGTTGATGGCAATTTTCTTTACTCAGTCCACTGATTTAAATACAAATCTCTTCTAGGCAGGGACTCCCTGGTGGCTCAGAGGGTAAAGCATCTGCCCGCAATGCTGAAGACCTGGGTTTGATCCCTGGGTTGGGAAGATCCCCTGAAGAAGGAAATGGCAACCCACTTCAGTACTCTTGCCTGGAGAATCCCATGGACAGAGACGCCTGGTTGGCTATAGTCCATGAGGTCACAAAGTGTTGGACACAACTGAATGACTTCACTTTCACTTTTCTCTTCTAGAAACAACTCTGACAGACACAGCCAAGAAATAATATTATCAACTCTCTGTGCATCCTTATGGTGAAGTTGATGCTTAAAATTAACCATCACAAATTCCAAACACTGCACCCTTACACAGAAGTGTTCCAAGAAAGAAAGAAGTGTATGTGTGGCAGTGTGGGGGGGTTGGGAAGGAAGGGCCACCATGTTATCAAGCAGAAAAGTTTTCTCAGAAGCTCCCAGCAGGCTATCCTTTAAAATTTATTACCAATAATTGAGATAAATGGCCATAGGAACTTTTGTGATTGACTTAGTCATGATTTAGTTTCTCTGGACACATTTCTACCCACTCAAATTGGAGTTCTCCTGGCAAGGAATGATATGAAGAAGTGATCCTTAGATACAGAACTAATAATGCTATGCAGAGTAAAGGTGGAAAACAACTGTACCTGTAACATTCCTAAAATATCAGCTTTAATATTTTTATATGAAAGCAATTTTCACATTTTTTATTTAGGGAATCACTAAGCTAAGTACAGGTTACTGTCTTTGGTGAATTAACTATGACTTTTATTTGTTATGTCCCTGTAGTTAGTCTAAGAGGAGCTTGATGAAATTCCTTTTTCATATACAATATTCTAATCATATCTTTTCATTTATGTTTGTAAATTGAGGAGAATTGTCCTCCAACTTAGTTATTCTCAGAATGTAGGTCTTTATTTAAATGAATAGGAAAATACCTGACATGCTAATTTTAACTTTCACACAGACTATGTATTACCCTTAAATGTGTTTTTCCCATTATGCTCCCCAAAATATCCTCAGCCTTTGCAACAATTATATGGAACTATTTGAAATATTTTTTGTGCTATTTTCCATCATTTAAGATATTGGGAAGTGGTTATGATACTAAGGTAGAATAAGGATAGATTCACCCGTATTGAGATCGTAATAAGTATTCTCACCATAACCCATTTTCTTTAGGGTTTCCAATGTAAAAGTTACTGACTATATGTGTGATGAAACACATTAGCCAGGTATCATAAAGATGTATTTATCAAACTTTTTAAATCTAAATATATACTGAACCATAGTCTTCCACTTTAAACAGAACATTTGCCAACAAGTGTTTAAAAGGTTGTATGTCTTATAATTTTAATGAATCTCTTTTTCAGATGACATTTTAAATTAAATCTGCACTATACCCTCAAGAGTATTGCTATTATACTTTAAATTGCAAACTCATAAAAACATACAGTTTTAATAAATATACTTGGCTAAGATGTACATATTTTTGTTTCTTAAATATAGGAAGCCATAATGGAATATAAAAATAATAATTATATCTGGACAAGTTGAAAGATGACCTTCTATATATTCCAAACTTTCCTGCAACTATCAAAATTATCACTCTTATTTATATATTGAATATTTATATATTCATTTCAAGTTGGTTTCCAAAGGTGGTGTTTCTAAATATCCTGGGTATAGAACCCAATGAGAACAGCTAAGACTAAAGTGAGTGAATGGAAATTGAGCTTCTAAACACTACAGAGAAGAGTTTGTAGTTTGAGTCAGTTATGTTCCTGCTAAATGAAAAACTAAAAAGAATCTGTTCTCCTCAAAGACATACAACAAAACTCAGAATCCCTAAGAAAACTACTCTTCATAAGAGAAAATAGAATCAGCAGACAGAAAGTTGTGATGAATAGCTGAGATTCAGAGCCTAGCAGAATAAGATTTAAAAGATGTAATCAAAACAATGTTCTGAGACATAACTGGAAATATACTTGTAATTAATAAATAGAAAACTTTCAGCTAAGAAATACAAACTATAAAATGAGCTATTAAAATTTCAGGAACTGTGAAATAATAATATACATACAAATATGACTTGTGCTTAATAGGAAAATGATGACAAATGATGAAAGAAAAGTGAATGTTAATATAAACCTAAAAGTTAGCCAGTTTAAAAAAGTTTTTTTTTTTTTAACTGAAGCACCTTAGACATAAGATACTATAAAAACAAAAGTTCTAGTGTACAAGAACTTGGAATAACATAAGATTAAAACAGCTACTTAACAAATGAAGATATGTAAATGAACAATAAACAAATGAAAGAGACTAACATCATTAGTTATCATAGAAATACAAATTATTACCTCAGTGAGTTATCACATTACACTCACAGAATGACTAAAATTAACAAGACTGAACACTTGAAGCTTTTAGGCTCCCAAATCACTGCAGATGGTGATTGCAGCCATGAAATTAAAAAACTCTTTCTCCTTGGAAGGAAAGTTAGACCAATCTAGACAGCATATTAAAAAGCAGAGACATTACCAGCAAAGGTCCGTCTAGTCAAGGCTATGGTTTTTCCAGTAGTCATGTATGGATGTAAGAGTTGGACTATAAAGAAAGCTGAGCACCGAAGAATTGATGCTTTTGAACTGTGGTGTTGGAGAAGACTCTTGAGACTTCCTTGGACTGCAAGGAGATCTAACCAGTCCATCCTAAAGGAGATCAGTGTTCACTGGAAGGACAGATGTTGAAGCTGAAACTCCAATACTTGGGCCACCTGATGCAGAGAGCTGACTCATTTGAAAAGACCCTGATGCTGGGAAAGATTTAGGGCAGGAGGAGAAGGGGATGACAGAGAATGAGATGAATGGATGGCATCACTGACTCACTGGACATGGGTTTGGGTGGACTCTGGGAGTTGGTGATGGACGGGGAGGCCTGGTGTGCTGCAGTTCATGGGGTTGCAAAGAGTCAGACATGACTGAGAGACTGAACTGAACTGAACACTCCAAGTATTTTGAGAATGTGAAGCAACTAGAGCTTGTAATTGTTGATTCTCAGGAAAAAAAACCGCAGTTGAAATGGTACAGCTGATGAGAATTGACAATGTCCATAAAACGATTTGTTCATGCAAAAAAAATGCTCATAGCATATTTTACACTCAAGCTAAAGCAAGAAATATTTTAGTTGTTCATAAACAGAACAGAGAAAGAAAACATATATTCATACAATGTAATATATTGCTAAACAATAGAAAACAAACTAATGTTACATGCAACTACATAGATAGATATCAGAAGTAAGTTTCCTGAGTGAAGCAAAAATAACAATACACAAAGTAAATATACTAAGATTTAAGTTATATAAATTTCTAAATAAGAAAGACTAATCTGTGATAGACAAAACATCACTGAGCTGTTAGTTTCAGGGGGGCTTGTACAGACAGTATTGATTGAGAAGTTTTATGTGGAAACTTTCTAGGGTGATGGTAATTCTCTGTACCTGGTAGATATTTGCTTTACACAGGAGTTTTTTTTTTTTTTTCTCCTCTTTTCTTTTCTTTTCTTTTTTTTTTATTGGTTTTGCCATACAATGATATGAAACCGCCATGGGTTTACATATGCTCCCCCTCCAGAACCCCTCTCCCTCCTCCCTCCTGATTCCCTCCCCCTGGGAGATCTCGGTGCACCAGCCCCGAGCATCAATCCTGGCCTGGCGATTGATTTCATATATGATAATTAACATGTTTCAATGCCATTCTCCCATATCATCCCACCCTTGCCCTCAACCACAGAGTCCACGAGTCTGTTCTATACGTCTGCATTCCTTTTGCTGTCTCGCATGCAGGGTTCTCGCTGCCATCTTTCTAACACAGGAGTTTTAATTGATTGTCAAACTCTTGGAATGATTCAGTTAGCATTTGCACATTTCACTGTGTGAAACTTTATCTCAAAAGAAAAAAGCATAAAATAATATTGAACTCTAACTTTATACCTTCTAAAATATTTAGGAGGAAGTGCATTGATGTTTGCAGTGTAACTTCAAATGCATCAAAAATAAGATGGATTAATGAATGGATATATGAATGGAGAATGGACAGATATATATATATTAAAACAAGTAAAAATTAGTTTGATTCTAGGTGGTAGATTTTTTTATTCTAAGTGGGTTGTAGGATTTTTTTACTCTACAATTCAATTATCCATTCTATAGTTTTCAAATTTTTCAGGATGTTGGCAAAAAACAAGAGAGAGAAGTTAATGAATGGAGGGGGGCATGCCAAGTGACTATTTGAAGAAATAAAGGCATTCAGATAGAGAGAATAGAACCGAAAGTTCCTAAAGCTGAATTGTACACATATAGACATAGGAAACACACACTGACATTTTTGAAGCCACCTACTGAATTGCTTGAAAATAATTTATATTTAATATGCTTAATGTGTATGTGCACGCATGCTCAGTCATGTCTGACTCTTCGTGACCCCCTGGACTGTTTCCCACAAGGCTCCTCTGTCCATGGAATTTTCCAGGCAAGAATACAGATTGCCATTTCCTACTCTATGGGAAGATAGAATCTGATCTCTTGCATCTCTTGCATTGGAGGGCAGATTCTTTACTACTGCTTCACCTGGGAAGCCAAATATAATTAATAAGAAGAGAAAATGCAGATTAAATTATGTGAAATAAGGTCAACCATTTAGAATTAAAGTTATCCATACTGTATTTAACTCTATATATTGATACTATACATCGTGAAGGTCATACTGTTTTCCAGATGCCTAGGACAAAATAAGAGACAAACCTTTGCTGGCACATGCCTTCATGAAATTTGCAGTCTCAAGCTTTATTATATCTGGTCCAGTTTCAAGAGATATAAAGTGATAGTCACATGGCATCACAACACTTCTCAAAATGTGGTCCAATTCTTATTGAGTATCAATATTTATGTCCCCCATCCCAGACCATGAGTTAGGACTTCTGAGTAAACAGGGTAATCTATTTTAACAAGCTTCTTGGGTGATTTTTTTTATGTTCGTCAATCTTTGAGAACAACTGGACTGTAATAAACAGCATTTGAATGAGGAATTGGATTGAAAAAGCATTATCTTTATTCCTGACTATGTAACCTGCAGTAAAAACCTAACAACTTTGGCTCTCAGTTTAACATCTAAAAAAATGGAGAATATAGTACTTTCCTTAATTATTTCATAGGATTATTTGAACATGGGATCATTGTGAATAAATTATAGATAGTGTTCATCATAATGTTTATAATATTGGAAGAAGTATGAAAATGTATGGTGTTATTTGCATATAGGACAAATCCATTTTAAAGCTTTTGTTTATGGCTATATAAATCTGCAAGTATATATTCCAGATAATATCAATAAGCCTACACATAAAAATATTTAATTAGAGTCTTTGAAGGGGAGATGTGAATAGCATTTGGGTCCTAATCTAGTATAAATCTATCATTGAAATTTGAGCCACTAAAATTGTTTTGGGGCTTCCCAGCTGGCTCAGTGTAAAGAATCTGTCTGCCACTGCAAATAAACCAGATGTGGGTTCAGTCCCTGGGTTGGGAAGATCCCTTGGAAGAGGAAATGGCATCCCTCTCCAGTATTCTCGTCTGGAAAACTCCATGGGCCGAGGAGCCTGGTGAGCCATGGAGTCAAAAAGAGCTGGACATGACGGGGCACACACACAATATTGTTTTGAATGAAATTATACTCTCATTTCATTCATATCATAGTCCCAGAAATAAGTGAATGGTTTTAAACTTGCTACTCACCTATGTTAAAAGAAGGAGACATATCTGGATTTTATAAATACCCAACAGCTTTTAGGGAAATATGCTCATCTATGAGTATATTCTGTTGCCAAAAAGCACTTGATGAGTATTAGACCAGGCAAATGAGATTTGAAGTAATAATCCATTCTGAAATCTGCCAAAATTAAGGATACTACTTTTCTCTATGCCAGCTTTTTTTTTTTTAATTATAGAAAACAAAAACTTTATGACAGTCACTGTCAGAAATGAATCACTTCTTCTTTCTCTTGGGGACTGAGAGAAAAATGCCCAGTGTGAGAGCTGTGAGTTGAGTTTCCTTTATGGTCTCACTGAAGACTATAGCCTAGGAAATGGTCTCTCAGTAGCTCTAAGGGACTGGTCCAAAGAGATAGGGGGAGAAGCCATTATGTGCATGATTTTGGCTAGAGAATGTGTGCAGTCAAGCTTGCATCTCAATAAAAGGTTACTGCTAGTCATAAGTATCAGATACCTACATTAATGGTTTTTAGCACTTTTGTATTAATATGGATGAAAAGATAGAAGAATCTAGTTTCATGGATTTTTTTTTTCCCTGAGATATTGTTAACTGTCTAATAAACCCGTTTTTCCAAAGTACAGACTGCTTTATCCTATTTTTAGTCTTGAGTTCCTTTCAGGGTGTACTGTCAGTCACCAGTTGTAATGGCAAATGACCTGATTCTTATAGAACTGAATGATTGGAAACAGTTTTTGTTTTATACTTCCTCCTTGCATTCATTAATTACTTCAGCAAGTATTCACTGAATTTCTAATACCTAATGGGCCTGTTGTGAAGATTTGAGAGAAAAAAAAGAAAAGAAAATCAAATGTGTTTTCTTATTCCTTTAGTTCTTATTGATGCTGAAAACTCAAGTCTCTGTGCTCTGGTGCAGAATCAAATCTCAGAGACAGAGTTTTGGATGAAGTAGAAAAGAATAGCTTTACTGCTTTGCCAGGCAAAGGGGAACACAGGGCCCCTGCTCTGAAAAACTGTGTCCCAACTCAGGGGAATTTGGTAAGGAGTTTTATAGCAGTGGTTCTAGGGCAGGGTTGCTGGTAAGGATCAGGATGTGTACGCATCCTGCATTCCTTAAATTTGGCCTCATGTGGTCTGCTGATCTTCTCAGAAGGTTACTTCATCAAGTAGTTAGCATCTTCTGTTTGTTGGGGGTTTTAGTTCTGCAGAAGAACTCAAAGATACTGTTATATGTATCATTCATTTGACCTACAAACAAGAAACAAGGGTCACAGGAAGACTTCCGTGCCCAGGAGCCTCCCAGGGTCCTGCTCAGTTTCACTATATATATCAACTACAAGGAATTCCTGAAACTACCTGTAAAACTCTGCCTTCTAATGATGGAAATTTTTATTATCTTAGTGATGCTGTGGTCAGAAACAGTTCAGCTCATTCAGATTTTGCGAGGAGTGACAGAGGTTGTCTCCTACCTGCAATAAAAGAGCAGAAGTGTTCTGCCTATTTTTATTTCATTTGCAGTGGGTACTGTCAATTACAAATGTCTTTACTTTTGAAGAGTAACATTTTTGGTGAGGAAGAAATTTTCCTGTGACAGGGGTTCTTCTGGCAGTTCCAAAAAGTAAAATTGACATGAGACAGACTAATAGGAGAAAAACAAAAGTTCAATAACATGGGATACATCCAGGAAAACTGAGGAACTTGCCAAAATGGGCAAAACCCTTACCGTTAATACCATCTTCAACTAAAGACAGAAGAGTCTGTTGGGGAGGGTAATGGTTTGGAACTTTAAAGAGGAGGAAGGCAATTGACTTGGAGATGGAAAATCAAATGTTTGGTAAACAAATGCTCACTGGCCACACAGAGATAAGGGGAAGCAGACAGAAATTTTTAACAGGCTTTGCTAGGTTCCTCCCTGTCTACACGCCTCATTCACACTGTAGTTACTTATGATGATAGGTCCTTTCCTGGAGCTATCGGCCTGATGCCTCACCATCCACCAATGAGAAGAAGGCCACACACCCTACAGCCTTCACCCCAGATTTTGCCTTCAAAAGCTTTTTGCTGAAAACCACTAGGAAGTGTGGGTCTTCAGAACACAAGCCACCTTTTCCTTGCCCAGTCCTTGCAATAATAAATTTTTCTCTGCTCCATAGACTGTATTCAGTTTGTTTAGCCTCACTGTGTACTTGGTGTATGAACATGGGTTCAACAGCAATTTTAATGACTAATCTAGTTTTAAATTTTGAAGATTAAGACTTCCTCAGCACTCCTAGAACACTTTTCAAACAACTCCTTCTTAACTCTTCAAAATCCTTAAGATAGTTTGGTACTGGATTAAAGCTCCCAATCTTGGGTTTTGTCCCTTAACTATCAAGCCTTTCATGGATGATCTGACACCTGTCTTTGAAATATGAAATACATAGTCCTTAACTCTCTTTGGTCTTTGAGTCTATAGTCAAAAATTGAGGGAGAACAAGTTTGATTTTAACATTGTTTTATATCAAATAAACTTTGGAACCATGGAGTAAGCTGAACATATTTAAATAAACCTTTCAGTTGATGTCAGAAGATCATTTGGCTTCACTCTACCTCTATTAAAGTTGTGAATCCTTGGTCAAGTCACTTAGAATATTTTGACCCTCAGTTTGTGCATTTATCAATTGGGAATTGTTGTGAGTGTTAATAAAATAATATATGAAAGGATTCTATATCAATAGAATATTATAAAATACATAATATTGTCTTGAACAGAATAATAATTATTTACATTATAGAATTATCAAGAGATAAAAATCTGATTATATATAAATGCTTGGATAGTCTTAAGTGGTATACAAATTTAAGTTCTTAATATGAAAAATTATCAGATAAAAGTTCATTAAGCTATTATTTTTAAAAATTGCTGTTGTATAATTTTAGTTTTGATACCTATACTCAATATCAATTGGAGACTGATTTTATTTGTATATTTTATAGAGATCAGAATAAAAAATAAAATTTTACAAATCCTTTTATGTTCTGCATAATAGAGAGTATTTCCTTTTTATATTGAAAAGGGATAACCAGTCAGCTACTCATTCAACTTATACGAATAATAACATTTTCATTACTCTGATACACTTTAAATGCTTCTGAATCATGTTAGGTATAAAATAAAGTTACCTCAGTATTTCTCTTCTGCCCCATGTTTTTACATGGATAAAGTTACAGTTTATGCTTTTCTTGCCTACTATTTATTATCTAGTAATTTCATTTTCAAAGGCCATTCTTCTTATATGAGAGACAACACCCAATATAAAACTATAAAGATACTGATCTAGATAAAGGCTACTGCATGTCAAAGCTTCACATGCACTATTTGAAAATACAGACTTGTTTTTATGGCCATGTAGATGTTTTCAAATGTTCCACATTCTAAATTACTTCCAGTAAGTTATTAAAATGGTAGTGTAACAAAAAGTAAGAGAAACTATGCTTTTACTTGAGATATGAGTAGAGATTAGTTATAAGTATCTAGAGTAATACTGAAACCACTATACTTAAGAGATAGAAAAAAATATATATCCCCCATTGTAGTAAAAAACATATCTACATGTGGTTTATAATGTTTCTAAATATTTTTAAAAGCTATAGCTGAATAGTTACATATAGTTTTGTTTTTTAATCTTTTAAGTAAACCTAAGTAATAGTTTTGGATTTTAGAGATGGGGCTAAAGTATGCCAAAAATTAGGTAAACTACTCAAGACCACTTAATTAGTAAGAATCGAAGCCAGAATTTGAACCTTGGTCCCTTGACTGTGTGTCCATAATTTTTCAATATCTACGTTTTATTTGCGTTTTCAGTATAAAAAACAAACAAACAAAACAAACCTGAATTCCCACTGTAAATCACAGCCTAGATTTAAGTAGAAAACTTCTATATTCTTTACTCTCCTTGATTAAAATAAATCACCAGTGTTTTATGAAGAACGGGTTAAAGTATTATCTCATAATTATGCAGGCTTGTCATGTGCTGAGTTCTTCATATGCATTATCTCAAGTCAATCACAGGAGAGTTAGGGAGTATATACTACTATTTTCCACATTTTAAGAATGATGAAACCAAGGATCATGTAGCAACTTTTGCTGCAGAAGGAATCTGTATTTTATGCTAAGTTGGAGGAGAAGCCATTGAAGGTTTGATCAAGGTAATGACATATGTATTTTAAATTCAAAAGGTATCACTTAGGTGAATTGACCTAGGGAAAACTGTCACAACAGTGAGACTAGATAGGAGAGGATGGCTGAGATCCAGGTAGAAGATTATTTGTACTGAAGGTAAGAATCAAATTCAGGATGTATTTCAAAGCCAGTTACATCAGAATTTGCTGATGATTTGACAAAGGGCTACAAAAGAAATAAGATTTAATGTTACGAGATTTTTTGTCTCGGTAATCAGATAGATGGAGATGCTTAGAGGATGAATGCTGATAATAAGAAAACTTGAGGGAAAATATGAGAGATTATTTGTAGACATATTGATATTCACATAAATATCTAATAAAGCTGAACATTGTATGCTAAATACTCCTCTATGCAGGCTGCTTGCAAAGAGAATCTTTTAAAACATGTAAAATATGTTTTGCTTACTGATAGTTGAAAATTGTTTTCCCTATAAGACAATATTCTTCTATTACTTTTATTTTTTAGTATTATAACAGAAATAGGAAATAAGAAATTAGGCAAGGAGATGATTGAATTTATGATATAATGTGTCTTTATTAACAAAACAAAACATCATAGATAACTTATTGTCTTACTTGCAAAACACTAAAAATGCTTACAGTTTAAAAGCTGCAGAAAAAGAAGTATCTAAAGTTCCTTCATTTGTTCTTACATTAAGGAAACAATTGCCTAAACTTGTATTTCTGAAGATAATCTCTTCGGGAAGTAAGATCCAAGAGAATTACATTTTACTATGCAAAAAATGAAATGAAATGAAGAACCGTGACATTTTTATTCCACTGAGTATATGTTACTTTCCAAGAAAAAAAGTTCAGAATTTATCTATCAGTAAAACTTTAAGGTTGAAAGACTTTAATCAAACAATAGGGAAATGGTTTAAAAGATATTTGCATAATTAATCTTTGTCAAGTGTAATTCAAAGAATAAGCCTTAAAACCAGCTCTCCTCTATATATTTAACAGTGAACTCTTACCTGGAACTTAAAGAATTTGTGATTGATTGGGAAAAGATATTTACCAGAGCAATGTTTAAAATTTTTTGAATTTGGAAAAAGTTTTTTCATATCATAGATTGCTATGCAAGTAATAAAATTTCTTTTGCAAGAACGGACCTAATGTATCGTGGAAAGACAAACGTTAAACATACATATGATGAAAATGTAAAAGGCAAGCTATTTAATTTCATAGAGTTTTACTTTTCAAAAGTAAGTATACAAGGAATTGTCCAAGGATATACATCAAAATATTTTATACGTAGTCTCTGGGCATATGGATTTAAAGCAAATAGGATTTGTGGAGTTTTCTGTATCTTAAAATATTTGTATATTATAAATCAATTTTGTAAAGAAAAAAGTTATCACTGGAGTTGTAATATCATCATGATGATGTAATAGAAAGAAAATTAAACTTGAGGTCAAAGATACAGGCTTTATCCCAGCTCTACAACTATAATCAGTCTATTTGAACCTTGATTCACTCATTGTTAGTAGTGTATGTTATATAAATCTGTACCAAAATGAAAGACACATATAGAACACCCTATTAATAAATATTTTTCTTTCCAGCCTTCTAACAGTATTTGAAGTAAATGTTTATATTTGCCTTTTCTTAAAGTGGAAACTAAATTGTATCAAGATTAATGACCTTGTTTACCTGGATATTTGAATTCAAGTTAGTGTGACTTCAGAGCCTCTGGGCTTTTCTCTGCAGTTGTAGTTGTTCAGTCACCCAGTTGTATCCAGCTCTTTGCGACCCCAAGGACTGCAGCATGCCAGGCTTGTCTGTTCTTCACCATCTCCTGAAGTTATGCGAAGTTCATGTCTATTATATCAGTGATGCCATCCAGCTATCTCATTCTCTGCAGTTAGAAGAGGCAAAATGTAGTAAAATATAACTTTGCTCATTCTAGATGAATAGAAGTAAAGGATGAGTTAGAAGAATAGGCATAGGTAAAAAGATTTAAAACAACCAAAGAAACAGAATAAGAGACTAGACATTGGTCAAAAAATTACATTGCAAGGATTTTGGACTCATTGTCACTGTAGATAATCTAAGAGAGTATAGTCAGTTGAAAGACAAAGATAACCTAATAGAGTTAACAAAAAAAATAATTAAAATATATAGGTATAATTTGTTTTTAAATGTATGGGCTTAGTTGCATTCATCGTTGTAGCTGATTTACTTAGATTCTAAACTAATATAGTACACGTGGCATAAGCCAGAACTAGACAAGAAGTTCCTTCCATAAATCTGTACTTCATTCTCACCCTTACCTCAAAGATATTGTACTAATTCTCACCTTAGCCTGGACTCTTTTCATCCAGCAGTTCCCTCTTTTTTTTCATTGTTTTCCAAATTGTGAAAAATTTTTCTTTAAGATTGAGAATATTTAGAAAAGCAAAATATCTTAAAATATTATAACTTAGTAAATCACACAGATGAAAAACAATTTGCTTATAGGAGAAGTAATAAAATATATGTCTAGGATTTGAAAAGTAATAAAAAATATGTCAAAATACATTAAAAATGAAAACTTCAGGAAATTAAATTTGGGACAATCCTTTGTAATGAGTAGCTAAGCATCTCTAACAAATCTGAGGAACTATGAATCTAAAAATTATATATTCTTTTTCTCTGTATTCACTTTTAACCTTGTGGGAGGGCCTCCCCTCACATTCACTGATTAAAGGACATGAAGTAAAACATCTCCTTGGTGTAGCCTATGAAACAGAATGAGTAATGCTCTTGTAAATTAGTGATAGGTGAATCACAAAGCTTTGGGAGGTTGAGTTCCTTCTCCTCATCCGAACTTTCTTTGATGAAGGAATAAGGCTAGAAAACATGTAAGAATGCATTATCTCATGAGAGATCTAGTACTTTTCCTTCAGCCTCTAGCTTTAAAATGTTTAAAAATATGAAAAAAAATTCACTCCTGTAGATCTAATCACTATGCTTTCTTCTTAAAATGAATTGGAAAAAGAGAAACTTAAAAAATTGTTTTCTCCTCTCACAAAGTGCCTATTCTTCATATTTTTAAGATTTATAGAAAAAGAGACAACCATATTCTAGCTTTGGCTAGGACAATGAAAATAGCATCAATTCTCTGCTAAATAAGCACCGAATAGGTGGATGAAGACTAAAATTAGAAAAGGCATAAGGAAGGAAGGAAACAAAGTTCTTTTACTATTACATGCTTTTTTTTTTTTGAAGATAAGACTTTGAATATAATGATTGGAATAAGAATATAGCAGTGTAATCATTGACAGTTGATGATCCTGATCTCAAAGTTGGCACAAACTCTTGGCGGTTTCCTTCATATTTTCCATGAGGTTGTGCTCCAACAGTCTCCTGTTTGGTTTCCCTGTGACTAATGAACTGCATCCATACTCACTACTACTTGTTTTAGTTATCAATCTCCTGCTGAGTGTTTCTCTGCCTACTCTTGGAGAAACATGTCTCTTCCCATTTCCAAGTTCTAACTAGATAAAGATTAAAAAATAAATAAAACTTTCCTTGTATAATATAAATCTTTGTATAACATTTATCAATTTATGCACAAAACATTCAGATCATAATTTTGAGAGTTTCTTTAATTTGTTTTCATCAAACACTTGGTGTCAGACTATAAAATTTGTAAATCATATGGCAAGGGAAATATCACAAATAAGAAAATGTTGTAATAAGTTTATAAACAGCAGACTATTTCAGTAACACTGGGCCAGGAAGTTTTGATACAATGTGAATAGAGGAAAGCAAGTTTTATAATGTTAGAGACATTTCTTCCTGTCTGGAATGCCATGGGGAGAAAAACAGCATATTATTGAAAACATTAACTCTGTACCAAATTCCTTTCTTATATTTCTTAGATATTTTTCTGCTGTATAGTTATAGACCAAACCCAAACCGCACTTAACTCGAACCCTCTTATTCTTAAGATATGAAGTGTATTAGACTTTCTAAGAAGACCCAGTAACTCTATAGTTATGTGTATGGAGTTAATCATTCCTTTGCATATTCATTTTTCACTTCCTAAGTATAACTGTCAAATAAAATGAAGACTTCTTTATTACAACCCCTCATTACAGACCAAGCCCATATACAATTTTGTTGGAGTAATACTTTTAAAAATTTCTTCAAATATACAACTCTACAAGACTGAGATCATCTTAACATCAGCTACCATGAATTAATAATTTTAGATCTCAAAATATTTTAAAGATTAGCTTGAAAAGATTATAGATAGGTTAGTGTCCAGAACTCAAAATTTTACATTTTCCTCTCCTTTTCCCAATTCAATTTGCACCTAGTTATTCACTGCATTCATTTATGATTTCCTGATGGATGAACTGTGGCCAAGTTTAAAGCACTTTTGTTTCCTCAAAGTGAAAACACATGAAGGAAGATGTGTATTAAGAATAGTAAGGTAAATGGGATTGTTTCCTTAATTTCTGTTTTCTCATTGTTAGTGTATAGCAATGCAAGGGATTTGTGTGTTAATTTTATATCCTGCAACTTTACTATGTTTAATGATTAGCTCTAGTAATTTTCTGGTGGTGTCTTTAAGGTTTTCTATATAGAGGATCATGTCATCTGCAAACAGTGAGAGAGTTTTACTTCTTCTTTTTCAATCTTGATTCCGTTTATTTCTTTTTGTCCTCTGATTGCTGTGGCTAAAACTTCCAAAACTATGGTGAATAGTAGTGGTGAGAGTGGGCACGCTTGTCTTATTCCTGACTTTAGGGGAAATGCTTTCAATTTCTCACCATTGAGGATAATGTTTGCTGTGGGTTTATCATATATGGCTTTTATTAGGGTGAGGTATGTTCCTTCTTTATCTGCTTTCTGGAGGGTTTTTATCATAAATAGATGTTGAATTTTGTCAAAGTCTTTCTCTGCCTCTATTGAGATAATCATATGGTTTTTATCTTTCAATTTGTTAATGTGGTGTATCACATTGATTGATTTGGAAATATTGAATCCTTGCATCCCTGGGATAAAGCCCACTTGGTCATGATATATGATGTTTTTAATATGTTGCTGGATTCTGTTTGCTAGAATTTTGTTGAGGATTCTTGCATCTGTGTTCATCAGTGATATCAGCCTGTAGTTTTGTGTGTGTTTTGGGGGGGCATCTTTGTCTGGTTTTGATATTAGGGTGATGGTGGCCTCAAGAATGAGTTTGGCAGTTTACCTTCGTCTGCAACTTTCTGGAAGAGTTTGAGTAGGATATGTGTTAGCTCTCCTCTGAATTTTTGGTAGAATTCATCTGGTCCTGGACTTTTGTTTGTTGGAAGATTTTTTATTACAATTTCAATTTCTATGCTTGTGATGGCTCTGTTAAGATTTTATATTTTTTCCTGGTTCAGTTTTGGAAGGTTTTTTTTTTTTTTCTAAGAATTCATTGTTTCTTCCAAGTTGACCATTTCATTGTCATATAGTAACTGATAGTAATCTCTTATGATCCTTTGTAATTCTGTGTTGTCTGTTGTGATTTCTCCATTTTCATTTCTAATTTTGTTGATTTGCTTCTTCTCATTTTTCTTCTTGATGAATCTGGCTAATAGTTTGTCTATTTTATTTATCTTCTCCAAGAAACAGCTTTTAGTTGTGTTGATTTTTGCTATGGTCTCTCTTGTTTCTTTTTCATTTATCCCATTCACTATTGCAATAAAAAGAATAAAATACTTAGGAATGAATCTACCTAAAGAAACAAAAGACCTATATATAGAAAACTATAACACACTGATGAAAGAAATCAAAATGACACAAATAGATGGAGAAATATATCATGTTCATGGATTGGAAGAATCAATATAGTGAAAATGAGTATACTACCCAAAGCAATCTATAGATTCAATGCAACCCCTGTCAAGATACCAATGGTATTTTTCACAAAACTAGAACAAATAATTCCCCAATTTGTATGGAAATACAACAAACCTCGAATAGTCAAAGCAATATTGAGGAAGAAGAATGGAACTGGAAGAATCAACCTGCCTGACTTCAGACTATACTACAAAGCTACAGTCATCAAAACAGTATGGTACTTGCACAAAGACAGAAATATAGACCAATGGAACAAAACAGAAAGCCCAGAGATAAATCCATGCACCTATGGACACCTGATCTTTGACAAAGGGGGCAAGATTATAAAATGGAGAAAAGACAATCTCTTTAACAAGTGGTGCTGGGAAAACTGGTCAATCACTTGTGAAAAAATGAAACTAGAACACTTTCTAACACCATACAGAAAAAATAAACTCAAAATAGATTAAAGATCTAAATGTAAGACCAGAAACCATAAAACTCCTAGAGGAAAACATAAACAAAACACTCTCTGACATAAATCACAGCAGGATCCTCTATTACCCACCTCCCAGAGTAACGGAAATAAAAGCAAAAATAAACAAATGGAACCTAATTAAACTTAAGAGCTTTTGAATAACAAAGGAAACTATAAGCAAGGTGAAATGACAGTCTTCAGAATGGGAGAAAATAAAGCAAATAAAGCAACTGAAAAATAACCAATCTCAAAATTATATAAGCAGCTCGTACAGCTAAATACCAGAGAAATAAATGATCCAATCAAAAAATGGGCCAAGGAAGTAAATAGATATTTCACTAAAGAAGACATACAGATGGCTAACAAACACATGAAAAGATGTTCAATATCACTCAATATCAGAGAAGTGAAAATCAAAACCACAAGGAAGTACCATTTCACACCAGTCAGAATGGCTGTTATCCAAAAGTCTACAAGCAATAAATGCTGGAGAGGATGTGGAAAAAAGGGAACCCTCTTACACTGTTGGTGGGAATGCAAACTAGTACAGACACTTTGGAGAACAGTGTGGATATTCCTTAAAAAACTGGAAATAGAACTGCCATATGACCCAGCAATCCCATTGCTTGGCATACACACTGAGGAAACCAGAATTGAAAGAGACACGTGTACCCCAATGTTCATCGCAGCACTGTTTACAATAGCCAGGACATGGAAGCAACCTAGATGTCCGTCAGCAGACGAATGGATAAGAAAGCTGTGGTACATATACACAATGGAATATTACTCAGCCATTAAAAAGGGTACATTCAAATCAGTTCTAATGAGGTGGACAAAACTGGAGCCTATTGTACAAAGTCAAGTTAGCCAGAAAGAAAAACACCAATACAGTATACTAACACATATATATGGAATTTAGAAAAATGGTAATGATGACCCTGTATGTGAGACAGCAAAAGAGGCACAGATATAAAGAACAGACTTCTGGACTCTGTGGGAGAATGCAAGGGTGGGATGATTTGAGAGAATAACATTGAAACATGTGACTATATGTGAAGTAGATCACCAGTCAAAGTTCAATGCATGAAATAGGACACTCACAGCTGGTGCACTGGGACAACCCTGAGGGATGGGATGGGGAGGAAGGTGGGAGGAGGGTTCAGGAAGGGGGAAACATGTACACTCATGGCTGATTCATGTCAACCTATGGCAAAAATCACTACAATATTGTAAAATAATTAGCCTCCAATTAAATCAATAAATAAAAATTAAAAAAAAAAAAGAGTAGTGAGGGACTTCCCTGCTGGTGCAGTGTCTCAGACTCTGTGTTTCTACTGCAGGCAGCACAGGTTCAATCCCTAGTTGGGAAACTAAGATCCTGTATGCCACATGGCATGGCAGAAGAAAAAAATAGTGAGAGATTAACCTAGGCTGAAAGAGACAGAGAAAGTCGGCTGGCTCAGAGGTGCACAGGGCACTTGAGGGCACTAGTAGCCTGTAAAACTATAAATTCTTATAGTTTATCAAAATATTCCTACATCAATTAATTTGATGTCAAGGAAATAGAAGGAACCCAGAACACTTGAAAGAGTGATTATATGATAGAGTTAATATAAAGCTCAAAACCATTTTCGACTTAAAGATTGACTGGGGACCTTATTAGAACTCTGCCATCCCTTCACCGCCGTTTGCTAGCAATGCTTACATTTGTGGCATGACTCCAAAAGTGAGTGGTTAGGAATGTCCAAAAACTACTTAAAATTACTGTTGTGATTTTAAAAGTATTATTCTGTCCAACCAGAAAAATAGGAGCTCAGAAATATTCATTTTGTGTTACATACAAATGAAAAATCCCATCTGTTTACAAGTGCTTTTAAACTGAGTATCATGCCCTCTGCATTGGTTTAATAGGCTGGTTCAGATTGTGAATTATGAGGCATGCTGGAATTGCTAACACTGAAATTCTGTGTTGTTTACCAAAGTGATGGTGATAGACTGTCTCAGAATAATAGTGCCATGAAATTTGTTTCTTCCAAAATCTAAATAAAGAATAAAAGACAGTTTCCCCGGCTTCAGTAAAATTGGTATATGTGTTATATGCTCTCTAAATTCCCAATACCTGCTTTTTACAGCATATGATTAAATGACTAAAATGTAATCTATTGCATGGTATCTCCTACTCCAACAAAAGTAAACTCTCAAGAACACCACTGTAGCTGCTACACCTAGTAGCTTCTCAATCAATGATTTTAGAATGAAGGAATGATTGAAACTGAGATTCAGAGAAGTTAATCTCTGAATGTCTTCCAAAAACATGTGACTATCATATACCAGAGTCAGGTGCAGTGCTCATGTTTGCATGTTACTACCTTTGATTACCTGCAGAAGGAAGAACAACAATTGATGTTAAGCTCATCTGCTGGCTCTAGAAGTAGAAGAGTTTGTTTTGTTCACAGTGAGTGATAAGTTCTAGACTTCAATATAGGTAAAGACTCCTCAACAATAAATAAATATATCTTTATAAATGGCTTGTGTTACATTCCCTGTATATAGATCTCTTACATTAAAAAAAAAAGTGGAATGCCTTCCCCTCTTCACAGAGACCTCTATATAAATACAAAGCAATTAATTTAAAATTTGAAATAGCTCTATTCAGAAGCAGTCAGTAAAATGAAAAGAACTTTAAAGTATTTTATTTGAAATTTAAGAGATTGTTTATTCCCTTAAACCTATCTTTCTTAACTCCAAAACTATATAATAGAGACAAAAGAACTATTACATGTTACATAACATAGACTATGAGATATAATAAGAAGCAAATGTGTTTAAAAATATATATGTGGTAAATAATCATGTTAAATAGAAATATACATGTTCTACAAATCAACTGAACAATGTATTAACTATTGCCATGTTTCCCATGAAATTCTTAAAATGTTAAGTAAAATCCTTAAATATTATATAAACTATTTAGTGATCTAGAAATAATTGTTTTACTTTTATATCTTACTGAGGCAATCTGAATTTTAATACAAACATATCATTAAACTGATATATAATAGCCCTCAATAATAGCAAATATATATTATTAATGGTCTACCCAGGGGTACTGGGCTTCTCTTGTGGCTTCAGCTAGTAAAGAATCTGCCTGCAATGCAAGAGACCTGGGTTTGATTCCTGGGTTGGGAAGATCCCCTGGAGAAGGAAAAGGCTACCTACTTGAGTATTCTGGACTGGAGAAGTCCATGGGCTGTATAGTCCATGGGGTTGCAAAGAACCTGACATGACTGAGTGACTTTGACTCACAGGTGGCACTAGTGGTAAAAAACCTGCCTGCCAATGCAGGAGCCTTAAGAGACACAGGTTACATTCTTGGGTCAGGAAGATCTCCTGGAGGAAGGCATGGCAACCCACTTCAGTATTCTTTTCTGGAGAATCCCACAGACAGACTAGCCTGGCAGGCTACAGTCCATCAGGTCGCAAAGAGTCAGACATGACTGAAGTGACTTAGCACACATGCATATATTATTTATATTTATGGAAAATCTTTTTGATTATAAGTATTTGACTCATAAGAATTATTGATTTATAAGAAGATAGTAACATAATTTATAAAGAGGTAATATATCTAATTAGTACTTTGTTTATTACTTATAATGTTTAGGACATAAGCATTTTCAGTTTGACTCCAAACTAACCAATTTCTCCATTTGCATGGTCTGTATTTCTCAACTCCCATCAATTCAGTTCAGTCGCTCAGTCGTGTCCAACTCTTTGTGACCCCATGAATCACAGCATGCCAAGCCTCCCTCCCTGTCCATCACCAACTTTTGGAGTTTACCCAAACTCATGTCCATCGAGTCTGTGATGCCATCCAGCCATCTCATCCTCTGTCATCCCCTTCTCCTCCTGCCCCCAGTCCTTCCCAGCATCAGAGTCTTTTCCAATGAGTCAACTCCATAGTAAATATTAAAAAATAGTAAAAAAAAAAAAATTGAGCCACTGTGATATTCCTAAGTGGTCATTCACAGTGAGCAGAAGATGACATTATCATACAATGTGCTGTAGAGAATATAATTTTTCAATTATTTTGACACTTTGTTGTTATTATGTGTTATTTTAAATGAATGATCAGCAAGAGTTATCCTTGATTATGTTATTTGGATGAGTCTGGTGTTCTGTCTCCTAGATAAACAATCTGCTGTATGTGATTCAATAATGCATATATTTCTTATTCTCTCTAGGCCCCAGAAGGCAAGGTTTGAATACAAGGGGCAGTTAGAGATAAATAAATGAAGCAACATTATGAGAGAGCTGACTTTGATAATTATGGGATCTGACTGTGTCCCAGTTGGGAAAATGTTTCTTTTCCTCTTTGCAATTTGAACTGTACTGTCTTAGATAAATTGAATCATTTTCCGTGTGTGTGTGTGTGCGTGTGTGTGTGTTTATGACTGTGGGTGAGTGAGCACACTTGTGCTCATGTATGTGTGTTGTAAGCGATAGCTACCTAAGGCCAAGTGGGTGAATATGGAGGTGTATCTGGTGAGAAGACCTCCAAGTGATCACTTCATGCCCCATGCACATTTCTGATGAAGCCTTCTGTTTGTTATTTCAGGAATATTAATTCTGACTTTGAGACATATACATACGGGAAGAGGGAAGGAATCTTGTGATAACAAATCCTGTGTGTCCAAGAAGTAAGGTTTGAAAAAGTTATATTGTTGTGTATGATGAAATTAAGACTAGATACACAATTAAAAAAAATCCAAGGACATTGACAAAAGGGAATCCTTTTGAAGGAGTTTATCTAAGACTTTCATAGGGAGCTTGGAAATGATCATATTTACATATAACTTCACTTTTCTGGTCTGTATTGTAACACTCTTAATTACTCAAGCCCATCAATAAGAACTAACGTCTACTATATTATTACTCCTAAACCTCTAAAGGATATCTTCCATTTAACCTTTTGGATCTAGTCTCTATTCTCTCTGCCCTACTTCACCGTGTTCTTGGTCCCCATGGATCTGCCTCATGGGGGCTAAATCAAGATATTCCCTGTCCTCTTCTCTCAGGCTTGATTTGCTGATGGGGAAGAGCAGAAGATAAAGGTGAGACAGGGAATAATAAGTTAAAGTATTCAATAGTTTCTTCACCCAAATTGCCTTGGGTTGGCTAAATTCCTCAATCTAAGGTCCTACTCAGGTAGCATTTTGCATGTGGCTGTCTTCTTCAAGGTCTGGAAACTTCTCTCTCCCCTGGCCTCTTCAGACCTAGGGGTGCTGCTTCTTTTAAATACTTGCTGCTAAGGTTGAACCACACTATAATATGCTGCCTATTGTTTAATAAATTTGTTGTTTGTAGTTGTTCAGTTGCTAAGTCATGTCTGACTCTTTGCGACCCCATGGAATGCAGCACACCAGGCCTCCCTGTCCTTCAGCATTACCTGGAGTTTGCTCAGACTCATGTCCATTGAGTCAGTCATGCCATCCAACCATCTCATCCTCTGTCATCCCCTTCTCCTCTTGCCCTCAATCTTTCCCAGCATCAGGGTCTTTTCCAGTTCTCAGCATCAGTTGGCCAAAGTATTGGAGTTTGTTTAGTTTAGTAAATAATGCAATATTAATCTTTTTTCTTATTACCCTAAATAGTCCATATCCGTTTCTAGCCAGGACTCTGATTGAGAAAAACAGTAAAGGGAAATATGTCCTAGCTGGGAACCATGAAGCAGTAACAGCATTGTATTGTGAAGACTGAATTCTAGAATTCCTGTCAGTCACACATGGTAAAGTGAGAAGGGACTTTTAATAGAACTGGGTAAGTTATGTAAGAAGAGAGACTGGGATACAAATCGTTCATGGAAAATAACACAAAGTATATCAAACTCTATCCTTTAAAAATAAGCAGTTTGTCCTTGAAAGTTGAGAGAGTAGGGGTGATTTTTGAATCATAATTTGGAATCTTGAATCACAGCTCTTGGGATCCCCAGAAGTATCATGACTTTTTAAAATATGACAGTATTCATTTATTCCTTTGTTCTTTGATATTTGTTTTCTCTGTATTGTCAAAAATGAGTTTATTTTTTTGTCTTCTATGATGGTGCATGTGGATTTCAAGGTATCTATTACAAGGAGTAGATGCCTTCTCTGCTTAATGTGTTGATTTTTTGTTATACATTTACTTTTCTTGGTGTGGACTTAATATCCTAATTCAACTGAGAAACAAGAGCTGATGTAAGTTTCCTTTGTTTAGGATTATTTACCAGAGGTTCTGCCACATTTGTATGTAAGATTCATTTGGAAAAGACTACAGGCAAGTTTTTTTCCTGGATAAATTTAGTCTTTTTTTTATAAATTGTCAACAGAATCCTCCAGCAGCTGGCTATTACTTTTTAATCAAATAAGCGCTCTTCACTATTATTGAAACTCAAGAGGAAATCCACAATATAGTAAGAATCTCTGGATTTTCCTTGAAATAACAAAAGTAAAATTTGACTTTGGGCTAATGTCTCTACTTATTACTTTAACTGAATAAACATGAGTAGGACTTGTTTAGCTTGTACACCCCTGTGAAATTAAGGAATATGATTTAAATATCAATGTAACCAAATCCTTGAACTATCTGTCATTTATAATAGATAGTTCTCTACTTTGTTTTCCTGCAGTGGAACACATCTGTATTGTTTACATTACCTCCTATTTGCATACAGTAGTAAAATGGAATAAAAATAAACCCTTTTATTTGGAAGAAGTCATCTTACTTTAACCTCTCAGCAAGTGCAGTACATTTCATTTTTATATGCATATGATTATCTTGTTAGAGATTTTCAGTTGATAGAATGATCCTTGTACTTTTAGTTAGGTAGAAAGCTATTCGTTTTTTTTTTCTTTATTTTTTTACTTTACGGTATTGTATTGGTTTTGCCATACATTGACAAGACTCCACCATGGGTGTACATGTGTTCCCTATCCAGAGCTCCGTCCCACCTCCCTCCTCCCTCCCCATCCCATCCCTCTAAGTCATCCCAGTGCAACAGCTCCGAGCACCCTGTATCATGCATCGAACCTGGACTGGTGATTCATTTCACATATGATAATTTACATGTTTCACTGTCATCTCCCGTATCATCCCACCTTCGCCCTCTCCCACAGAGTCCAAAATACTGTTCTATACAACTGTGTCTCTTTTGCTGTCTTGCATACAGGGTTATCGTTACCATTTTTCTAAATTCCATATATATGCATTGGTAAACTGTATTGGTGTTTTTCTTTCTGGCTAACTTCACTTGGTACAATAGGCTCCAGTTTCATCCACCTCATTAGAACCGATTCCAATGTATTATTTCTAATGGCTGAATAATATTCCACTGTGTATATGTACCACAGCTTTCTTATCCATTCGTCTGCTGACGGACATCTAGGTTGCTTCCATGTCCTGGCTATTGTAAACAGTGCTGCGATGAACATTGGGGTACACGTGTCTCTTTCAATTCTGGTTTCCTCAGTGTGTATGCCAAGCAATGGGATTGCTGGGTCATATGGCAGTTCTATTTCCAGTTTTTTAAGGAATATCCACACTGTTCTCCAAAGTGTCTGTACTAGTTTGCATTCCCACCAACAGTGTAAGAGGGTTCCCTTTTTTCCACATCCTCTCCAGCATTTATTGCTTGTAGACTTTTGGATGGCAGCCATTCTGACTGGTGTAAAGTGATACTTCATTGTGGTTTTGATTTGCATTTCTCTGCTAATGAGTGATGTTGAGCATCTTTTCATGTGTTTGTTAGCCATCTGTATGTCATTTTTGGAGAAATGTCTGTTTAGTTCTTTGGCCCATTTTTGATTGGGTCACTTATTTTTCTGGAATTGAGCTGCAGGAGTTGCTTATGTATTTTTGAGATTAATTGTTTCTCCACTGCTTCGTTTGCTATTATTTTCTCCCATTCTGAAGGCTGTCTTTTCACCTTGCTTATAGTTTTCTTTGTTGTGCAGAAGCTTTTAAGTTTAATTAGGTCCCATTTCGGAGAAGGCAATGGCACCTCACTCCCTTAATCTTGCCTGAAAACTCCTATGGATGGAGGAGCCTGGTGGGCTGCAGTCCATGGGGTCGCAAAGAGTCAGACACGACTGAGGGACTTCACTTTCACTTTTCATTCTCATGCATTGGAGAAGGAAATGGCAACCCACTCCACTGTTCTGGCCTGGAGAATCCCAGGGATGGAAGAGACTGGTAGGCTGCCGTCTATGGGGTTGCACAGAGTCGGACACGACTGAAGGGACTTAGCAGTAGCAGCAGCAAGTCCCATTGTTTGTTTTTGCTTTTATTTCCGATATTCTGGGAGGTGGGTCATAGAGGATCCTGCTGTGGTTTATGTCCGAGAGTGTTTTGCCTATATTTTCCTCTAGGAGTTTTATAGTTTCTGGTCTTACATTTAGATCTTTAATCCACGCTATTCCTTATGCCAGGTAAAAATCTAACTCATTGTCTAGCCAAATCTTGCCCTCAGGGACATTTCATTTACAAATCTATCATTTCTTTCCCAAAGCCAACTCTCTTTATATCAAACATTCATTATTTCCTTTTCATAATGTTATTCAGCCTTTTGCTTTCCATCAATGAATTGGCACTTGTTTTTCTTCCAAATATCACTCATATATATGAAGCTGTGTGAGTGTGGGTGTGAAAATACTACAGTAAAATTAACTGGTTTAAGCCATCTGTTAATATCTTTAACTGCTGCTTTAAATTACAATATCATATTAAAAAAAAAAACCTTTTGTGTTTTTTTAACGTTTATTTCTCAAGGAAAAAAATCATTATTTGGATGTTTCATCAGACTCCTTAATTGCAAAATCATTAAAGTTAAATTTTTAATTGAAAGCAAAAGGAAAAGTTAAAACTAATAAAATATATATTCTGTTTTTTATAGAAGACTCAAATTATGTAATTTTGAACAATATTGTAAATAAACTTCAATCTGTCTTTGTATCTTCATCTGTTCTCAAAAAGAGAATATCTAATAATATTTTTAAAACCTCATCTAAAATTTTAGGTATATATATTCTAACTTTATCTTTTCTTATGTCTACAGTAATGTTTTTTGTACTTACATTTCATTTTTATATGACTCAAGGTAATATATTAATTTTGATACTATTGAGTCAGAATAAGAGGCATGATGTTAGCATGCTTTGGATTTTCCTTATAAAGAGATTAGCAAAAATGAATTGTCAGCTTTATATCCTATGGTCACTCTTCACAGCCTTAATAGTAAGGACTAGGATGGAGTTTTTGTGCACACTAATATGCTTAGATTATTCAGATTGCATTGACCTAATAATTTCAGTATGCACCTATTTAAGTGAAACACATTTTTTTCTTTTTTAAAGTCATATTTTTTGAGTTATAATTTATACATAGTGATATTCACCTGTATTAGGTATGAAGTTCTAAGAGTTTTACAAACATGTTTCACCATATAACCACCAATACAATTAAGATAGAAAATACCTCTATCATGCCCAAAAGTTTCTGAGTATTCCTTTGAACGTAGTCTCCTCCTCCCTACCCCTACTCCCTGGCAACTACTGGTCTGATGTTTGTCCACTCAATTTGCCTTTTGTAGAACATCATATAAATGAAATCATAGAGTAGGTAGCATCCAATGTCTGACTTCCTGGCTTTGTGCCATTGTTTATAAAATTCATACATGTTCTTGCATTTATCAGCAGTTTATTCCTTTTTTGTTGCTCTCTAGTATTTCATTGCATGAATATACTACAGTTCATTTATTTATTCACCAGATGATAGACATCTGGGATCTTTACAGCTTTGAATGATTGTGAATAAGACTGCTGCACATATTTGTGCACAGTTCTTTGTATGACCATGTTTCTTGTTTGAATATCTAGGAGTGAGATTGATGGGTCATATGGTAAATTTTTGTTTAACTTAACTGAAGAGTGGCTGAATGGTTGTCTAAAGTGTCTGTACTGTTTTGCATTATTCCCACCTGAACTGAATTGACTTATATCCTCTGAATTCTTATATATTTAAATTTTTATATGAAGATATGTATATTCAGTATATATCTTATGCAGATTTACTACAGAATGAAGGAAATATTTGCAAATCATATATCTGCTAAGAGATTAATATCCAAAGTATTTAAAAGATTCATTCAACTCAATAGCCAAAAACAAATAACCTGATTAAAAAATGGGCAAAGTTTTCTGAATAGACACTTCTCATATGTATACCCATGGTGAATTCATGTCAATGTATGGCAAAACCAACACAATAATGTAAAGAAAAAATTAAAAAATTTAAAAAAAAACTAAAGATTAAAAAAACAATCTTACAAGTGGCCAACAAGTACATGAAAAGGTGTTTCAACATCACTTTATCCTCAGAGAAATATAAATTAAAACCACAAAGACATATCACTTCATACTGTTAGGATGGCTATTATCAAAAGACAAGAGATAATATATGCTGGCCAGGATATAGATAGAAAATAACCTTTATATACCATTGGTGGAAATCAAAACTGCTACTTCCATTATGGAAGACAGTATGGCAGTTCCACAAGAAATTAAGAATAGAACTACCGCATGAACCAGCAATCTTACTTCTGGGGATATATTCAAATGAAATAAAATCTGAATCTTAAAGATATGTGCACTTTCATGCTCATGGCAGCATTATTCACAAGAGCCAAGATATGAAAAGAAACTTAAGTATCTATTGATAAACAAATGAAGAAAATGTGAATATACAATGGAGTATTGTTCAGACTTAAAAAAATGAAATTCTGCCATTTGCAACAACATTAATGAACCTGGAGGACATTATGCTAAGTAAACCAAGCCAGATATAAAAAGACAAATATTACACAATCTCAGATATATGTGGAATCTAAAATAGTCAGACTCAATGAATCAGAGAATAGAATGGTGATTGCTAGGGGTATGGGGAAGGGGAATCTGAAGAGATACTAGCCAAAGGGTACAAGTTTCAGTAATGTAAGATGGATGAGTTCTGGAGGTCTAATATGTACTATGTTGAAGATAGTTAATAATGGTTTATTATATTGTATAGTTATTTGCTAAGATAAAATCTTTCATCATATATAAAAACAGTGGTAACTATGTAGAGGTGGTGTATAGATTATTTAGCTTCCTTGTGATCTTGTCACAATGTATACATATATCAAGACATTAAGTTGTACACCTTATATATGTACTTTAGATGTCAAAGAGATATCAAAGTTATTTTTTTTTAAATAAATGTGGCTCAAGACAGTGTGTCGTGCTTTCAAAAATTTACTAAAGTTTCATATATACAAGAACAAATTAAAGTTATTTTATATATAAATAAAATAACTGGAAAAACACCTAACTATCAATAATTATAAAGTATCAAAGTATCTTAGGACTCTATAATATCTCTGGTATTATCAGATAAATAATACAGAATAAGTTGAAAATTTAAGTAATATAATAACAGTGCACTAGTAATTGAAAAACTGGGTATACCTTCTATGTTTAAAAATAAATTATTAGAATATTGATGGTATGATGTGTTGGACTAGAATCCACTAGATAAAATGAATTTGCAAGCTTTAATACATAGTATAATTCCAATTACATGGTGACTATAACATAAGTATATTAGAAAGAATAAACTAAAATGTTAATAACATTTGTCAATGTCTCATATAATTTGTGCATGTCAAAAGAAAGACTGGGTACTCTATCTTGCGTTGTGTCTGAGGAGCAACCCTAAGGAGAGTAAAGTGAAGAGATGGAGTTAGATCCTCGAGGGTATTTGTTGTTTCTGTTGTTCAGTCGCTAAGTTGTGTCTGAATCTTAAGATGTAGCTAAGTGAATCTTGCATCTGTCCTGTTAGATAACTTGATACTTGAGATAAACTCTCTTTATATAGATCGCTTATACTTGGATTTTAAACCACTTGCTCAAATATCGAAACAAACTACAAACAAAAGAGGGTACACAATGAAAATGAAACAATAGAAGGTTTTTAAAAATGTTACTTTGTTTACTCAGCCATTTTATTTGCTTTCTTTTTCTACTACTTCATTCTCTCAGTCCTTGAACACTATGGAATCACAAGAATTCTATCTACCATGGTTGAAATAATCAATCATAGCACACTTTTCTTGGATAGGTATTCTAGAAATAGACTCAGTGATTATGTTGTCTGTTTCCTGGGGTGAGGAATAATTTGTGCAATACTACTCAGGAAAAATCATTCCAAACTGATTTCATGAAAGTTCTGATGAAAGTTTTTAGATCTAGAGAATATCTTAGGTATATATAGTCATCCAGCAAGTCATTGGGCAATGTATTTCATGTTACACTTAAGAATAGGTCGTAAAACTTGTGGGAAGTTTCTAAGGGCTTAACATAGTACTGTTTCCTCAACCATTTCTTATATTTTTAACATACCTTTACAAAATAAATTGAATTTAAACTTATGCAATTCCCATGTTAAACAAATACAGAAGTACATTGAGAGAGAGAAACATACCAGCCTTGGTGAAACACTGAAGTCTGTTTTAACAGTTAAAATATTTTAAAGAAATAACATTCAGACATAAAAACACAAAGTTTTTTTTTTATCAAATGATAAAATTTCTTGTATATAGTTTCCAAATACCAATTGCTCAAAAGCACTGTGAAAAGCTAGCTTGAGGGAGTTTCTGGGATAGGGATTCAAGAATATAGTTTATCCTACATTCATGTTATGGCATAACTTTTGAAAATGTAAAACAGGATCCATGTGCAGAGGTAGTTTTTGTATTGTGATAGAGGATTAACCAGGGCTTCCCAAGTGGCTCAGTGGTAGTGAATCCACCTGCCAGTGCAGCAGGCACAGGAGATGTGGGTTTGATCCCTGGGTTGGGAAGATCCCCTGGAGGAGGAAATGGCAACCCACTCAAGTGTTCTTTCCTGGAGAATCCCAGGGACCGGGAGAGCCTGGTGGGCTGCCTTTATGAGGTGGCACAGAATTGGATATGACTGAAGCGACTTAGCAGCAGCAGTAGGTAAGAAGCAGAAAAAAAATTTGCTGATATGGAAAGTGAAGTAAAGGAAGGTTGTCCATGATTCTTATTCATTTTCTTATAATTATTTTATATTAAGATACTGAATAAAATTACATGCCTGTAGAATACATGAAGGAAGACATTAAAGTTACAGGTGAAAGAAGCACTAAACAATTGAAGAACCCTAAGAATTTACAATGTTATGGATCCAAATATTAGGTAGAAAAATTAGATTCTAAAATATACATGGAAAATGTGACTAACTTTTCTTCTTCCTTTCCTCCACGTCTAAAAGAGAATTGAGTATAATAACATAATTTCTTATTTTCATTATAGAATGAACAAACAAAAAATCCTTCTCTGTGATAACCAAGAAGGAACCTAATTAAAGGTAAGTTATTACTTTTGTATTCTCATAAAGCATGAAAACCAAACAATATACTGCACAGAAATAAAATTACTTTCTGTGGGAAGTGGCAAACAACTTGTTAAAATAGGAAATTTTTCCTTTTTTCACATGGATTTGTTTAGACCAAATCTCCACCTGCATTTCTGTCCTTAAATTATATATGTGGTTAATAGTTTAATTAGAAATAATTAATATGTTAGTTAGATATAATAAGTTACATAGAGATAGTAATAGGATATTTAGAGGAATTATCATCTCGTAAACTCTTAACAGATGACGAGAACAATACAGATGGATTATTGGCCATTTTCAATGGTAAATTCCCAGAATTCATTCCAGTATTATCAAAATCTTCTCCACTAACACTCCAAGCCCCTCATTGGATTTGGCACTGATTGACATGCCCTTAGTAACTAGGTAACTATTTGGGAAGCTAAGGCAAAGATACTAACACTCTCAATGTGGTAGGTAAATGAATGGGAGAGGAAGAAATGGATTCAGGAAATGGGATCTAGTCCTACATATGGGAGTAGGTCTTGCTTCACCTCTAAGTGGCTGGAGGTTTCTATGGCAAGATTTAGTAAACGTTTCATTCAGGAAATGGGAACACAGACTAATGGCAAAGAACTGTTAGGTCCTGAATGGAGTAGTGGTAGCACTGACCATGGGAATACCTAGAGGAGATTACCTTCAAAGATATTTTCCTTAATCTCTGGCAGAAATTTTTATTGAAGTTTATCCTTTTTACCCCCTCACTTTTGTTGCACTTGCCTTTTAAAATGTGCCAACTGGTAGTTGAATAAATTCTTTCCTGGCTGTAGTCTTGAGAAATCTGAAGAGGCAGAATAACACCTGGGGAAAATATTCTAATTGTTTCTGCTCACTGGTGATCCTAAAGATGAAATTCACTCCTGTCTCTTTAATTCAGCTAAAAATTAGGCAAAAACAAACAGGAAAGAGGGAAAAAAAAAAAAAGAGGTCAATGTGTTGGTAGCCCAGCTGAGGTTGACATGCAACTTGAGGATGAGGTCATGGGAATAGGTAGCAAGAAACTTTATTGCGAATGACAAAGCCTAATAACTGAGAGACAAAGTTTCAAAATGGGTTGGAAACTGTTGAGAATTAGCAGTTTATAACTAAGATAACATGAGTCTCACTTCTGGTCCTTTTGGAGCATGGGAAATAGAAGGGCAACTTTATTTGTGAAGGTAGGAAGAAAAAAGCTAGGCTTCAGTTTAGCCAGAAGCATAAGGGAATGGTCACTGAAAAATTGATGATGTAGGTTTGGCAAACAGAATAATGGCCTGGAAGGATGTCCACAAGTTAATGAAATGAATACTTGGAACCTGTAAATATGCTTCCTTACAGAGCAAAAGGGGCTTTGAAGACAAGATTAAGGTTAAAGACCTGGAGATGGGGAGAGTAACTTGGATCATCCAGGTAGGTGCAATCTAATACACATTCTTAAAAGCAGAAAAGCTTTCACAGTTGTTGTCTTGTTGGTTTTTAACATGGCAGAAGGGAATTGTGAGCCAGGGAACTTAGGTGAGTTCTAAAAGTTGAAAAATGTGTAGAAATGGACTCCACCCTAGAATTTACAGGAAGGAGTGACGCCTGGCCAACACCTTGATTTTATAATTTTGATCTTCAGAATGGTAAGTCAAAAAAATTTTATTGTTTTAAGCTACTAAATTTGAGATACTTGGTTTAAGGGGCAATCGAAAACTCAGAAAGAGGGGAACAAAGAGGCATGTGTAGCAGAAAGTAACATGGGGTTGTGGTTAGCATTTTACAAAGCTATTGTGCAGATAAATGAAATGGAATATGTAAACCACTTACAGTTTCTGGAACTATCAGAAATTGTAGTCATTTATATTCTATCTTCTGTATTATGAATTAAGCAATGTGGTCAGCACTGTTGATAAAATCCTGGAAAAAATGTATACATGGAGTTTCTTCCATGTAGCTCATATTTAGATTTCTGAAAACAGAGTAAATTAATTCTAGGTAATTATAGAGTTTTGTATTGAAAGTGAGAGAAACTGTGGAAACCCTACCCATATATATATATATATATATATATAGCTTTTATTCTGTGAGTCTTTGTTTTTATATATGAAACTCTCCTATCAACTTTATAAACTGCTTATGAGGACAAAAAATTTCATGTCAAAGCAATTGAACAAGGGAAAAACATTTTTTAAAGCATGGGCTTAATATTTTAGTGTGTGTGTTTGTAAAGGATTGAATGTAGTTTGTGGTGAAAATATAGCAACTATGTGTGTCTTGATCAGTCTATTTTTGGTTACATCCAGAGCAATTATTGAGATGTAAGCAACATTGGGTAGTGTGAGCTTTTCACATTACTAGCAGTGAAGTCTGTTAAGTAACTCATTTTGTGTGTGTGTGGAGCTGTCATGGCTTCACAATTAAGGGGAAACACTGAAATTAAGGAAGTGTTCCTAAGTGATTTGTTGAGGATCAATTTAATTGTCCTTTGGCACTTGGTGCTACTGAAACTCAATAAATAGTTCACTTATAGGAAATGTGATGATGAGTAAAACTGATAGAAAACAAGATAGTCACTGTTAGTCACTCTTCAACTTTGATAAGCAAAGATAATGCAGTCTATTGCACCTAAATTAAATATTGCCACTCGGAAGTGCCCAGATACAAAAATAAGGATCTTAACCATTCATTCAGCCATATTCAACACATATATATTGAGCAAAAATCATATTATGTGCACTGCTAATTTCCCTTCAGAAATGAGGAACAGTCCCTATATGAAGAATAATAAATAATAGTAACTGTCATTTCTACAATGTTTTATAAAGTACAAAACATTTAGTTTTTTACTTATAAAAAAAACCTAAAATCCAGGGGGAGGTATAGGAATATATGTGTAAAACTCACTTTCTTAAAAGTGTAAGGCAACTGTAGGATTTACAAGAGAAGGATCAATGATTTTGGATGGACTTCATAATTTTTGTTATTAAATGGTTTAAGATGAAAATCTGAATTAAGCTATGCATTATGACTAGAAATTAAATAGTAAATTCTGTATTTCTGTAAAGGAATTGGGTGGTGTCATTTCAAACAACCAAGCCATAGTGGGCTTATTTTTTAATCAGCATTTCTGTGTATAATTTGCATATGAAAAGTTCTGTTTTGAAGTATAACATTCTATGAATTTGCAAAGCATGACATAAAATATTTTCACCATTGTATAATGTTCTCTCATATCCATTGTAAGTTTGCCTTTTCCAGAATGTCACATAAATTAATCATAGAGTTTATAGTCTTGTGTTTGGCTGCTTTCACTTTACATGTTCCTTTTGAGTTTCATTCATGTTGGTTTTATCAGTCATTTATTGCTTTTATTGCTGTGTAGATTTCATTTGTAAGGTTATAGCATATTTTCTTCATCAATTGATGAGTTCTTTTTTCCAGCCTCTGGATATTTAGTGGTATTTCCTTGTAGTTTTACTTTGCATTATTTCCATAATGACTAATGATCACTCTTTAATATGCTTATTTCTCAATCTTAGATCTCTGTGGAAGTGTCTGTTCAAATTTTTCCAAATTGTCCTTTTTAATTGAGGGTTTTGGTCTTCTCCTTGTTGAATTGAGAAGTATTTTATATTTTTAATGGAGGTCCTGTATCAGATATGTTTCTGAACATATTCTGCAAGTCTGGCTTACATTTTTTAAAGTAGTTTATTTTCTTTTTTAAATGAGTATGGGGTTGAACTTTATTTATTTTAGGATGTTTGGTAGTTTAGTACTTTTAAAAAATGCTCTCTTGATCCATTTTTGAGGCCCTTGCTAGAGTCAGGTCAGTTCCCCTATTTGAGCAGCTAAGTAGAAACACTTTCCTTCTGGGACTCTCACAGTCTGTTGTGAGACATACTATGAACCTGCTCTAACCACTCCATTACCAGAACCAGACAACTAGGGACAGCCCCTAAGCCCTGAGTCTATGAAAATTATTCAGGTTTAACAATCCACTGGCACTCTGCAAGACCCAGCTGATCTCACCCTGCTTGGCATACCTAAGTTGCCCTCTTCGGCTCCAGGGGAATTGCTGTTACCCTACCTATCCTAGGGCGCAAACCTCTGTATAGCCCTGCATAACAGAATAATCACTTTCAAAGTTGTAACAGATACTTCCCTGACAGTACAGTAAGAAAGAGTTCTGCTTTCCAGATATCCAGTTGTTACTGTGTCCTGTCCCACCATCAAAAGAATCTTTAAACCTTAGAAATCATCTTTTATTCTCTTAACAGTTCCTTGACAAGCAATAGACTTTTAAAAATTATTTATTTAATAAAATTGTATTTAAGATATTTTTGAGAAGTTTTGGGTTCAAAGAAATGTTGAGGCATGGGAACAAATTTCTCATATCTGCTGCTACCCACACATGCATAGCCTCCCCCATTGTTAACATCCTCCACCAGAGTGGTACGTTTATTACAACTAATGAAACTGCACTGACAAATCATAATTACCCAAAGGACGTACTTTGATTCACTCTTGGTGTTGCTCATTCTTTGAGTTGGGACAAATATGTAATGATGTGTATCCATTATTATGATATCATACAGAATACTTTTACCACACTAAAAATCTTCTGTGATCTATATATCTCTCCATTTCTGCTCACCCAACAACTGACCTTTCTGTCTCCATAGTTTTGCCTTCTTGAGAATGTCATATAGTTGGAATGACAGAATGGTATGTAGCCTTTTCAGATTGGCTTCTTTCATTTAATAACATTCATTCAGGTTTGCTTTATGTTTTCCCATTTCTTGATACCTCATTTCTTTTTAGTTCTGAATAATATTCCATAGTCTGGATGTATCAGGTTCTTTATTTACTTACAAAGAACGTATTGGTTGATTCTAAGTTTTGGCAATCATGAATAAAACTGCCGTAAACATTCTTGTGAAAGTTTAGTTGTGGGCATGCTTTAAACACCTTTGGGTAAACATTAATACCAAAGAGCATGACTGTTTGGTTGTATGGTCAAGAGTGCATTTAGGCTTGTAAGAAGCTGCTAAACTGTTTTGCAAAATGGCTGTAAACCTCTTTGCACGCCAACAGCAATGAAAGAGACTTAGCATGCCCCTAGCCTGTTGTTCCAGTCTTGTCAACATTTGGTGTCAGTTTTCTAGATTCTGGTCATTTTTAGATTTTTTTTTTAAATTTAACACATAAGTAAAATCATACAGTATTTCTTTTTCTCTATATGATTTATTTCACTTGACATATGCCCTCAAGATGCTTCCAGGTTGTGACTAATAACATGATTTCTGTCTTTTTATGACAGAATAAGATTCCATTGTGTGTGTGACATTTTGTTTATCCAGTTATCTCTTGATGGACACTTAAGTTGTTTCTATAGCTTGGTTGGTGTAAATGATACTGCAAAGAATACAGGGATGTGTAAATACCTTTTAAGGTAGCGTTCTCATTTCCTTCAGATAAATACCCAGAAATGAACATGCTGAATCATATGGTAGTTTCTTTTCAATTTTTTTTTTAGGAATATACAGACTGTTTTTCATAGTAATAGCACCAATTTACATTACTGTTGACAGTGCATGAGCTTTCTATTTTTCTCCACATCCTCACCAACACTTTTTATGTTGGTGTCTTTTTGATGACAGACATTCTAACAGGTGTAAGTTGATATCTCCTTGTGGTTTTGCTTTGCATTTCCCTGATGATTGTTGATGTTAAGTACCTTTTCAAGTCCTTGTTGGTCATTTGTGTATCTCCTTGGTTGGGGGGGAATGTTTACTCAGTTTTTCTGCTCATTTTTAAACTGAATTGTTTATTTTCTCTGTTAAGTCCTATAAGTTTATTACATATTCTAGATACAAGCCCCTTATCAGTAAATAATTTGCAAGTCTTTTCTCCATTTTGTTGATTGCCTTTTCATTTTATTGATAGAATCTTTGTAGAATGTTGTAGTTTAACATAATTCCACTTGTTTATATTTGTTTTTGTTGCCTTTGCTTTTGGTGTCAAATTGAAAAAAAAAAAAAAAACTGCCAAGAGGAGAAGCTTATCCACTACATTTTCTTCTAGAAATTTTACCAATTTAAAGACTTTGACTTTGAGTTGATTTTTATATAAGTTGTAATATAGTGGCCCAGTTTCATTCTTTTGCTTGTGGCTATCCTGTTTTTCCAACACCATTCATTGAAAAGATCATCCTTTCCCCATAATATGTTCTTGGTTTCTTTGTTGTAAATTAATTTGCTATACAGGTATAGCCTCTCTATCCTGTTTCACTGATTTATGTGTGTTTTTTCATGCTAATGCCATAATGCTGTGATTGCTTCTAGCTTTTTAATATATTTTGAAATCAGGAGACATGATGCCTCTAGCTTTGGTATTCTTTCTCAAAATTGCTTTGGTTAATTAGAGTTTTCTGTGTTTCCATATAAATTTTAGGATTTTTTTTTATTTACATGAAAAATGCCTTTGGAATTTTAATTGGGATTACATTAAATCTGTAGATTGCTTGGGTACTATGGATATTTTAACAATATTAATTTAATCCATGAGCATGGAGTATCTTTCCATTTTTTTTAAATTTATTTTTATTTATTTATTTATTTTCTTTACATTATCGTGTTGGTTTTGCCATACATTGACATGAATCTGCCATGGGTATACATGTGTTCCCCTTCCAGAACCCCCCCTCCCACCTCCCTCCCGGTTCCATCTCTCTGGGTCATTCTGGTGCACCAGCCCTGAGCACCCTGTATCAAGCATCAAACCTGGGCTGGCAATTGATTTCACATATGATAATTTATATGTTTCAATGCCATTCTCCCATATCATCCCACCCTTGCCCTCTCCCACAGAGTCCAAAAGACTGTTGTATACATCTGCATCTCTTGCTGTCTCGCATACATGGTTATCGTTACCATCTTTCTAAATTCCATATATATGCTTTAGTATACTATATTGTTGTTTTTCCTTCTGGCTTACTTCACTCTGTATAATAGGCTCCAGTTTCGTCCACCTCAGTAGAACTGATTCAAATGTATTCTTTTTAATGTCTGAGTAATATTCCATTGTATATGTGTACCACAGCTTTCTTATCCATTCATCTGTTGATGGACATCTAGGTTGCTTCCATGTCCTGGCTATTGTAAACAATGTGGCGATGAACATTGGGGTACACGTGTCTCTTTCAATTCTGGTTTCCTCAGTGTGTATGCCCAGCAGTGGGATTGCTGGCCCACTTTTAACTGAGTTATTCATTTGCACATTGGTGAGTTTTAAGAGTTCTTTGTATATTTTGGATAACAGTCCTTTATCAGTCGTGTCTTTTGCAAATATTTTCTCCAAATCTTTGTCTTGACTTCTTATTCTCTTGGCATTGTTTTTCACAGAGCAATTTTTATTCTAATGAAGTACAGTTTATTAACTGTTTCTTTCATGCTTCATGATTTTGATGTTTTTTCTAAGAAATCAGTGACATACCCAAGGTTACCTAGGTTTTTTCCTCTGTTGTTTTCTCTAAGCTATAGCTTTACAATTTACATTTAGGTCTATGATCCACTGTGAGTCAATTTTTGAAGGGTGTAAGGTCTGCTCCATTTTTTGCATGTGGATGATCAGTTGTTCAAGCATTGTTTGTATTGCCTTTGCTTCTTTGTCAAAGATCATTTCAGTATGTCTGTGGTGGTCTGTTTCTTGGTGCTCTCTTCTGTCCCATTTGTCTGTCTTGTCTTTCACAAAAACTACATTGTCCTGGATGCTTTAGCTTTATAGTTAAGTCTTAAAGGTGGATAGTGTCAATCCTCAAACTTTCTTCTTCTTCCATATATTTTGTTTCTCCACATGAACTTTGGAATTCAATTCAGTATGTCAATATACACCAAAGAACTTGCTAAGATTTACTGCTTAGTACTCTGTGGGGAAAAAATTGTAAAAAGAATAGATACATGTATATGCATAACTGAATCACTTTGCTGTACACCTGAATCTCATAGAACATTGTTATTTAACTATGCTTCAGTATAAAATAAAAATTAAAAACTAAACCCACAGACTAAAAAATAAAAATAAAATATGTTCAAATTAAAAAATATTTTGTTTGGATCATGTTAAAAATACATATATACATATATGTACATGTGTGTGTGTGTGTGTGTGTATATATATATATATATATATATATATAAAGGCAGGGAGGAACTGACATCTTGACAATATTGTCTTCCTATTCATGAACAGAAATGGACCTAATTTTTATTTCACCTTTCTAACAGTACAAATTGATACTGAGGAAGTGCACACTCCCCATTTGCTCTATGCATTTTTGATAAACATTAACATTTCAGAAACATATCATTATTAGGTAAGCAAATCTTAATAATATTTCATAACTTCATATAGAATTCAGAGATGGGCAAGAAATACTATTAGAACCCCAGAAATGAAAAAAAAAATGTTTTAGGTATTTTATTGAAAGAAATGTTTACTTCTTCTTTGTAAAAGCTGAAGAGATGTTCTTTCTCTTTTAATGTTACTTTATGCTGAGATCTCTGTTTCTCAAATTCTCCCGTATTAGCAAATATATTTTTAATACTGTGTGTATGTGACTTATTGACTATTTATATTGTTGTCTAACTAGCTGCATCAGCATTAATAGATCTTTTAAAATTCTGATTCTTTTCACTTTGTAACTAAGTATCTATTCTAGAAACATATAACATTTTTTCTTTACTCCTGGAGTTAAAGAATTATATCAGAATATACCTAAGGGTTTTCTTTATTCATTGATTCCCTTGGAATTCAGTGACAGCAGTTTTTAATCTATAGAATCTGGTTCGTTTCAGCTCAAGGATATTTATTTTCCTTCTTTTAAATTCTTGCTTTTTCTCCCTAATGATTTTCGCTCCTTCTGTAATTCTATTTGCTGTGTGCTTTCAAAGTTTTCTTCAATTTGAGTGAATTCCTAATCTGAGTCTTATTCAGTAACATACTTAAGTAACCATATTTCTGATTTGTTTTTAAATTCAAATAAAGTATTGCACACATACTTAAATAACTATTTTACTGTCTACCTACCTACATATCCCTAGAAAATATTGTGTACTATAATTGAATGACACTAAAGTGTTCTTATTTATTTTGCTTCACATTATTCTCTCTTATAGCAGTTTCAGCTTACTATACTGTGAGTGCTCTTTTTTTTTTTTTTTCCATTTCTTCCTTTATTTCTGAGCCTTCTTAGATTATTTTTCTCTCCCTACTTAAATACTACTCTTGGAATTTAGATCCAGTCCTAGAAATACTTAATCGGTGGCAGTTTTATGAGTCATGGGAGGAACTAAAAGTCTGTCTATGGGTGGGTGGGGTGTCAGTTGTGAAATTCATTTTATCTCTTGCATTCTCAGGAATGAAGTCAGACTATTCTCCTGACTTCTTATCTGCAAAGGATGGCGCTATTTTCACCTCAGTGGTAGAGAGAATTCAGACTACTAGTTCTCAATCTAGGGTCCAGGAAACCAGTAAAAATTCTTTAACAGACATGCTTACAGATCAGCACTGACCTTTCATAGGCCACATTTTATTTTATTTATATAATTTACCTTATTCTGCTTGGCCCTCACTTCATAGTGGGAAATGTTTTTGTCTGTCCTCTTCTTCTAGCATTTTACAGAACTTGCTGTCTCCAAGTTCTTTCCAGGAGCCAAGTTCTTACCAATCTCATAGTCTCAATGCTCAGGGGAGCTAGTTGCTGATCGGATTGAAGTTGGGAGGAGTAACGGGCAGCGGGGATCTCCTTAGACGTGAACTTATTTAGTGTCCAGATAGAGTTCATAACAACAGACGTCTGTGTGGATAGAAGGAAGGCTATCGTCACAGTGAAGAGAATGACACAAATGAGACTTACAGTGTCATGGCTTGAGCAGACGTCACAGAATGCAGGCCTTTTGCTATCTTTTGTTCAAGTTATACAAAGTAGAACCAGAATATGGAGATTTTTATAAATCAGAGTGTGGAGAATAGTTTCAACCTAGTTAGTAGCGGTAGTTTGTCATTGAACATACTTTTGAGAAAGGGGAATTTTAAAGAAAATACATGTACCATAATTGGAGGAGAAAATTGTCATGAAAATGAATAACAATGCTACGGCAATGCTATTTTAGTTAGGTGGGAATGGGTGAAGGTGGAGTGAAAGAAACTGTTAGAGAAGTCAGTGTCTATGTGTCTCTCTACAGTTACCCACCTACAGAGAAGTGAGGTCTGTCATGTGACTAGTTCAGGTCAAAGCAAGTGAGAGGACAGGGTGTCACTTGGGGAGGGGTACCGTTAGTGTCCTGGCTAGATGATGCCATGGTGATCTGCAGCCCTATGTCCCTGACCCTCTGCTTAGGACAGACCTGCTCAGCCCTCAGCACACTGTGGCATAAGGGAGAAACCAGGTTGGTTGTGTTCAGCTGCTAAATTTTAGAGTTTGTGTGGTTCCAGCAAAGCCTACCCTATTGTCAGCAGTACAGAGGAACATCTCCAGGTTCTAACAATGGGGATGGGAGAGAGCATAAATGAAAAAGAATACTCAAAAAGCATGCTGCACAAGCTGAGTAGCTGAACAAGAAGTATGAAGAGAGCTTCTCTGTTACCTAATGCTTTCACCCTCAGCTTCCTGATGCTCCTTTCTACTACTCATTTTCATTTCTATGCTGGAGTTTTGTTTTTGTTCTGCGTTGTTTTAATCCTTTCTATGCATCCTAATAATGATACTAGTTCTTGTTTTAATGCTTGTTTTTAATCCTATGCATCCTGATAATGATACTAGTTCTTCATGTGTTATTCTTGTGACAATCTCTCTGTCCTTCCTGTTCACTGACAAGCCTCAGACTAGGTTTGTTTCAGCTCTGTCTTTCTTGGATGTCTGCACTTCACCAGTGTCTTTTCCCAGCTGTCCTCAGAGTAACAAATTATAAAATGCCTAGGACCCTGTTCTGAATTTCATAAGTAATTTCTGATTTCTTATTTTTTAATATTTAAACTTTGATTTCAGCTATTAACAGATAATGTTATAAAAATTAAAATATAAATTGATAATTTTTACAAAAGTAGAAAAATTATAGTCCATGAAAAAAATTTATATCGTTTCCTCCCAACATTTTTCTCTACAAATTTTAGAATAGTTAGGGTGATACAGTATATTCAACTTATTTTAAAATATTTATTATAAAAGATATTAATTATTTAAATTTTAAATTACTTAAATTTTAGATAAGAAATTATGCTGAGTATTCATTTTAAAATTTAAAATTTAATAATAGAAAGATAGCCACAATGTCTTTAGTTGCTTTAGTTTGATTTCATTTTTTTCTAATCAAGTTTGTATTCTGATATAGAATTGTCAGTACAGTAAAAATATTTTTCCCGAACCTTAAATTTAAAAAAAATCTAATATTTTTGAGGCTTATAATGTGTCAGAACTTATAAGTAAGTCAATTAGAGTTATCCTGTTTATATCTCACATGAGTATAAATGTGAGATATAAATTGTCATACCTCATATTTTTAGATAATAAATATGAAGCATAGGAAATGAATAGAGCTATGTCTCAGGTCTATTTCATATAACCTGTGGCTATTTCCTCAATTTCAGAATATATAGTTTGAATAAACATATTCAAAAACTTGTAAAATCTCTACATTTGTTCCCTGACCCATGGAATGTGGGTTATAATGACAGAAGTTAAGTGGAAGATACTAGCACTGCTTCTCCCTATCAAAATAATGAAGCAATGTTTAATTCCAAGAGGCACTATAGAAACTAATATTACCATCAAGGACAAAAATGATGAAAGTGATGACCCACACCATATTCCTGCTGAACTCAAATATTTGCCCTTTGGTGAAGAAAGGTGGTTCTTGGAGAATGACAGTGGACTATCATAAATCTATCCAGTGGTTGACTCCAGTTGCAGCTGCTATTCTAGATATGACTTTGTTGCTACTTGGTATGCAATTATGCAGTTATCCAACTCATGAACATTTTTATCTATACGTGTCCAAAAAAGAAGATTGTAAAGAACAGTTTTCTTTTCTTTTTTTTTTCATGCACTTGTAAGTTACCATTAACTTCACTACTATAAAGGCTTTCACTTTGGCAGGCACCATCATGCATTATTGCTGGCCTATAAATTAGCACAATCCTCCTGATAGACAAAGTGGCTCTATCTACCAACATTTATTTATTTATTTATTTATTAGTTTTGCCATACAATGACATGATATCGCCATGGGTTTACATATGCTCTCCCTCCAGAACCCCCCTCCCTCCTCCCTCCCTCCTCCCTTCCCCTGGGAAATCTCAGTGCACCAGCCCCGAGCATCAATCCTGGGCTGGCAATTGATTACACATATGATAGTTAACATGTTTCAATGCCATTCTCCCATATCATCACACCCTTACCCTCATCCACAGAGTCCATGAGACTGTTCTATACATCTGCGTTTCTTTTACTCTCTCGCATGCTGGGTTCTCGTTACCGTCTTTCTAAATTCCATATATATGTGTTAATATACTGTATTGTTTTTGCTTCTGGCTTACTTCACTCTGGATAATGGGCTCCAGTTCCGTTCACCTGAGTAGAACTAATGCAAATGAATTTTTTTTTTTAATGCTGAGTAATATTCCATTGTGTATATGTACCACAGCTTTCTTATCCATTCGTCAGTTAATGGGCATCTAGGTTGCTTCCATGTCCTGGCTATTGTAAACAATGCAGCGATGAACATTGGGGTACACGTGTCTCTTTCAATTCTGGTTTCCTCGATGTATATGCCCAGCAGTGGGATTGCTGGGTCATATGGCAGGTCTATTTGCAGCTTTTTAAGGAACCTCCACACTGTTTTCCATAGTGACTATACTAGCTTGCATTCCCACCAACAGTGTAAGAGAGTTCCCTTTTCTCCACATCCTCTCCAGCATTTATTGCTTGTAGATTTTTGGATTGCAGCCATTCTGACTGGTGTAAAGTGATACCTCATAGTGGTTTTGATTTGCATTTCTCTGCTACTGAGTGATGTTGAACATCTTTTCATGTGTTTGTTAGCCATTTTTATGTCTTCTTTGGAGAAATGTCTGTTAAGTTCTTTGGCCCACTTTTTGATTGTGTCGTTTATTTTTCTAGAATGGAGCTGCAGGAGTTGCTTGTATATTTTTGAGTTTAATTGTTTGTCCGTTGCTTCACTGGCTATTATTTTCTCCCATTCTGAAGGCTGTCTTTTCTTTCTTTTTTTTTTTTTATTGTTTTTGCCATACATTGTCATGATATCACCATGGGTTTACATATGCTTCCCCTCCGGAACCCACCTCCCTCCTCCCTCCCCCCGGGAAATCTCGCTGCACCAGCCCCGAGCATCAATCCTGGGCTGGCGATTGATTAGACACATGACAATTAACATGCTTCAATGCCCTTCTCCCATCTCATCCCACCGTTACCCTCATCCACAAAGTCCACGAGTCTTTTCTATACATCTGCGTTCCTTTTGCTGTTTCGCATGTTGGGTTCTCATTACCGTCTTTCTAAATACCATATATATGTGTTAATATACTGTATTGTTGTTTTTGCTTCTGGCTTACTTCACTCTGGATAATGGGCTCCAGTTTCGTCCATCTGAGTAGAATTGCTGCAAATGAATTTTTTTTCTTAATGCTGAGTAATATTCCATTGTGTATATGTACCACAGCTTTCTTATCCATTCATCAGTTGATGGGCATCTAGGTTGTTTCCATGTCTTAGCTATTGTAAACAATGCAGCGATGAACATTGGGGTACACGTGGCTCTTTCAATTCTGGTTTCCTCGGTGTATATGCCCAGTAGTGGGATTGCTGGGTCATATGGCAGGTCTATTTGCAGCTTTTTAAGGAACCTCCACACTGTTTTCCATAGTGGCTGTACCAGTTTGCATTCCCACCAACAGTGTAAGAGAGTTCCCTTTTCTCCACATCCTCTCCAGCATTTATTCCTTGTAGACTTTTGGATGGCAGCCATTCTGACTGGTGTAAAGTGGTACCTCATTGTGGTTTTGATTTGCATTTCTCTGATAATGAGTGATGTTGAGCATCTTTTCATGTGTTTGTTAGCCATTTTTATGTCTTCTTTGGAGAAATGTCTGTTAAGTTCTTTGGCTCATTTTTGATTGGGTCACTTATTTTTCTGGAATGGAGCTGCAGGAGTTGCTTATGTATTTTTGAGATTAATTGTTTCTCCACTGCTTCGTTTGCTATTATTTTCTCCCATTCTGAAGGCTGTCTTTTCACCTTGCTTATAGTTTCCTTTGTTGTGCAAAAGCTTTTAATTTTAACTAGGTCCCATTTGTTTATTCGTGCTTTTATTTCCAATATTCTGGGAGGTGGGTCATGGAGTATCCCGCTTTGGGTTATGGCAGAGAGTGTTTTGCCTATGTTATCCTCTAGGAGTTTTATAGTTTCTGGTCTTATGCTTAGATCTTTGGTCCATTTTGAGTTTATCTTTGTGTATGGTATTAGAAAATGATCTAGTTTCATTCTTTTTACAAGTGGCTGTCCAGTTTTCCCAGCACCACTTGTTAAAGAGGTTGTCTTTTCTCCATTGTATATTCTTGCCTCCTTTGTCAAAGATAAGGTGTCCATAGATGCGTGGATTTATCTCTGGGCTTTCTATTTTGTTCCATTGATCTATATTTCTGTCTTTGTGCCAGTACCATACTGTCTTAATGACTCTGGATTTGTAGTATAGCCTAAAGTCAGGTAGGTTGATTCCGCCAGTTCCATTCTTCTTTCTCAAGATTGCTTTGGTTATACGAGGTTTTTTGTATTTCCATACAAATTGAGAAATTATTTTTTCTAATTCTTTGAAAAAGACCTCTGGTAGCTTGATAGGAATTGCATTGAATCTATAGATTGCTTTGAGTAGTATACTCATTTTCACTATATTGATTCTTCCAATCCACGAACACGGCACATTTCTC
>ML661885.1:30094840-30168130 GCA_007570785.1 Antilocapra americana
TCTCTCTCTCTCTCTCTCTCTCTCTCTCTCTCTATATATATATATATATATATATATATATATATATATATATATATATATATAAAGAGATTTTAGAATCAACTACCTATTAAAATAATAATATAATTTCACTAAATTTGGGAAAACTCAGCAGTGGCCACAGGACTGGAAAAAGTCAGTTTTCATTCCAATCCCAAAGAAAGCCAAGGCCAAAGAATGCTCAGACTACAGCACAATTGCACTCATCTCATACACTAGTAAAGTAATGCTCAAAATTTTTCAAGCCAGACTTCAACAACATGTGAACTGTGAACTTCCAGATGTTCAAGCTGGATTTAGAAAAGGCAGAGGAACCAGAGATCAATTTGCTATCATCCATTGGATCATAGAAAAACCAAGAGAATTCCAGAAAAACATCTACTTTTGCTCTATTGACTATGTCAAAACCTTTGACTGTGTGGACCACAACAAATTCTGGAAAATGCTAAACGAGATGGGAGTACCATTCCACCTGACCTACCTCTTGAGAAATCTGTATGCAGGTAGGGAAGAACAGTTAGAACTCCACATGGAACAACAGACTGTTTTCAAATCAGGTAAGGAATTCTTCAAAGCTGTATACAGTCACCCTGCATATTTAACTTATATGCAGAATACATCATGAGATATGCTGGACTGGATGACACAAAAGCTGGAATCAAGATTGCCAGGAGAAATATCAATAACCTCAGATATGCAGATGACACCCTCCTTATGGTAGAAAGTGAAGAGGAACTAAAGAGCCTCTTGATGAACGTGAAAGAGGAGAGTGAAAACATTGGCTTAAAACTCAACATTCAGAAAACTAAGATCATGGCATCTGGTCCCATCACTTCATGGGAAATAGATAGAGAAAAAGTGGTAGACTATTTTTTGGGGTCCAAAATCACTGCAGATATGAAATTAAAAGACGCTTGCTTCTTGGACGAAAAGTTATGACCAACCTAGATAGCATATTAAAAAGCACACACATTACTTTGACAACAAAGGCCCATCTAGTTAAGGCTATGGTTTTTCCAGTAGTCATGCATGAATGTGAGAGTTGAATGGTGAAGAAAGCTGAGTGCTGAAGAATTGATGCTTTTGAAGAGTGGTGTTGGAGAAGACTCTTGAGAGTCTCTTGGACTGCAAGGAGATCCAACCAGTCCATCCTAAAGGAAATAAGTCCTGAATATTCATTGAAAGGACTGATGCTGAAGCTGAAAGTCCAACACTTTGGTCACCTGATGCAAAGAACTGATTCATTGGAAAAGACCCTAATGCTGGGAAAGATTGAAGGCAGGAGGAGAAGAGGACGACAGAGGATGAGATGGTTGGATGGCATCACCGACTCAATGGACATGAGTTTGAGTAAACTCCGGGAGTTGGTGATAGACAGGGAGGCCTTATGTGCTTCAGTCCTTGGGGTTGCAAAGAGTCAGACATGACTGAGCAACTGAACTGAACTTAATTTCACTAAACTAAGTATGAATTAATTTAGCTTATAATTTAAAGAATAATTTTGTAGCACAGGAAACAAATTCAGCAGATAAATGTTTCAAGACATGAAAATAAAGCAATTTACAGTATTGACTAAGAAGTCTAACTGTTTTCTCTACCTTCTGCTCAGTGTTTCTGGAAACTAAAGCTGCTCTAAAAAATTAAGTCAATCAGTTTGACAGTGATTTTGCTGAATTTCTAAAATGAATTGAGCAATAGAACCTTTGATGGCTTTCTTAGAACAAGTTACGTTAGTTAATTTTATTTCATGTTTTGATTGTGCCTATTATGTATAATGGGCTTCCCTGGTAGCTCAGCTGGAAAAGAATCTGCCTGCAATGCAGGAGACCTGGGTTTGATCCCTGGGTTGGGAAGATCCCCTGGAGAAGGAAACGGCTACCCACTCCAGTATTCTGGCCTGGAGAATCCTCGGACTGTATAGTCCATGGGGTTCCTCAAGGAGTTAGACACGACTGAGTGATTTTCACTTTCACTTTCATTGAGTATAATATCCCTGGTCTGAAGATATTATTCTATAGTTTTTTCCTATGGAATTTTATTAAAAATAGAACTTATAGTGTTTCTATAGAATGTTGCTTTTTATACTGCATTTTAATATTCAGTATATGATCTCAAGTAGAATGTGCATTCAATAACTATTTACTAAACTGCTGATGTTTTTAATTATAACTTCATTTACTACATTTTAAGAGACTAATGATAAATCTAAACATCATTTTCTTAACTAATTAGAGTTCAGGAAAACCAATAATTCTTCTTTCAGAGCAGATATAATTTCAGGTATTATAAACAGTTCTACTGCAAGTATGTACAGATTACTCATAAGTAAGATTATAGTTAATGCCATTATTACAGAAGTACCTTTTTATTAAACAGTGAGTTCTATGTGTACATGTTGTATGCCTCAATGTTTATTATTCTGATTACATGGTACTTGTTCTGTTGCCTTTCAACTGACATCTGTATGAAGGCAAGGAAATAATCTCTTCTACATTTAATTCAAAGCCATGACCTCAAAATATTTCAAATGACTCTGATTATAGTAGCAAATGATAATATATATCTATGTGTGAGTTTTATTGACTAGATAATTGATTCATTAAATTAAAATAATAGATTTATTAAAATATTTTATGTTGTTCTGAGTTGTACAGTTGAATCTTGGAAAAAGTGTGTCAGTGCACTTTTTTATTTTTACTTATGTTTATGAGGTTCCAAAAGAACAAAGTAAATTGTCTTAAAATATGAGTCAATAATCAAGCATTATTCAAATAAAAAGCCCATATGCAAGCATATCTCATTGTTGATGTGCTTACATCCAGAGTTATAGGACTTAGGATAAAATGTGATTAGTTACAATGAAATCAGAATAGTACAAATTTTAAATATGACCCTGCATTTGGCAGATTGCTAACCACTACATAAATTTCACAACTTCTAATTCTCTTTCTATCTTAAACTAGGAAAACAAAAAATAAGTGGAAGGAAAAGGGAACTAGCTCTCTCTATATTACTGTAAAAATTCATTATTTCATTTTCTCTTCTGTTCTATTACATAATTTTATTTTATATTATTTTCACTGTTCAATTTAAATAGAAAACAGAAGCAGTTTACTTTGGCAGAAAGAATGTAGGTCTGAGAAACAGTTATTTGGTTTTAATATCATTTGATTTTATAGGCTTTGCTTTAAAAAATGTGATAATAACAACATGAATTCTATTCTTTTAAATTTTAAAATGTAGAATATTTTTAATTATAAGCACAATGTTGCATAGTAATTCTGTAGACCTTACTCATCTTGCAACTAAACCTTTCTAGGTTTTGATTTTGATATGCCTGTGGCATGTCTTAATCTCTGTGAATTTTAGTTTTCTTCATCTGTTAAATGGGGCTGCGGCTGCTGCTGCTGCTGCTAAGTCACTTCAGTCGTGTCCAACTTTGTGTGACCCCACAGACGGCAGCCCACCAGGCTTCCCTGTCCCTGGGATTCTCCAGGCAAGAACACTGGAGTGGGTTGCCATTTCCTTCCCCAGTGCATGAAAGTGAAAAGGGAAAGTGAAGTCGCTCAGTAATGTCCAACTCTTTGCGACCCCATTGACTGCAGCCTACCTGGCTCCTCCGTCCATGGGATTTTCCAGGCAACAGTACTGGAGTGGGGTGCCATTGCCTTCTCGTTAAATGGGGCTAATAATGTTCTATTTAACAAGGTTACTATGGGAATTAGATAACAGAATGTATTAACATGTCTTTGTAATTTTTAAAGTGAAATTAAGGTGAACACTTACTATGTTCATTGAAAATATAAAATAACTGAATTTTCATGACAACCCTTTGATGTAACTGTTATAATTTCCATGTTATAGGTGGGAATACTGAGGCAGAGAGACCTTAAGTGAATTGCCTGATGTTATTTGGCTAATAAATGGTGAAGCTGGGAATTAAATGCAGGAAGTTTGACTCGAAGCCTATGCTACTGTCACCGTGCTATACCCCCTCTCTTTACTATGCAAAATATTTGGTTAAAATAATAATTTACCTTGTATATAAAAATCACCAGTACCCTCTCCCTGTGTAGATACATATTTCCTTTATAGTAGTTTGAAGTTGTTCTGTCCATCACACTCAGAAACAAAGGTTGAGGCCCTTTTATATAAAGAGAGAATAAAAGATCTGTGGATGGTTTTTAAAATCGGCATTGAAAAGTTAAAATGTAACATTGCTAAGCTATAGCAGAATATAAATTAAAAAAAAAACTGTTTTTTCCTCCCACAAATAGACTTGTTCAGTATATTTTTAGTAACTTTGGGAACATTAGAATTTGTATCTTGACCCTAGGACTGAATAACACTTTATGTTCTGCTAATAGATAAATTATGACTCATTTTTTAAATAAAAAATCATTTAATATAGGCCTCAACACACAGATGTGGAAATATACTATCAATACTACCCAAGATAGTATATAAGGACTGAATGCAATCCTGATCAAAATTACAACACCCTTGTATTAATAAATGAAAAAGATGATTCTTAAATTCGGATGAAATTACAAGTGTCCCCATATAGCTAAAATAATTTTGAAAAAGAACAAAGTTGGAAGACTTGTACTTTCAAAATTTATTGCAAAATTGTAGTAATCCAAACAGCATAATACTGATATAAGAGCAGACATATAGACCAGTGAAACAAAATTCAGAGTCCAGACATAAACATATACATTTATGGATGCAACTGATTTATGACAGGGATGTCAAATATACTCAATGTGGGAAAAGTTTTTTCAACCAACGATGCTGAGACAACTGGTTTCTACATGCAAAAAATAGAACTGGAATCCCACCTCATACCATATACAAAAAGTAAATCACATGGATAAACAAATATGAGCTAAAACCAAACAATACTTGGGAATAACACTTAGGGCTAAAATTTTTAGGACTTTGGATTTGGCAATAAATTCTCATATATGGCACCAAAAACACGAGCTTATTGCTTGTGAATGAAATAAAACAGATAAGTTGTATCTCATAAAAATTAACATTTTATTTTTGCATTAAAGGATATTAGCAAGAAAGTGAAAAGATGCCCTGTAAAATGAGAGAAAATATTTGCACATAATATATCTGATAAGAGTTTATAACCAGAATATAGCTTCTCTGGTGGATAAAGAATTTGCCTTCAGTGTGTTAGACACAGGAGGCATGGATTCATCCCTGGGCTGGGAAGATCCCCTCGAGAAGGGCATGGCAACCCACTCCAGTATTCTTGCTTGGAGAATCCCATGGACAGGTGAGCCTGATAGGCTATATTCCAGAGGGTCAGGAAGTGTCAGACACGACTGCAGCTACTGAGCACACATCCTAAAACTCACCAATAAAAACTGGACAAATCACAATGGACATTATCTCCAAAGAAGATATACAAATAGTCAATAGTTTATGAATATATGCTCAAGTTTATTAGACATTAGGGAACTGCAAATCAAAACCCTACAGAAACATCACTTCAAAGCACCTAGGATTAAAGTAATCAAAACATGAGAGGAGGGGATATAATAAGTGTTAGCAAATAGGTAGACAAACTGGAGCCCTCGTCCATTGATGAGGCAAATGTAAAATGGTGCAGCTCTTGTGGAAAATAGCGCAGTGACTCTTCAAAAGTAAAACATAAAATTATGTTGCCCAGCAGTTTGACTCCTAGTTCTATACCAAAAGAACTGAAAATAAGGACTCAGACTTGTATAACACTTACCACTGCAGCATTATTTATAACAGCTATGAGATAGAAACAGCAGATGAGTGGAATAAATAAAACATGATATATAAATAAAATCAAATATTATTTTTTAAAAACTTGTATTTATCTGACTTCCCTGGATCTTTGTTACTGTGCGTTGGCTTTCTCTAGCTGAGGCCAGTAGGGAGCACTCTCTCGTTGTGGTGTGGGGCTTGTGGGGTTTCTCTTGTTGTGGAGCACAGGCCCTAGGAGCAAGGGTTTCGGTAGTTGTGGCATGCACAATGGAAAATTAATTAGACATAAAAAGAAACAAAGTACCCATACCTGCTACAACATGGATTAACCTTGATACACCATGCTAAGTGAAATGAGCCTGCCACAAAAGGACAAATATTGAATGATTTGATTTATATAAAGTATCTAGAATGTGAAAATTCATGGAGATACTGGGAGCTGAGGGGAAGAGAATGAGAAATTACAGCTTAATGGTTGCTGAATTTCTGTTTAGCGTGATGAAAGTGTTTGGAAATAGTGATGTTTTCATGACATTTTAAATTTAATTAAAGCCACTGATGTTTATGCTTACTTTTTTCCATTTTAGTTATTTTTTAAATTATATATATATATATTACTAAAAATGTTTTAAGTTATTCTCTCTAGTTGTTTAGGCCAAACCAATTTTTTTTCTTTTTTTTTATCTCTTATTTCATCTTAAATATCTGAATTAAGCTATATACCAAGTATGGCTAACACCCTGTTACTGTGATTATATTTTGCAGCATTACTTAATTCTCATTGGGTTTCAAACTTACGTTGATATTTATTGGCATTGTAACCTGTGAACCTGACCAGGTTGCTATAATACTAACAGCCAGTAAGCACGTAAAATGACACCTAATGTCATTAGTCACCAGGAAAATATAAAGTAAACCTACCATACATTCATTGGAATAAATAAGTTAGCAATACTGATAATATAAATTATCATGGAAATGGTGCAACTAGAACTCTAAGACACTGCTATTGCAAAAGTAAAATGCATGGCTCTTTAAGATAAATGAGCCATTTTTTTTAAGATAAATATATTCCTTTAAGGTGATCCAGCCATTCCATCTCAAAGTATTTACAGAAAGGAAAACACATTTGCATTTCACTGGGGATTTGACTCAACTGACATGAAAACTTTGTATCCATTAAAAATCCTGTGACTTAGCATCCTATTACTGCTATTCACCTTTCTCTACACAGAAAAATTGTCTAAAAGCATTTTACTCACTCAGCCCCCCGTCTTCCTTTTCTCCTCAATCTGATTGGTTGGCTTCCCTCACCATTCAACAAGTTAATATCTTGTGCTAATCCAAGATGTTAACTTCATCCTGCCAAAGGTAATGGCCCATTATTTGACTTCAGCTTGTGCAAAGTATCAGCAATATTTGTCACAATTAACCATTCTCTCCTTCTTGAAACATTTTCCTCTCTAATGTCTTTTTAAATTTTAAGTCACCATTTGAATTATATTTTCCACCCACGCACCACTTTTTATAGTGTTTCTGTTTGTGTTGCTTTTGGCTGCTTCTTGTTTATAAGGCCTCTTAGTGTTTATGGGATTCATCACTGCCTTTCCTTACTGCATACAATCTCCCTTGATATCACTTGTTACTGCTCAGTAGTATCCTACTCTTTGTGACCCCATGGACTACAATCTCTCAGGCTCCTCTGTCCAAAGCAATTTTCCAGGCAAGAATACTGGAGCAGATTGCCATTTCCTACTCTGGGGATCTTCTCAACCCAGGGATCAAACTTGCATCTCTTACATCTCCTGCATTGGTAGGTGTGTTATTTACCACTAGTGCCACCTGGGAAGCACATACTATCTGTTAGCTGCGATTTATTATACTTGTTAGCTTATAATTTTGAAATTATCTCAAAAGGGATGCCTCCCTTAGTGGTAGAACATATGCTCAGTTATCTATTCATAAACTTCATTTGGATCTCCAAAATACATCTCAAGCTTAAAATGATTGAAACATAATTATGCTGTGATCCCCAACCTATTAAATCCCTGTAGTTTACCTCTTTTACCAATGGTGTGGCAAGAGGAGGTGGTGGGAACAGCCTGTCTTAGGTATTCTGTCTTGAGTACAAACCATATTAGAATGTTAGCCTGCCTGCTTCCAAATATTTCACCTATGGGGAGATACCAGTCTATAAAGCAAATAGAACAACAGCCAAGAACATACTAAACTCACAAAAATAATAATTTTCCTTCAAAATTAAAGCGTAAGCAAAAAAGACAAAAGTTTGGTCACTGCTTGTTCCAGTACTGGTATTTCTTCTTGCCCTCAACTTCTGTCTTATCATTTGGATCATCCTTCCAAACCCTTACTAATGATCTTGACTATTCCTTATCAGCTTAAAGGGTTTCCCATTCTTCCTTGCCCTGTCCTTTAAATTTGATTTGTACACAGGCTCCTGCCCTATCTATTGATCTGTGTATGTATCTTTTTCTGCAAAATTTCTCAACCTTATCAGTTTTGCCAGTTGAATTCACATGTCCACCTAGTCATTCAAGTAGAAACTTGAGAGTAATCTACTATCTTCTGTTGTATCAAAACTGCAGTCCGTAGTTGAATAAAATTACAAGTTTTATCACATAAATATTTATCTCTTCTACCCCTTTATTTGTTCCTTTCACCAGTGCCACCCTGGATCCTCATTATTACTTGAGTGATTGCAACTGATTGTAATTAATTTCTTTTCCTATAATTATGCAATCTCCATGACCCTGCCCTTAAGTGGTCTTTTTTTTTTTCCCTACACATCCAGAGGGTTTATTTTAAATGAAGATGTGATTGTGATATTCCGATGCTTAAAACATTTTCAGTGCTTCTGAATGATTTAGAACATAAGCTGTTTTCCTAGCGCACAATACCTTCCATGACCTGTCTGATCTTACTCATATTTTCCATTTTTAATTCCTATGCATTTTTGTCTTTTTTGAACATCCAACTAGAAGAAATTGTCATTCTTTTAGTTCAAAAATACTTAACTATTAGTAGTTTCATAGTGTTTGAACAATTTATTACTCTAGTAATACTAGACTGCCTGAAGTTTCCAGAATGTTATTTCTTGACTCTGTGATTCTCCCAGTCTTTTTAAGAAAAAAGTTTCAAGTTCCTGATATGAGAACCATAAACTCTTCTGGTAGTTTTTGTTTATGCTTTTTTGCTAGGTATCTCAGTGACCCTTGCCTCCTTAACTATTCTTTGTAATTATTCTTAACTATACTGAGTCTAATAGCCATGGAGAGCCTAAAAGATTTTGCACTAATCCATACATAGAATAATGATATATAATGGGAATAAGAGCATGTTTGTGTACTCTTTTGCCCCTTTGGTTTTATGATACTGAGTAAGTGATGTGGGGGCTCTGAAATTAGTTTTCTCTGTTAAAAAATGAGAATATTAAAACACAAATCCTAACAATGACATAACTACATGTAAAACTGTAATGTCACATGGTAAAAAAAAAGTTGTAAATTTTAGAATGTATATTGAAATTAACCTTTACTCTTCCAAAATAAAGCCAAGACCAGATAATTATAATCTATGTATTAAAATTTAGATTTATATTAGAAATAAATGAGTAATGCTTTAATTTGAAATATTTGTGAAAGATATTGCCAAAGTGGCAATGATAAACAATTAAACTCCACCAGAAAATCTATGTGATTCCCCAAAGTAATAAAAACATATTTGTTGCATTAATATAATTTTGTGTATGTCTCAGCCAATCCTATTAATGTTTAAATTATTATGAAAGTTTAAAAATCTCAGAGAAGTTAGCTTTCCTAATCATTATTAGTTTTCATTTTTGCTTGTGTTAAATTTTACAAGCTATTTGAAATGAAAAGGTAAATTTATATTGCGCTGTCTCCTGGATTCTTCAGGTAACTTACAGATTATTTTAAGGTAACAAAAAGATGTTTTGTCTAATATCAGTACAATTAGGATAAACCATCATGCTTTTCTTTGAAACGTAACTAATAAGAAAGTAGGATTACTGAAATGAGCACATAATGATTTTTCTGTGAGCAACTGAAATCTTAACAGTGTTTAAACAGTGAGGTCACATGATAAAATGTGTGATGGCTGATCTTACAGTGTATAACATTTACCCAGAATTCCATTTCTTCTATTTCCTTGCTACCCTCAACAAGATATTTGGTCTCTTAGGGCTGCAATAGGGTTTTAGCAGTCACAGGCATTTCTTCTTCATAGAAAAACATCCAAAGGCAGAAAAGGCAATTTCTGTTTGTTTTTTTACTTCTATTGTGGAGGAAAACCTTTATTAAATATAAGGAAATCATAATTCTTTACATCTAATTTATGACACACAAAGCAATCAATTGAAACCTTTAAGATAATTACCCTGATTATCTTGAGTATTTAATATTCACTCTCTCTGGCTGGGGATAGGCAGACCAGGCTTCCATGACTGGATAACACTTGGAATTCTTAGCCAGCATAAATGGGAGATTGGTGGTTGCCCAAGAGTGAGATTTCAGAGACTTGCTCTAAACTAAATTTTGTTGAAACCATACAGTCAGATTTCAGTGATCAAAATATGTTTCTGCATAGTCATTATATGGGGAAAAAAGAATGATACTAACAGGATAGACATAAAGGACAAGGAGGAAAAAAGAAAGTGGAAGAAATAAAAAGGAGAAGAGGAAGAGAAGAAAGAGGAGGAAGGAGAGTTATATCACATGCAGTAAATGAAAAAAATTGAAAATATGGTTTCCTAATAAGAGGTTTTCAACCTGTGTTTCTCAGGTCATGGAGGGCAACAGATTTACTACAGGAAATCCTCAAATTCATGGTCATCTTCTGAGTGACTAAAAGTTTATCCCACATATTTATGTAATAATGTACAAGTGCAGTAAACAAAATTCAAGCTAGTTTAAATGTGTTACTAGGACCATTATAGCTTTTGTTTTAAAACAACTTATATTGGATATATAGTTATTACCAAACAGAGGTCTATGAACAGTTTTTTACTTTAGCAAAGAAAAAGTGAGGACCACTGATGAAGACAATGTTTAACAAAAATATAGTGGGAGTTTCAAAGTGAAAACTTAGGCATTGTACTCACTGCATCTTCATTTTTCATTTCACGTCTAGAAACTTTTTTGAAGACAAGTCCTCCTGTGGGACTGAGGCTCTTCATTAGATATGCCACTTGACCAATAGAGCTAATGATTTATTCTCCTTTGGAATAGCCACACCTAGAGTTATCAATCATAGTGTAGGTCACCTCTAAGACCTGCATTATGCAATGCACGTGAGGAATGGGGTCTCACCCAACAGGATAAAAGTATCTCAAAGCTTCAGGTTATTTTTGTGAAATAAATATACATTGGAGGAGAGAGGATTTTAATTACCTATAGGTTTAAGATTTTCTCAGATTGAGCTCTCAGGTTTCTCCTACCAGGATCAGGGGGGAAAAAAGAGTTACTTTCCACCAGACAGATCTAAACAAAACATTACAAAGTATAAAGATTTATTGGGATGTAGAATGATGACCATGATACTGGCATATTATAAAAAGCAGTATGGAACTTCTCTGGTGGCCCAGTGGTTAAGACTTTGTGTTTACACTGCAGGGGAATGGGTTCCATCCACGGCCAGGGGAACTCAGATCCCACATCCCATGCTGCATAGCCAAAAAACAAAAACAAAAACAAAAACAAAAAAAACCCAAAAAGCAGTGCATTCAGGGAAGTTAAGCAGTATTTTAGAAGTGGGCAAATTCACGATACCAGATATAGGAGAAAAGGAAGCAATGGGAAACTGAATTACTGGAATGTAGATTGGAAAAGTAGATGAAAACCAAACTTCCATTGGTGTTTGGTGAGCTCCACTTACCCCTTAAGTACTGCTTGAGGTAACAGGAACCTCAACAGCAATGGGCTGTGAAAATGAAAAGGGAGAGAAAGTTCTGAAGTGACTCTGGGGAAGAGCCTCTGGAAGTAGCTTGGATTTACATCCTAATCCTCCATGGCCTATTATATATACTGCTCTGTGTCTCAATTCCTTCATCAATAAAGGCAGGGAAATAATACTGTCTACCTTATCAGTTTATGAGGGGTAAGTGTGGTATTAAATACAGAGCACTTAGAAGAATACCCAGAAGTTAAGAAATGCTCAATAAATGTGAAGTAATATTATTTCTAACTCCCTTAAATTTAATTATGAGTGGGGATAGAGAAATATATGATGAAAACATTTGAAATAATTTCCCTTCTAATTATACAGCTCAATATTTGGACAAGTACATTATCATCCCATCTTGTTATCATTGTTTATTAAACTCAATATTTCTCAGTGTCCGTGAGGAACAGTTCTTTTATTCAAAATCCATATAAATATATTATATCAATGTACATCTTTTCAAAGTGATCACTTTGCAAAGAAAAGATATTTATTAAGAGAGGATTCAGTGTATTTTCCACACATCGCTTATTTTCCTTCAGATAATAGAGTAATACCAGAAAGCACGATTATGTAAATTCAGGACTATAAAAGCAGCTTAGTTCAATGGACTTCGCTGAGGGTTATGCATTAACAATTTTATGAGCAGCCCTATGACAAGAAAAGAATTTAAATACTAGATGACAATATTCAGTTGATTTATTTTCTTCAGGATGAATTCCTGAAGTTCCAGTTTGAGAGCTCTTTGTCAGAAAAGGCATGTTTTATATTTTTCTTGACAACTTACATTTGTGCTAAACAAGGTGGACATACCTTGTGGTGATGTAATCTGCTTCTAAACAGAGTTTTTTAAAAAATGAACAAGGCTCTATGTAATTATCAATAGACAAAGTGACATTGCTACTCATGTAAGCATGAATTAACAGGAACTGCATAATATAATAAATAGCAAGGAAAAATAAGCTCACATAAGCATAACAAAAACACTGGTGGCTCAGTCTGTAAAGAAACTGCCTGCAATGCAGGAGACCCAGGTTCGATCCCTGTGTCAGGAAGATCCCCTGGAGAAGGGCATGGTGCCCACTCCAGTATTCATGTCTGGAGAATTCCATGGACAGAGGAGCCTGGTGGGCTACAGGCCACGGAGTCACAAAGAGTCAGACATGACTGAGGGACTGACACTTTTCACTTTTCATCATCAGTTACTTCCTTGAATATCTTGTTGGAGAATAGTCACAGTAGACCTAATTGGGAAAGGAATATGATGAGCACCATTTATAGATTTGCTACTGTGTCCCAGGCATTGTTGTTCTTTTACATGTGCTAGCTGCTTCAGTCTCTGCAACTTCTTGTCTTAGGGATTATTGCTTAATTTTATCAGCTTAGAAACTGAAGCTTAGATTTCAGGTCTGTCTCAGTTCAGGGTTGACATGCTTAATAACTACACAACTGAAATTACAGCTTATGAACTTTACCATTAAAACTACCAGAAGCACCTGATAAAATACACATTTCTAGAACCCACAACTTAATTAAGTCAGGCTCTCAGGAGGGAGGGTCTAGGACACTCATTTTAACATTCTCTGAGGTAATTCTGATTTTTGACAAAATATGGAAAACCTTGCTTTATTGACTAGCAAAGACAATTCATTCCTAAATCACATAATTTCAAAATCATTTTACAGATTAAGAAATTGAGTATTAGAAATGTAGTTAATTTGAAATTGTAATAAGCTACATATATCACACTGAATAATGGTCAAATTAATTTCTGGGTATTTCTAAGTAATATACTAATATAGCTTGAAAATAAATAACCAATCTTTAAGAATGAGCCTCAAAGTACATATTATATTCTTATTTATGATGATGATGATAACGATGGGTGTTTACAGGAGCTAGAAAGAAATTTTAGACATGATCTCTGCCTTCAAGTTTCTTATCAATTGCATTGCTTATTGCTGGCTCCATAATGGAAGTCTTCTGTCTACTGATAAAGAGAGCAGAAAAAAGTTTTATTGTTGGTCTAACTTATTCTGCATTATCATTGTGAGAATGAGCTTTTATTTTTGTATATTCCTTATTTTACATTTAATCTTTATCTGAAAGTAAGCAAGTCTGATTTGCCCCATACATAATAAGCATGATACTGTATTCAGGTCAGTTCAGTTCAGTCACTCAGTTGTGTCTGACTCTTTGCCACCCCATGGACTACAGCACTCCATGGCTCCCTGTCCAACTCCCAGAGTCCACTCAAACTCATGTCCATTGAGCCGATGTTGCCATCCAATCATCTCATCCTCTGTAGTCCCCTTCTCCTCCTGCCCTCAATCTTTCCCAGCATCAGGGTCTTTTCAAATGAGTTAGCTCTTCTCATCAGGTGGCCAAAATATTGGAGTTTCAGCTTTAGCATCAGTCCTTCCAATGAACATTCAGGGCTGATTTCCTTTAGGATGGCCTGGTTGGATGTCCTTGCTGTCCAAAGGACTCTCAAGAGCCGTCTCCAACTCCACAGTTCAAAAGCATCAATTCTTTGGTGCTCAGATTTCTTTATAGTCCGACTCTTGTATCCATACATGACTACTGGAAAAACCATAGCTTTGACTACATGGACTTTTGTTGGCAAAGTAATGTCTCTGCTTTTTAATATGCTATCAAGGTAGGTCACAGCTTTTCTTCTAAGGAGCAAGTGTCTTTAAATTTCATAACTATAGTCACCATATACAGTGATTTTGAAACCAAAAAATATAATGTCTCTCACTGTTGCCATTATTTTCCAATCTATTTGCCATGAAGTGATGGGACTGGATGCCATGATCTTAGTTTTCTAAATGTTGAGTTTTAAGCCAACTTTTTCACTCTCCTCTTTTGTGTTCATCAAGAGGTGCTTTAGTTCCTCTTCACTTTCTGTCATAAGAGTGGTGTCATCTGCATATCTGAGGTTATTAATATTTCTCCCAGCAGTCTTGATTCCAGCTTGTGCTTCATCCAGCCCACCATTTTACATGATGTACTCTGCATATAAGTTAAATAAGCAGAGTGATAGTATACAGCCTTGAAGTACTCCTTACCCTACTTGAAACCAGTCTGTTGTTCCATGTCCAATTCCAACTGTTGCTTCTTGATCTGCATCCAGATTTTTCAAGAGGCAGGTCAGGTGGTCTGGTTATCCCATCTCTTTAAAAATTTCCCATAGTTTGTTGTGATCCACACAGTCAAGGGCTCTGTGTAGTCAATAAAACAGAAGTAGATATTTTTCTAGAACTTTTGTGGTTTTTCGATAATCCAACAGATGTTGGCAATTTGATCTCTGGTTCCTCTGCCTTTTCTAAATCCAGCTGGAACATCTGGATGCTCATGGTTCATGTATTGTTGAAGCCTGACTTGGAGAATTTTGAGCATTACTTTACTAGTATGTGAAATGAGTGCTATTGTGCTGTAGTTTGAGCATTCTTTGGCATTGCCTTTCTTTGGGATTGCAATGAAAATTGACCTTTACCAGTCCTGTGGCCACTGCTGATTTTTCCAAATTTGCTGGTATATTGAGTGCAAAACTTTCACAGCATCATCATTTAGGATTTGAAATAGTTCAACTGGCATTCCACCACTTCCACTAGCCCTGTACATGGTGATGCTTCCTAAGGCCCGCTTGACTTCACATTCCAGGATGTCTGGTTCTAGGTGTGTGATCACACCATCATGATTATCTGAGTCATGAAGATCTTTTAGGTACAGTTCTTCTGTGTATTCTTGCCACCTCTTGTTAATATCATCTGCTTCTGTTAGGTCCATGCCATTTCTGTTCTTCATTGTGCTCATCTTTGCATGAAATGTTCCCTTGGTATCTCTAGCTTTCTTGAAGAGATCTCTAGTCTTTTCCATTCTATTGTTTTCCTCTATTTCTTTGCATTGATCGCTGAGGAAGGCTTTCTTGTCTCTCCTTGCTATTCTTTAGAACTCTGCATTCAGATGGGTATATTTTTCCTTTTCTACTTTGCCTATAGCGTCTTTCCTTTTTTGAGCTATTTGTAAGGCCTCCTCAGATAACCATTTTGCCTTTTTGCATTTCTTTTTCTTGGGGATGGTCTTGATTCCTGTCTCCTGTACAATGTCATAAACCTCTGTCCATAGTTCTTCAGGCACTGTGTCTATCAGATCTAATCCCTTGAATCTATTTTCACTTACACTGTATAGTTGTAAGGGATTTGCTAAGTATAATATTTCATATACTTCTGTTATTCTCTCAGGATATTATTATACTAGCTCTATCTAGTGGTCACATGCAAATATTACACTTAGCTAATAAATGTAGATTAAGAAACATGTTCTAATTTGTAATTATTACTGTTAATTGATTTTTGGAAAAGTGAATGCCAAATGATTTAAAGCTACAGAATTTTCACCTCATATTCATTGATACTAATTTTGCTTTGCAGATTTTTTTTTATTGATGGAAGAACACATCACATGAGATCTACCTAATGTTTGTGTTCATTACAATATTATTAATTATAGGTATGATAGTATACTACATATGATTTCTAGGAATTTATCATATTGTAGAGCTGAAACTTCATACTTGTTGAATAATGATTCCCTAAGTCTCTCTGCCATTCCTAGCAGCCAAATTTCTACTCTCTACTTCTGTGTTTGACTGTGGCAGAAGTCATTTTTAAACCAAGCTTAGTTATTAAAATTAAAAATTTTTGTTTGTATTTTCTTGGCATTGATTTTGATGCATAACATAATTTAGATAATGAAAGAACTTAAAACATTTTAAAACTTCAATATATATTTACATATTGGGTGAGATTATAAAATCCAATCTTAAAAACATTATATTATTAAATAATCATAGACATAGCAAAGTGTGTCACTTTTAAAAAAATTGATGAATATTTTAACCTAGTGATTCAGCCCAAATTTTTGCTTTCCAATGGAGTGACATTTTGTAATGCATTTTATTGTGAAATCAAATATTACTTGTTTTCAAAGCGCTTTCACATATCTCATAAGTAACACATAATCTAATTTTCATGCCTTTATGTAAATGATACTTTGTTATCATTTAAAGAGTATCATTTAGCTGTTGTCTTAAAAATAATAATCAAAGATTAATGGCTTCAAAAATAGTCTTTTATCTCATAAGGTGGTGTATCATCAAGATGGTTCTATTGATCTTGTCCAGATGTAGTTAGCATCTGCTGAATTCCTTTATGCATGTGTGTCAGTTGCCAGGTCAGTTGGGGACTGTTTGGTTTGCAGCTGCTTCTAAGTCGCTTCAGTCGTGTCTGATTCTGTGCGACCCCATAGATGGCTCCCCTGACCCTGGGATTCTCCAGGCGAGAATGCTGGAGTGGGTTGCCATTTCCTTCTCCAACGCATGAAAGTTAAAAGTGAAAGTGAAGTCACTCAGTCGTGTCTGACTCTTAGCAACCCTAAGGACTGCAGCCTACCGGGCTTCTCTGTCCATGGGGTTTTCCAGGCAAGAGTACTGGAGTGGGGTGCCATTGCCTTCTCCCGTTTGGTCTGAGATAGTGTCAACTGAAGTGGATCTTTCCCCAGCCTCCTCTAAGTCAGTCTGTGCTTGGGTAGGATTTCAGGAGAAAGGGAAGTAGTACACAAAGCTTTTTGGTGGCACAGAATTAGAACTGGCAACACATTATTTTTATGTGTTCTGTGACCAAAAGAAATCATAAAGCACATGCAAGATGAGAGGAAAGAGATTCTCTCTGATGTGAATAACTGCACAGTCATATTATAAAAGATATGGATATTGGGAAAAGTAAAGAATTGTGGTCATATTTTCAATCTACCACAAGTTTCAAGGGATTTTAAAATAATGCATTTTTATTCATTTTTAGGAGGAATTTCACAGATGTTCTATTCATGTAATTTTTTAAGTTCATGGACAAATGTCTTTTTCACTACATTTTAAGAGTGATAATGACTGTCTCTTTTTGATAGGGATGGGTGAAGAAATAATATTTGTTAATAAATGAAATATAATTAATTACGACTTTACATTTTCATCCTCATTTTAGCTCTCTGTTCCACCCCAAATCAGAGCCTTTCAGTGGGAATAAAAGCTTGAAATGAGACTCAGAGGATGTGAGTTTGGCTCCTCTCCGATACACTTATCAGCTACTTGGTCTGAGAAAAATCTTTTCTCCTCACTGATACTTTGCTTGGCCCCTTGTGCAAAGAGTGTGGAACTGAATAGATACCAAAGTTTCTTCCAACTCTTTTTTAAATTTTAGGATTTCTTCTAGAATTTGTGTGTGTGTGTGTGTGTGTAACAAAACCCCACTGTCCATTGTTTTCTTTGTTAAAAGCAATTAATAATAGCTGACAAGTGCCATGCTATTAAAAACATCTAAATATGCCTAGAGTAGGACATGAACATGTAAGCCAAACACCAGGGAATTATTTTCAATATCTTTGTGACAATGACCATCCTAGTTAATAGGCAGTTTTTGTTTGTTTGTTTGTTTGTTTTGCAGGAGGCACACTCCTCAGCTTATGTAACCTTAGTTCCCTGACCACAGATTGAAGCCAAACCCTTGGTAGTGAAAGCACTGAGTCCAAGCCATCGGACTGCCATAGCATTCCAGTATATGATAGGCTTTTAACATGTAATTTTACAAGAACATTCTCTGAAGTACAAAACAAAACCCCCTATTATTCCCAATGTCAATTGAAATGATTCTATTGAGAAAATATTAGTACACTGTATTTGCAATTATTCATACTTTAAAATGCTAAACATTCATGTATGTGTTTATCTCCCACTCGTCCTTCCATGTACCTAGCTACCTATCTATCTACAAGCTATCATCTGTTCAGTCTTTATAAATTGTCTATCAGAGATGAAATTGTTGGGTCATAGATCTGGCAATATATCTATTTATATTTCTATAAAATGTTGCTTTCAAAAATAAATGTACAATAGTAATGTTTTCCCTAAGATTTAATAAATATACCAGTGTAATATAAAAAAGGTCTTCCCAGGTGGTTCAGTGGTAAAGAATCCACCTGCCAAGCAGGAGACATGGGTTTGATCCCTGGGTCAGGAAGATCACCTGGAGAAGGAAATGGCAACCCATTCCATTATTGTCTGAAAATTCCATGGACAGAGGAGCCTGGTGGACTGTATAGTCCATGGGATCACAAAAGAGTTGAACACATTTTAGTGACTAAACAATATAAGAGAAAAACAGTTGAAATTTAAACTGGGTGAAGTGTATTCAGGGGTAAGTTGTATTCAGGGACTCTCTGAACTATATTTACAACTTTACTGTAAATCTAAATTTATTCCAGATAAATTATTCTAAAAAAGTTTATATTATTTATGAAAAGATCAATCTAAATATTTATTTATAGAGAAATAAAAAGCAAATACATTGTAAAATAGTTAGACTATACAAGATTTAACAATTAATTAACCAAGTTTATTAATACAGATAGAACTCATGACACTTTTGGGAAGCAAATTACAGAACAACACAGGATTTAATTAGAATTAAGAACATGTTAAAAATTACATATTTTTCTTCTGTATTTATATATATATGTAGGAGATTTTAAAATTGTGAAGGCACTTAATTTATTAATAACAATGCAGAATTACAGAGGAGGGCCACATAAGAGAATTCAGTTTATCTGTAATACTTTGTTAAAGAAAAAATGCAGCAAATTTGCATATAAAACAAAATTAGTTTGCTTCAAAAATACTTGTGTACTTAAAACTAATAAAATATATATGTCAAGTATATCTTAATAAAACTAGAGGAAAAACTGTTTATATCAATTCTGTTTGTTGTTGTTCAGGTTCCTAGTTGTGTCTAACTCTTTGCAACCCCATGAACCGTAGCACACTAGGCCTCCCTGTCTCTCACCATCTCTGAGTTTGCTCAAGTTGTGCCCATTGAATTGGTGATGCCATCCAATCATCTCATCTCTGTCATCTCATCTTATCTCATTAGAATTCCCATTAGGTAGTGCTAATGTTCACCTCTTCATTTTCTGTGTTTTATCTAAATTTCTGTATTGGATTATATATGGACTATGGTTCAACTATTTTGTCTCTGTCAGTATCCTCTAACTCTCAAATCCAGCTTGTCTTTTCATCCTCATTAATCTCATTCCAATTTTAATGAAATCTTTTAATCCTCTCACAAGCCTACTGTCTGTTGCTTTTTACTTAATTTGGCTTCCCATCTCTGGCTTGTCCACATTCTGACTCATCCTATGGCTGATCAATGTTCCTCAGGCACAACACTGATTTAATCCTTACCCTGCTCAGTCCCGGGATTAATTTAGTTCTTATATTCAGTTACTGTGGTCCATACTTTATATTTGATTATCTACTTGTAACTGATAAAAAATCTCTTATTATATAAAACTTGGAAAGAAGCAAACAAAACCCCCACAATTTCATTTCCCAGAGGCAGTATCATTTGTTCACAACTTTTGACCCTGTTTAAAATTCAAAATCCATGCCCATGTTAATTTTTTATAACTAGAATTATAGGGTTAAAGTAGTAATCTGGACCTTTATAAACTTTTCTGATATATAATAACTAATTGTGACCCAACCCCTGCCACCACCATGAAAGTGTCCCCATTATACCCCTTCAGGTGGTGGGAAAGCCATTGACGTCCTGCACTACCTGCTCCCCTCTGGTGGTCAGCAGGGGTTTTATCCCTGCTCATCTGAGGGGGATATGTAGGGGCAGAGAATCTCCTACATTCAGATTTGCATTTAGTGGGCATCAAGGACTTCCCTGGTGGCTCAGACAGTTAAGTGTCTGCCTACAATGCAGGAGACCCAGGTTTAACCCCTGAGTAGTCAGGAACATCCTCTGGAGAAGGAAATGGCAACCCACCCCAGTACTCTTGCCTGGAAAATCCCATGGATGGAGGAACCTGGCAGGCTACAGTCCCTGGGGTCGCAAAGAGTCAGACACGACTGAACGACTTCACTTTCACTTTCTGCTCAACCACCTTAAATGACATACAAGTGTCTATTAAATTAAACAAATTTAAACAAAATTAAACAAGTACATGTGCCTAATTTTCAAGTAATTCCACAAAATGGCTTCAACAGACCTTTCCAGTCTATAGCCACTTCTGCTGCACATTTAAGTAATATTATAGTTGTTTAGCAGAACCCATTGCTCCCGAGCAGTTTTCATGTCTTTCCACCTTCATTCCTCTGCACCCATTAATTCTTCAATTTGGAAGGACATCTCCAAGTACTGAGAGAGTCAGTTCCTAGGCAGGTTGATAAGAAGTCCGGGGGTCCCCAAGGAAAGAGGGGTCTGGAATTCTCAAGAAGGAGGAAAGGACAAACTTTTTTTTTCCCTCGGCATTCCTTAGGATTATATAACAGTAATGTATCCTGCTTGAGGACAGTTTCTGGAAAAAACTTTATGGCTAATTCTGTTATCTTAAAATGTAAATTATGAGAGTGGGTCTAGTAAGGTCTTTACAACCTCCAGACATTATTTTGATCCATTGTAATAACTAATTAAAAGTATATAGCTAACACTAGTGAGGGGACGCTCTTTCTGCCCCCTTCTGATGTCTATGTCAGAAGCTTTCTGACACAGAAGCTTTCTCTTTATACTTTAATAAAACTCTGTTACACAATAGCTCTGAGCAATCAAGCCTCATTTCTGGCCCCAGATTGAATTCTTCTCCTCTGGAGGCTAAGAATCCCAGCATCTTTTGTGGTTCAGTAACAACCTTTCAATACTTTGCCTTCTGAAATCTTATCTATTCTTTAAGGGAAATAAACTTTAATTATGCTCTTCTGTGATATTTTTTCTAATCAAGGTTGTCTTTCCTCTTATCTTGTCCAAAATGTAACATCTCTATTTTGTAAATACACGTAGCATTTAACTTGTACCTTTTAATGATACATGAGTATAGACAGATTTAAACTTCCCTTAAACCTTTGTAAATTGTTACCCTTGAGAGTCTAGGATTTATGCTAATCATATTAGTTAGTATAGTTTAGGATATGAGTTACACTTAAAATAGATATATTTGGATGCAATTTATAGAATTTAAAAAGATACGCTAAAATAATTTAGGATTAAAATATTTGATGTAATTATGGAAATTACTTAAGGTGGGATAGTAATAATGTGGAGATTCAGGAATGGCATTTACTGAGTAGTAACTCAATACCTGAGTAACCAACTGAGCAATCATCCATTGAGTAAAATATGTAAAAACTCCAGGGTAGCACTTCACAAGAAAAAACAGCTCATTTTTGTATTAATGAATGTTGATCAAGAAAACTACTGAACTAGATAAAAAAGAATTGTTCAGGAAAGCACTGTTTTAAAGAGTACTTATATTAATGATAATTTAATAGATTACTTATAATAATTATTTTTATATATGATATTATGGCTTTTAACCATATCTTTGTGATAATAATAAAAAAAATAGCCTTTGCTCTTGAATAAATTAACCTTTTAATTTCAGTAAACCAATTATCATTTCTCTGCTTTTTGTAACCATATTAAAATAAAAGAATAGAAAGTTTTTAAAATTTCAAGAGGTCAAACATTGAAAAAGGCATTAAAGAAGTAAAACCCTAATTTAATGTTAACATTTTATTTATGATGAATTATGAGATATAGAAACTACTTGTCTGTTTTTTAAGTGGGAGAGCAAAATGTTCTGGCCAAGTGCATAGGATAGACTAGTATAGGTTTTCGAAAGTGTATTCTGAAAAATAACATTTCTAGATGTTAAGTGGAGGAAATTCTGAAGCAAATGTGCTTAACTACATATAATAGCCATCTCTTGGAGAGCTACAATGTGAATTAGCATATATATAACTCAGAGTTCTCATTATAAATATTATTGGTTAAGTGTATTCAGGGCTTCCCTGGTAGCTCAGAAGGTAAAGAATTTGTCTGCAATGTGAGAGACCCAGGTTCCATCCCTGGGTCAGAAAGATGCCCTGGAGAAGGGAATGGCTACCCACTCCAGTATTCTTGCCTGGAGAATTCCATGGATGGAGAAGCCTGGCAGGCTATAGTCTATGGAATCACAAGGAGTCAGATACAACTGAGCGACTCACTGTTTCACTTAAGTGTATTTAGCCTGACAATTCCCAAATTTATAACACATAATTATTTTTATATAGACTTTTCAGCATTTTTTTCTTAAAAAAGTTTGGAAAATGCTATACAAGATTCCCATCATTGGTCCTTCTTACATCAAATATTTGCTGAGTATCTTCTACAACTCAAACACTCCTTAGGTGCAGAATTTATAGAAATAAAAAGCACATTCCTTGTAGTCAAGAGTTCTCACAGTATAACAGGGAGGAAGCTATCATAACACTTCATTATGTGACATCAATGGATAGAGCTAAGTGTAGAGGGCCATGTTGTAATTACATAGAATGTTTCACTGATAGGTGTTGGATCAAGGCAGTCTTAGTGACATAAATATCAAAGCTGAGTTTTAAAGAAAGAGAGATTTTAAGGACAAGCAAAGTTGTAGCCTGTGAAAAATGAATGAGGGCTTAAAATACTGTTGATAATTTGAATAACAGTGGGTGCTTTGAAACAGAATCCGTAACTTGAGAGGAGGGAGTAGTAAGAGAAGACACCAGAGAGGTAGGCATGGGGCAGATTCTTCATGATCAGCTCAGACTTGTGGACATCAGGGTCCATTGGAATAACTTAAAATGACATAAACCAACATGTTTTAGACTTCTGTTAATTGATGAGAGTGGGTAACTGTATAGACTAGTGTAGACTAAATTATACATCACTAAATTATCATTGTATAAAATGCATTAGAAGAAATGGAGTAGCCATCATGGTCGACAAACAAGTCTGAAATGGAGTACCTGGATGCAATCTCAAAAATGACAGAATGATCTCTGTTCATTTCCAAGGCAAACCATTCAATATCATAGTAATCCAAGTCTATGCCCTGACCAATAATGCTGAAGAAGCTGAAGTTGTGCTTCTATGAAGACCTATAAGATCTTCTAAAACTAACCCAAAAAAAGATGTCCTTTACATTATATGGGGCTGGAATGCAAAAGTAGGAAGTCAAGAAACCTGGAGTAAAAGGAAAATTTTGTCTTGGGGTACAGAGAAAAGCAGGGCAAATGCTAACAGAGTTTTGCCAACAAAACACACTGGTCATAGCAAACACACTCTTCTAACAACACAAGAGAATACTCTATACATGGATGTCACCAGGTGGTCAATACTGAAATCAGATTGATCATATTCTTTGCAGCCAAAGATAAAGAAGCTCTATACAGACAGCAAAAGCAAGACCAGGAGTTGACTGTGGTTCAGATCATGAACTTATTGTAAAATTCAGACTTAAATTAAAAGTAGGGAAAACCACTAGACAATTCAGGGATGACCTAAATCAAATCCCTTATGACTATACAGTGGAAGTGAAAAAGAGATTCAAGGATTTAAATCTGATAGACAGAGTGCCTGAAGAACTATGGACAGAGGTTTGTGACACTGTACAGGAGTCGGTGATCAAGACCATCCTCAAGAAAAAGAAATGCAAAAAGGCAAAATGGCTGTCTGAGGAGGCCTTAAAAATAGCTGAGGAAAAAAAAGAAGCTAAAGGCACAGGAGAAAAGGAAAGCTATACCATTTGCAAGCGGAGTTCCAAAGAATAGCAAGGAGAGATAAGAAAGCCTTCCTCCGTGATCAGTGCAAAGAAATAGAGGAAAACAATAGAATGGAAAAGACTAGAGATCTCTTCAAGAAAGCTAGAGATACCAAGGGAACATTTCATGCAAAGATGGGCTCAATAAAGGACAGAAATGGTATGGACCTAACAGAAGCAGAAGATATTAAGAAGATATGGCAAGAATACACAGAAGAACTATACAAAAACGATCTTCATGACCCAGATAACCACAATGGTGTGGTGTGATCACTCACCTAGAGCTAGACATCCTGGAGTGCAAAGTTAAGTGGACCTTAGGAAGCCTCAGTACAAACAAAGCTTAGTAGAGGTAAGGGAATTCCAGTTAAGCTATTTCAAATCCTAAATGATGATGCTGTGAAAGTACTGCACTCAATATGCCAGCAAATTTGGAAAACTCAGCAGTGGCCACAGGACTGGGAAAAGGTCAATTTTCATTCCAGTCCCAAAGAAAGGCAATGCCAAAGAATGCTTGTGCTTTTGGCATCAAATAAAAAAAAAAACTTGTCCTTACCAATGTTAAGGAAATTTGTCTTATTATTATAACTTTATTGTTTCAAATCTGCTTTAAGTCATTAATCCATTTTGAGTTGATTTTTGTATATGGTATAAGGTAAGGGTCCAGTTTCATTTTTCTGCATGTGGATGACCAGTTTTATCAGCACTATTTATTAAAAAGACTATCCTTTCCTCATGTTTGCTCTTGACACCTTTATTAAAGATCTGTTGATAACAAAAGCATGGGGTTTATTTGGTTTCTTTATTTTGCTCCGCTTGACCATATGTTTGTTTTTATGCCAGTAGCATATTGTTTTGGTTACTATGACTTTATAATATCATTTGAAGCCAGAAAGTGTGATGCTCCCACCTTTGTTGTTCTTCCTCAAGGTTGCTTTGGCTATTTGGGGGGTTTTATGGTTCTATATGAATTTCAGAATTTTTTCTATTTCTGTAAATATTGTGTTTGAGATCTTGATGTGGATTCAACCTATGGATCACTTTCGGTAGTATGGACATTTTAACAAATTTCAAGTCACTTGATTATTTTGACACTAATCTTTATTCCTTCCATTCACCTAACTTTGGATTTTATTCATTGTTTTAACCTCCTTAAGTTGTAAATTTAGATTGTTTGAGATTTTTCTTTTTTTTTATCATATAGGTTTTTAACAGTAAAATTTCCTCTTCATAATGCTTTTGCTGAACCGCATAAATTATAATTAACTATATTTTCATGTTTAGCTCTAGGTATTTTTAAGTTCATTTGTTTTCTCTTTTGCCCAATGGTTGTGCATTATGGCTTCCCTGGTGGCTTAGAGGTTAAAGTATCTGCCTGCAATGCAGGAGACCTGGGTTTGATCCCTGGGTTGGGAAGATCCCCTGGAGAAGGAAATGGAAACCCACTCCAGTATTCTTTCCTGGAAAATCTCATGGACGGTGGAGCCTAGAAGGATACACACAGTCCATGGGGTCGCAAAGAGTTAGACAAGAATGAACAACTTCACTTTCACTTTCTTTGTGCATGATGTGTTAGTTTTTTCCACAAGTTTGTGAATTTTCCTATTTCCTTCATCACTGATTTATAATTTCATCCCATTAAAATCTGAAAGGGCTTCTCTTGTTGCTCAGCTGGTAAAAAATCCACCTGCAATGCAGGAGACCCTGGTTCAATTCCTCCTTCAGGAAGACCCTCTGGAGAAGGTATAGGCTACCTACTTCAGTATTCGTGGGCTTCCCTGTTGGCTCAGGTGGTAAAGAATCTGCTTGCAATGCAGGAGACCTGGGTTTGATCCCTGAGTTGGAAGGATCCACTGAAGGAGGGCGTGGCAACGCACTCCAGTATTCTTGCCTGGAGAATCCCCATGGACAGAGGAACCTGGCAGGCTGCAGTCCATGGGGTAGCAAAGTTGGACATGACTGAGTGACTAAGCACATAATCAGAAAAGATACTTATTATTTTATTCTTACTAAATTTGTTAAGACTTATTATCTAACATGTGATCTATCTTGTAGAATATTCTATGTGCTTGAGGAGAAAGTATATTTTGAAAATTTGGGTGGAAAGTTCTGAATGTGTCTGTTAGGCCCAAATATTGTCTATAGTTTTGCTCAAGTCAGCTGTTTTCTTATTGATTTTCTGCCTGGATTTTATATTCATTATTGAAAGTAGGATACTGAAGTCTCCTTCTATAACTGTGTTGCTGTTAATTTGGTCTTCAGATATGTCAGTATTTGATATATATATTTTGTGTTATTTAATATTGGATATGTATACATTTATAATTGTTAGAACTTTATTTAATGGCATTATTCTAAAATGTTATTTTTCTTCTAGAATTTCATTCTTTTCTTTTGACAGCCTTTGACTTAAAGCCTGTTATTTCTGATGGTTACAGGTATAGCCATCACTACTCTTTTGGTTACCATTTGCCTGGAATATAGTTTTACATCCTTTTACTATGTGTCTTTATATCTAAATCTAGTCTCTTGTAGACAAATTATCACTAGTTCTTATCTTTTTAAAAATTCATTCTGTTACTCTTGGCCTTTTAATTTGGTGATTTGATTGATTCACATTTAAGGTAATTATTGCTAAGAACTTACAGTTTCAATTTTCTTATTTTTTTCTGTTTTATATTGTTTACTGTTCTTTTCCATTTTTGTTTGATGGTTTTTTGGTTGAAATTTGGTTTCATTTCATTACCTTTCATGTATCTACTAGAGGCTTCTTCTTTGTATTGATCATGAAGCTTGTGTAAATAACAACAAAGCTTTGTTGTTATAACCATCAACTTCAATTTGGTAAGAACTTAATTCACATAGAAAAACAGTGCATGGTTGTCCTCCCTACACATGTATCTTGTTTTCTAAAAGTCAGAGCTTATTTCTTTGAACATGTGAATCTGTTCTATATTTTGGGTTATGGTAATTATTGCTGCTTTTAATTTTAATATTAAGGTTATATCAATACTAAATTGACAGGTGTTAAAGTGCCCTGACAGAGTTAAAAGTCATAATAAAAATGTGTCAGCAAACAATTACAAGCATACTTGAAACAAATTTAAAGTAGTCTCTGAAAAGGAATAGAGAGTCTTGACAAATACTGTAGGTATAAAGAAGAACCAAATCAAATCGTTAGAAATGAGTAACACAGTACCTAAATAAAAGCTTCAGTGAATGAGCTGAAAAGCAGAATGAAGCTGCAGTGGAAAGAATCAGTGAACTGTAAGACAAAACAATAGAAATAAACTAGCCTGAACAATAACAACATAGGAAACCGCCCCCCCACACACCAAAATGTTAAGAGTCTAAGAGGCCTGCAAGACTATTTAAAAATTCTAACATTCATGTCATTAGCCTCCCAGGAAAGGACACAAATGACAGAGCCAAAAAGTTACTTTAAAAAAACAGCTATAAGTTCCCATACTTGTCATCTTATAGAAATCCAGACATTCAAAAATCAAAGCAAGTCAGAAATAAAAATGCCAATACAGTATATTAACGCATATATGTGGAATTTAGAAAGGTGGTAACAATGACCCTATATGCAAGACAGCAAAAGAGACACAGATGTAAATAACAGACTGTTGGACTCTGTGGGAGAAGGTGAGGGTGGGATGATTTGAGAGAATAGCATTGAAACATGTATATTATCATATGTGAAATAGATCATCAGTCCAGGTTTGATGCATGAGGCAGGGTGCTCAGGGCTGGTGCACTGGGATGACCCTGAGGGATGGGATGGGGAGGGAGGTGGTGGGAGTGTCAGGATGGGGAACACATGTGCAACCATGGCTGATTCATGTGAATGTATGGCAAAACCACCACAATATTGTAATTAGCCTCCAATTAAAAAAAATCAAAGCAAATTCAAACAGGATACCCAAAGAAATCCACATCAAGACACACCATAATCAAACTTCTGAAAATTAAGAGAAAGAAAAATATTTAAAAGCTAGTGAGAGAAATTTCCTCTGTGAATGAAAACAAGTTTAATGACAGCTGATTTTTCATCAGAAACCATGGAGGCCACAACAAAAGTGACAGAACATTTTTCAGGTGCTAAAGAAAACATCTGTCATGCCACAATTCTATACCCAGTGAAAACATCCTTCAGAAATGAAGATGAAAAATAGACATTCTAAGATGAAGAAAAATGAAAGAATTTGTCTTCATTTGACTTTTAAAAAAATGGCTAAAGGAATTCCTTTAGAGGAATTGATGGGGAGGTTTAAAATTTGTTCTTTGTTTTAGTGAAATAAACACATTAGAGAGAGAAGGCAAATATAGGAGTCCTAAAGGATATCTAAAAGTAGTTTTTCCTAGCTGTTATAATTGAACAGTTTTGTTGTTAACTATTAAATTTTATTCATTTTCACTTTTCTTATATAATGTTTTCAAGGAATGTGTATTAGTTTTACAGTCAGGCAGAACAGCAAAGCTCTTTCATTTTGAAAAACAAAAACAAAAAACCTGATATAGCTAACAACACATTGCATTTGATTCAAAGAATGACAACTTTGTAAATATTTTAAACCATTACATGACAGTATTGATTTCTAAAGGAGACAGAATACAAATAGAAAAGAAAAATTAAGACATGATCACAGTGTAAAAAATATATATTGGATCCTTGTGAACTCATGCATACAATGTATGGAAAAGGGCAAAAAGAAAGGGCACACATTTATTACAGAAATAATTTTGCCTTCAGTGACAAGTGCACATATATACAAAATTATTTGGAGATTTAGCTGTAAAAATCTAAAAATAATTTCTTTTATAATGACACCATCAAGGGGAAGAATCAATGAAACACAATAAAACATAATACAAAAAATAGTTGGGTTTATAACAAAGGATAGTTGTTTGTTCTATAGATAAATAAAACTGTAAAGGCTGATTTGCCCAATTGATTTGCAGGGTTTGGAGTTTTATTGTTACAATGCCATGTTTCTTAGTAGAAAACTTAACAATTTGCAATCAAAGAGTCATTTGTTTAAAACCATCTTTTGCTATAATACTATCTATACACTTTTGGGAAATGTACTACTTCTTAAATATCAAGTTTACTTATCTCACTATCATGCTAACTAAAACTTGCCTTACAGGGTTGAAGTTAGCTTAAAATATATCGATGTGCTAAAATACTTAGTTTTCTTTTTAAATTTGTTCTTTTAGTTACTCCCACATTTATTCCAGTAAATATTACAGATTCTAAAATGTCATACAGGTGAATTTATAATATTTTTAAAATTTGAGAAGGAAATGGCAACACATTGCAGTATTCTTGCCTGGGAAATCCCATGGACAGAGGAGCCTGGTGGGCTACAATCCATGGGGTCACAAGAGCTGGGTATGACTTAGCAACTAAAAAACAACAATAACAATTTGTCGTATTGGTGGAAGGTATAATTTCCTATTGATAATTTTATCAGAAGTATCCTAAAAACACTTGATAAAGATTCATATATGCAGTAAAACTTAGAAAGTTAGAAAGCACCTCTGTGATTTACCATAATTCAAACTGTGATAGGATATGCCCTTCTACTTTTAGATTTAAAATAAATACTACACAAAACCAAGACAGATGAAATATGGGTAGACTTGCACTAATGATTAAAGAAATATTGTGGAAAGATATTGTTCAGTTGTTAAGTCAGGCCTGACTCTTGGCAACCCCATGGACTGCAGCATCCCTGTCCTGCACTGTCTACTGGAGTTTGCTCAAGTTAATGTCTATTGAGTTGATGATGTTATCTAGCTGCCTCATCCTCTGCTGTCCTCTTCTCCTTTAACTTCAATATTTCCCAGCATCAGGGTCTTTCCCAATGTGTCAGCTCTTCACATTAGGTGGCCAAAGAATTGGAATTTCAGATTCAGCATCACTACTTCCCATGAGTATTCAGGATTGATTTCCTGTAGGGTTGACTGGTTTGATCTCCTTAGTGTCCAAGAGACTCTCGAGAGTCTTCTCCAGCACCCCAATTCAAAGTATTGATTCTTCAGTGTTCAGTCTTGTTTATGGTCCAACTCTCACATCCATATATGACTATTGAAAAAACCATAGCTTTGACTATATGGATCTTTGGTGGCAAAGTAATGTCTTTGTATTTTAATACAATCTCTAGGTTTGCCATAGCTTTCCTTCCAAGAAAACAAGCATCATCTAATTTCATGGCTGTAGTCACCATCTGCAGCGATTTTGGAGACCAAGAAAAGAAAATCTGTCACTGCTTCTAGTTTTTTCCCTTCAGCTTGCCACGAAGTGATGGGACTGGATGCCATGATCTTAGTTTTAGGAAGGCAGAGTTTTAAGCTGGCTTTTTTCATTCTCTTTCACCTTCATCAAGAGGCTCTTTAGTTCTTCTTCACTGTCTGCCATTAGAGTGGTATCATTTGCATACCTGAGACTGTTGATGTCTTTCCCAGAAATTTTGATTCCCTTGCACAAAAAGGAAATCCAACCAGGCAATCCTAAAGGAAATTAACTCTGAATATTCACTGGAAGGGCTGATGCTGAAGCTGAAACTCCAATACTTTGGGCCCCTGATGCAAAGAGTAGACTGGAAATGACCATGATGTTGGGAAAGAATGAAGGCAGGAGGAGAAGGGAATGGCAGAAGATGAAATGATTGGATGGCATCATCAACTCAATGGACATGATTTTGAGCAAACTGCAGGGGATGGTGAAGAACAGGGAAGCATGGTGTACTGCAGTCTGTGGGGTCACAGAGAGTCAGATATGACTAAGTGACTGAAAAGCAACAGTCTTGATTCCAGCCTGTGACTCATGCAGCCCAGCATTTCTCATGATTTTCTCTGCATATAGGTTAAATAAACAGAGTGATGGTATGCAGCCTTGTCATACTCCTTTCCCAAGTTTGAATCAGTCAGTTGTTCCATATCCCATTCTAACTGTTGATTCTTGACTCACACACAGATAAGGTAGTCTGGTATTCCCATCTCTTTAAGAATTTTCCAGTTGTGATCCACACAGTCAAAGTCTTTAGTGTAGTCAATGAAGAAGAATCAGATATCCTTCTAGAGTTCTCTTGACTTTTCTGTGATGCAACCGATGTTGGCAGTTTGGTCTCTGGTTCCTCTGCCTTATCTAAACACAGTTTGTACATCTGGAAGTTCATGGTATACATATTGCTAAAGCCTAGCTTGAATAATTTTATGCATAACTTTGTTAGCATGGCCTTCCCTGATGGCTCAGCTAGTAAAGAATCCACCTGCAATGCAGGAGACCTGGGTTCAGTTCCTGGGTTTGGAAGATCCCCTGGAGAAGGGAACAGCTACACACTCCAGTATTCTGGCCTGAAGAATTCCATGGACTGTATGGTCATGGGATCACAAAGAGCCAAACATGACTGAGCTACTTTCAATTTGCTAGCCTGGGAAATGAGTGCAATTGTGAAGTAGTTTGAACATTCTTTGGCACTGTCCTTCTTTAGGATTGGAATGAAAACTGACCTTTTCTAGTCCTGTGGCCACTGCTAAATTTTGTAAATTTGCTGACATACTGCGTGTAGCACTTTAATAGCATCATCTTTTAAGATCTGAAATAAATCAGCTGGAATTCCAACACCTCCACTAGCTTTGCTAGCATTACTAGCTTAGTAATGCTTCCTAAGGCCTGTTGGACTTCGTATTTAGGATGTCTGGCTCTACATGAGTTATCATACCATCGTGATTATCCAGGTCATTAAGATTTTTTTTGTATAGTTTTTCTGTGTATTCTTGCCACTACTCTTAATTTCTTTTACCTTTCTTAGGTCCTTACTATTTCTGTCTTTATCATGCTCATCCTGGCATGAAATGTTCCTTTGATATTGCCAATTTTCTTGAAGAGATTGCTAGTCTTTCCCATTCTGTAGTTTTCCTTTATTTCTTTGCATTGTTCATTGAAAAAGGCATTCTTATCTCTCCTTGCTCTTCTCTGGATCTCTACATTCAGGTGGGTATACCTTTCCCTTTCTTCCTTGCTTTTTTCACTTCTGTTCTTTCCTCAGCTATTTTTCAAAGCCTCCTCAGACAATCACTTTGCCTTCTTGCATTTCTTTTTCTTCAGGATGGTTTTGGTCGCTGCCTCTTGTACAATGTTATGAACCTCCATCCATAGTTCTTTAGGCACTCTGTCTACCAGATCTAGTCCCTTGTATCTGTTACCTCCACTGTATAACCATAAGTGATTTGATTTAGATCATAACTAAATGGCATAGTGGTTTTCCCTACTCTCTTCAGTTTAAGTCTGAATTTTGCAATAAGGAGTTCATGATCTTGAAAAGTTGTAGCTGAACCACAAAAGACACCAGGTTTCTTGGCCTCTGGAGGAGAAGAATTCAATCCAGAGCCAGAGATGAGGCTTGATCACTCAGAGATTTGTATAATAGAGTTTTATTAAAGTATAAAAGGGATAGAAAAAGCTTCTGACATAGACATCAGAAGGGGGCAGAAAGAGTACCCCCTTGCTAGTGTTAGCAATGGAGTTATATAGCTTTTAATTAGCTATTACAATGAATCAAAAGAATGTCTCAAGTTTGTGAAAATTTTACCAGATCCACTCCCAAAATTTACATTTTAAGATAACAAGATTAGAATTTAACAATAGAAAGATCCTACCAGACCGGATCCCATAATATACATTCTAAGATATCAGGATTAGTCAGAAGGTTTTCAAGAAGGAGGAACTGTCCTCAAGCAGGATACATTGTTGTTATATAATCCCTAGTACAGAGTTTCAACTGAGTTGTGTAATTGACTAAGACTAAGGAATGTAGACAAAAAAACTTTGTCCTTTCCTCATCCTGAGAATTCCAGACCCCTAGCTCCTCCTTGGGGACCTCCACATTTCTTATCAATCTTCCTCGGGATTGGCTCTCTCAATCTGAGCCACAGTCAGGTCCAGGCCTTCTTTTTGCTGACTGTATAGAGCTTCTCCATCTTTGGCTGAAAAGAAAATAACCAACCTGACTTAGGTATTTACCATCTGGTGATGTCCATGTACATATCCTGTGTTGTTGGAAGAGGGTATTTGCTGTGATCAATGCATTCTCTTGGCAAAACTCTGTTAGCCTTTGCCTTGCTTCATTTTGTACTCCAAGGTCAAACTTGCCTATAACTCATGTAATTCTTCACTTCCTACTTTTGCATTCCAGTCCCCTGTGATGAATAGGACATTTTTATTTTTTTGGTGTTAGTTCTAGGAGGTCTTTTTATAGAACTGATCAACTTCAGCTTCTTCAGCATCAGTGGTTGGGCCATAGTGTTAGATTACTGTGATATTGAATGGTTTGCCTTGGAAATGAACTGTGATCATTCTGTCATTTTTGAGATTAGACCCAAATAATGCATTTCAGGCTCATTTGTCGACTACAAGGTCTACTCCATTTCTTCTATGGTGTTCTTGCCCACAGAAGTAGATACAATGATCATCTGAATTAAATTTGCCCATTCGCATCCATTTTAGTTCACTGATACCTAAGATGTCAATGTTCACTCTAGCCATCTCCTCCTTGACCAAGTCCAGTTTACCTTGATTCATGGACCTAACATTCCAGGTTCCTATGTAATATTGTTCTTTACAGAACTGGACATTATCTTTACCACCAGACACATCCACAACTGAGCATCACTCTGCTTTGGCCCAGTAGCTTCGTCATGTCTGGAGATATTAGTAATTGCCCTCTGCTCTTCCCAGTACCACGTTAGACACCTCCAGACCTGGGGGACTCCTCTCTCAGTGTCATATCTATTTGTCTTTTTATACTGTTTATGGGATCCTCACAGAAGAAAATAGTAATAGCTTGCCATTCCCTCCTCCAGTGGACTACATTTTGTCAGAACTCTCTATTATGACCTGTATGTCTTGGCTGGCCCTGCAAGGCATGGCTCAGAGATTCATTGAGTTATGCCAGCTGCTTTGCCATGAGAAGGCTGTGAGCCATGAAGGGGATCTGCTTATCTAACCTATTTCTCATATGGATTTCTATGAAAATATCCTATATTAACATAAACCTTTAATAGATTTTAATGATGTTATTTATATATTCATAGAATTTCTATAAAAATACACTTTTGCTGTCATTATAAATATATAAATAATATCTGTAAAGGTGTTAACAATAAAATCTGTTAAAGGTTTATGTTAAAAGCTTTTTAAGGAGCTGTTCAAAGAGCACTGTCTTCCATTACTATTTAAAGATTTGAAACCAAATAGCATAAAACAAAACTCAAGTCACATTTATATATACCAGAAAATTCTATGCAGTAGAGCTTGGGTATTTCATGTTGTGCCAGAGCCAGGCTCTTTCAGTTATACTTTGGCTCCAGTGCCTACTAATTGTGTTACCTTGCTTCATATCTCCAAGATTTTCTGTTTTTCATTTATATAATGTAACTGTTAATGTTAGCAATTTCTAAGTACTGAATGAGCTACCTAACACTTAATAAGTCTTCAATAAAGATATCAGTATGATAATAAATATCATTTAATTTTATTTAGGCATGATATTCAATCAAATATGTGAATAAAACTACCCTAATATTGACCAATTTTAGTTCTTTAGAACACTGACCAGCTTCTTTAATGAAAAGTACATTGTCCCTTCAGTAATATCAGACTATGTTAATCATTGTTTCTATTGTTACTAGCACTGGTACTATTTTTATACCTTATTGTAGATCTAAAATCTGTTATATGTCATCTGTCATCCCCAAATCTTTACAAATCAGTTTTTATAATTGTTTTATTTATTAATATATTTAATGTGCTTATTTGTCTACTGATTCAAAACTAATCAATTCATTTGGTAATAAACCTTGAATAGAACTGGTATTATGCTCTTTAAAGTCTTTATGTATCCCATATATTTGGAATGATTTTAGTTCATTTGGCTCCAACGTATCAGGAAATGGATTATAGACTTAATTTTTATGAAGCTATTTTAATAAAACTGTGCATTTATTTATACATTTCATTATTACAATAAATAAATCTAATGTAGTCAACCAATACATCCAATTGCTATATTTAAAGAATACTACAGCTATATTAACCAATAATACATTTTACATTGCAATGAACAGTTCTGGCTCCAAGCTAACTTTATTCCAAATCATTCCTGCTTATTTTTCTTAATTTATTTCTTTATTATCTTATTTTTTATTTTATATTAGAGTACATTTGATTTACAGTGTTTTGTTAGTTTCAGGTGTAGAGCAAAGTAATTTATACATATATCCTTTTTCAGACTGTTGCTCCATATAGGGTTTTAAAGAGTATTGTGCTACACAGTAGGCCCTTATTGATTATTTTATATAGAGTGCCATCTATATGTCAATCCCAACCTCCTAATTTACCCCTTGTCTTTGCCTGATTTATTTTTCAGTATGACAATCTCTAGATCTATCTTGGTTGCTACAAATGGCATTATTTCATTCTTTTCCATGGCTGGGTAATATTCCATTGTATGTATGTACCACTTCTTCTTTTTCCATCTATCTGTTGATAACATTTAGATTGTTTCCATGTCTTGAAAATTGTAAATAGTGCTGCTATGAACATAGCAGGGTATGTACCTTTTTAAAGTATTGTTTTCACTAGACATATGCCCAGGAGTGGGATTGCTGGATTATATGACAGTTCTATTTTTAGTTTCTTAAGGAAGCTCCATACTGCTCTCCATAGTGGCTGAACCAATTTATAGTCTTACCAACAGTGTAAGAGGGCTCTGTTTTCTCCATACCTTCTCCAGCATTTATTGTTTTAAGATTTTTTGATGATGGCCATCCTGAATGGTGTGAGGTAGTATCTCATTATAGTTTTGATTTACATTTCTCTAGTAATTAGAGATGTTGAGTATCTTCTCATGTGCTTTTTGGCCATCTGTGTGTCGTCTTTGGAAAAATCTCTGTCTAGATCTTCCACCCAGTTTTATTTGGGTTAGGTTTTGTTTTTTTGGTTTGCTATTGAGCTGCATGAGCTGTTTGTATATTTTAGAGATTAATCCCTTGTTCCTTGGATCATTTGCAAATACTTTCTCCCATTCTATGGGTTGCATTTTTGTTTTGTTTATGGTATCCTTTGTTGTGCAAAAGCTTTTAAGTTTAATTAGGTCACATTTGTTTATTTTATTTTTAGTACTCTAAGAGGTGAAACAAAAAAGATACTGCTGCAATTTTGTCAAAGAGCATTCTGCTTATGTTTCCCTCTGAGAGTTTTATAGTATTTAGTCTTTCATTCAGGTCTGTAATCCTTTTTGAATGTAATTTTGTGGGTGATGTTAGAAAATGTAATTATTTTACATATAGCTGTCCAGTTTTTCCAGCCCCACTTAGTGAAGATACTGCCTCTTCTCCATTGTATATCATTGCCTAATTTTTGTAGATTAACTGACCAATAGCTGCATGGGTTTATTTCTAGTTTTTCTATCCTGTTCCATTGATTTGTGTTTGTGTGTGCGCGCCAGTGCGTGTGCTCAGTCACTCAGTCATGTCTGACTCTTCAGAACCCTCTGGACTGCAGCCCGCCAGGATCCTCTGTCCATGGATTCTCCAGGCAAGAATACTGGAGTAGGTTGCCATTTCCTTCTCCAGGGGATCTTCCTGACCCAGGGATAGAATCCAGGTCTCCTGCTTGGCAAGTGGATTCTTTACCACTGAGCCACCTGGGGAGCCCAAGACTGCAGCTTTGTAGCATAGTCCAAAGTCAAGGAGTCTGATTCTTCCAGTTCCATTTTGATTTCTTGGTTAAGCAGGACTGTGTCAAGGGGTATGTCTACAGGTGGCTGTGGACTCAGAACATTTTTAAGCAGCTTGTTTGCTGATGGGTGGTACTGTTTTCCTGTCCCTGGAGTCTTCAGCTATTGGGAAGGCTCCTGGCATCAAAATGGCACCCTCCAGGATAGATCAAAGTATTAATGAGTACTTCCCCCAGTGCCTCTGCTTCTCTAGGAGATCCTTCAAGACTGGCATGTAGGTCTGGCTCAGGTTACTATGAAGTTACTTCTTTTGCCCCGGGTCCCAATGCACAGGATATCTTGTGTGCACCCTCCAAGAATGGCTTTTCTGTTTCTCCTAGCCCTTTGGGGTTCCTGTTATCAAAGATGGTTCGATTACAAAGCCAAATACTCCTCCTCCTGTCAGACACCCAGACAAGGGAGCCTGAGGTAGGGCTCAGAACTCTTACATTATAATTGTTTTGCAGCTTGTGGGTCACTCCCTTGACATGTATGGGATTTAACTGTGTCACGAATGCACCTCTCCTACCACCTCATTGTGGCTTCTTCTTTGTTGTTGTAAGTAGAATACCTGTTTTGATAAGTTGCAGTCCTTTTTTTGTCAATGGTTGTTTAGCAATGAGTTGTGAATTTTGTGTTTTTATGAGAAGAAGTGTGCTCAGGTCCTTCTATTCCACCATCCTGTCTAGAGGACCCCATTCCTGCTTCTAAAATGACACTATAAGCTGAGAAAATATATTTAATTCATATACATGTAAAGCAGTCATCTCTTAATAAATATGTTTTTGCCACTTATGGTCTAATAGCAACGGCATTTTAAGGCCAAGTTTTTTTTTTGTTTGTTTTACAGGATTATGTCTATGTAATTTTATTTAACTAAGCCTTATTTTCCTTTTCTATACAGTGAGAGATATTGAGTCCTGATTTCTTCCTTTTCAGCATTAGGTAGTGTGTTGTTTTTGTGTCTGTATTCTACGTGTAAATGTACTTTCTAAAATTCATGAATTTACTGTACTGTAAAATTCACTCTAGGAATGCTTTATATGAATGTTACACTTTCAATATATCACTTACACCAAATTAGAATGTTGCTCACCAACCAGTTATATAAGGGTTAGTTAGATCATTAGCCACTGTAGTGGACCTCCAACACACCCTGAGAAGAACTCAAGGATCAGGAATGGGGCACTTTATGCTCTGGGAAGAGCTAGCAGAATAGGCCATCAGATTGTTAGATATTTCAAGGGAAATGTTTATGAACCAAATATCTTAGATCTTCTCATACCAAGAAAAGCCCTAAAATCATTAATATTAACAAAGATATCTCCTCCTCATGACTAGCATCAAATAGGTGTTTGATTGCATACACCTCCTTTGCCAAAGTTGCATGAGCCCTGTCCCACATCTTCAGAGCTCTTCCTCACAATTGAAAGGCTGGCTCCTGGGTTACAGTCCCCAGCCACAAATAAAACTGAACTCACTGCTCTCATGCCATGAATTTTTTTTAGTCAAAAGAGTAAAAAAGGTGGAAATTTATAAAAATTTAAAAATATCCATACTAATTTAAATATTTAGTTTACAGTTTAATAAAGCAATTGTTATACCACTTCTATTTTAAATAAGAACTGTGTGTGCTCACAAGTTGGTCTAATTCTTATCGTCACATAATTTGTGAGAAGCGCCTACACAATAGCCAGTTTAGCAACCCAAACATCACATAAAGTATTTATTGACAAGGACATATTGTCAGAGAAAGAGCCCATCTGAAAGTATGAGAAAAAAATAAGATTAATGCTACTTAATGAGGTAAGAGAAAATGTGTTTGAAATGTAGGGAAGAAAAAAGAAAATAAACACTGATGTTAAGCAAGGGAGTCTGCACTAAGGAAATAATTAGACTGAAGGCAGATACATCAGGGCAAAGGGGTCTAATTTTGTGTTTCTTTCAGTCAGTTATTCTTGATTTCTCTTTTTAATGAGTTTCTCTATAACAGATTCAGCAGAGTACTTTTGCTGATATTCTAATGGAATGTTGAATTAAATAGATTTCTCTATATTCACATTAACATATATTTCTGGCCATTTCCTTTTACTCAGATAACTTGATTTTTTTTAACTTATTTTCTCTTTTTCCTTTTTCTATAATTACGGTGTTTTCCTCCAGAACCCTCAATTCAAATCTGTTTGTGGGCAAAACAAATAGTACTTAATATATAGTAGTTAATTCATTCCTACTATGACTCAGGAAGCAGCATATACTGTTTGGTGCATACACTACATTCAGTATGAGTAACAATCTCTCCCCTACATATAAGGTATATTTTAAATATACATTATATTCCTATTTCTAAAATCATTATTACAGAGATCCAATATTTTATATTAGGTAAAAATGTTCAAATACCTACTTACATAATGAGTTCCCTGACAGCATTTTTTAACCTATACCATATTATTATAATTATATCCCAATTTTGTTCATATGAACTTTCATCACTCTATTGTATTTAAACTACAGCACATTTTCATTCTATAGCCACTTTCTACTGTGCCATTTATATTTTTAATATATTAGTGCATTTTATAATCTTAAGGCTGTGTATGTAATGGCTAACTATGACTTTGGGATCATTTATCAACTGATCTTAAAGAAGTTTAAGGAAGTCTTTTTCTTAGTTCAACAAAAATGGTGAGTCTTTTCTAAGTTAATAAAATAAAGCAGTACAAAAGGACTAGAAAGAAAAATCACCTACTTTCTTACCCTGAATAAGAAAATTGCATTCAGCATTTTTAAAGCACTTTTCCTATAAATTATATTCATGTATCTTCAAAACACCTACTCCCACTTTTCACCTACATTGTTCTGTGGTTATTAATACTAGTTATGAATGGTGTTGAAGAATTACATTTCAAAATCTTACTGAATAACATGTTTGAATAGATTGTTCTGTCAGGAATAAAAGCTACTTTTTTTTATAGCATTTGACTAAAGAAGAGAGTCTTAGTCTTGTCAGTTCAAGACTACAGATACAGAAGGTTTATCAGAATTAAGAATCTGTTAAGTCTGCTTCCTGATGAGATGCAGTGGAGATGGTGAAAGCAACCTACATTAGTTCCAGATCCTAAGTGAGGACTATGTGAGACTAGTCTCTGAAAGGTCCTGGGGAATTTATGAAATTAAACTGCTTTTGAAACTGTCATTAAGTTAACATATCTACTGTGTCCATTGGGTCTTCTGAGGAGCAGAAACTGAGATGGAGTTAGGAGTGTAATAGGTTTATCAAGGAGTAATGACTGTGAAAGATAAAAGGGAGATGACTAGCAGGATTTAGCAGGGAAAGTCTTTGGACAGTCTGGAGAGCTGAAACCTGTGCAGCAGGAAGGAAAAGGGAGAGAAGCAGCCCTAGGCATGGAAAGACTTAGATCATGATGCAGATACGACAGATTCTTAGCTACTATAATAGAAGCTTCAGAACAAAGAGTGTCCTTTAGAGGAGCCCCACAACTGGCAAAAGCATCTAAACTCTAGCACCTCTAACAGGCTTCAGTTCAGTGCAGTTGCTCAGTAATCAGCTGATGTGTCCAGCTCACTGCTGATTTCTTTCTTGACTGAAGATCTGAGCAGCACACCTCCATGTGTACCTGTCTACCAATTGTGCCTTTTACATATGGGCAGGGGCCTCTCCAAGATTCGATGGGCCACTTTTTCTGAGGAAAGGCTTAAAAGAGGGAAGAGAGTGGGATGACACTACAGAACTCATCACTGCTGTGAGATCAGAGATGTGACTGGTACTGATCACCTTCCTTCTCCACTAACCATTCTAATTCTCTTTGCTCTGAGTTATCACCTCTACTGGTCTCATGGCTTATCTGATGGTGCTACTCAAATCCTCCTCCCTAAGAATTCAGAACTTCTATGAATCGTTCCCTTGTTAGACAAGGATTGCTGGACTTACCCTTGTATTCACATTTGGGAAGGGAATAAGAGGAAGTTGCAAGGGCTCCATACATAGTCGTCCTCTCAGTTGTTCAACAGCAGCCCCATTTATTCATGCTGATCAGAGTCAGATGTCCCTACTTATATGGTGACTCTTCTTCCTGTCTGTATATCCCTATAAAAAGAAGTAAAAAGTGCCCAGGTGATTGCTGTAGCTTGTAACTCATTAGAGCCCTTGTATGCTGCTGGACAAGAAAAGATTATATTTTTAGACTAGGACCACTAACTCTGCATTTCTGAGAGGTGTGAGAATGGGAAGAATTAATCAGTTACCCAGTGGGTCATGGAGAATAATTGGTAATTGAGACACTCATTCTTTCATCTTTTGGTCTTTGCCCTATACCTTATCTTGGAGGATATCACCACTAAGAAGGCATTGCAGCTGCACCTGTTGTAAGCCTTTCCAGTGCTACCAGGCTAGTTGTTTCTGGATGGTACCTTATATGATAAATCCAGTGAACTCCCACTGTAAATTGATGTAGTCCCCAAGCCCTACTCTTAAGTCTGCTATGTTAGTTAAATCCTCCAAAAAGTCGATGCTGATATAGAATTTGCAGGTGTATGCCTATAAAAGACAAAGAGAAGATGAAACAGGAGTGGTTAAGGAGAACTTCAGATTATGATGCAGATGCATCTTGGCCAACCCGATGGAGTGCTCCAGAGCAAAAATTAACTAGTAAATGAGCTGCATAGTAGACAGAAATGGTGAGGTCCTAGTAATCCTCTTGTGTTTGATCATTGGCTGGGGCTGCCAGGGAAGACCACCACCACAGATGGAAAACCATGAAAAAAAAATGGGTTTATGCCATAGCCTTTTAGGGTTTAGGAATTCTAAGTTTCTTTGCCTTGTTGCTGAAAACAATCAGGCAGAAGGGGAATACGGATCTTATGTGGTGCCCCCTAAAACAATTAATAGCTTGAGGCTGTCAGTTAACTGCATTATTTGTGCAAGTACTAACTTGATGGGATATCTGAGCAGAGGAGACCTCTTGGCTGGCATATTCATGGTCCTGAACAAAATGGCTGAAGTTAGTTAATTGCATTCCACATATAGAATAAGATATTTGGTATATACTTTATAGTTTGCTATGACTTTTGCAATCTAAGTTAGAAAAAACCCATTAAGAAGTGAAATTATATTATTTTGAAAGTATTTTACTTATGTAACTATAAATAAATCATAGTAGAGAATAAATACAATTTTATTGTATTTAAACAATCCTCACAGGAAAACTGGGCATGTATATATTTCAGTGTGCTTTTCTAATGTCCTAGAAACATTATTGAATGCACATAGAGTAATAATGCTTTTTTTTCTGTATCTTCTATTAACTTGAGCCTGATTATAAATGTGAAATAGAGAGCTCATATCTTGCAAATGATGCTAAACATACATGCATGCATGCTAAGGTGCTCAGTTGTGTCCGATGATTTGTGACCCCATGGACTATACCCTGCCAGGCTCCTCTGTACATAGGTTTCTCCAGGCAAGAATACTGGGGTGGGTTGCCATGCCTTCTTCCAGAGCATATTCCCAACCCAGGGATAGAACTTGTGTCTTTTAAGTTTCCTGGTTTGGCAAGTAGGTTCTTTACCTCTAGCACCACTTGGGAAGCTCATGTATCCAACAGCAAACACTGATAATAGCATTTAAGTTCATTTTAGCAACCACTTTTCCAGCCTTTTATGCAGTAGGCACAATGCTAGAATTGAAATGAAATAACTACCTTCAATGTGACTTCATTGTAAGTCCAATGAGAAAGATAATGAGGCTTAATAAAAGATGTGAGATTTGAGAAGTGACAAGACAAATGTATCAAATTTCAATAATATCAACAAAGATAGGAAACATGTTTAGAGGAGATGACAAAGACAAACCAACATATAAATCGCAAAATAGGAAATTCACAGTAAATGCAAACCAATCCTTAGATCTTAAAAAGTTTTGATGTGTAAAATGAAATTAAGGCTTACGTAAGTTTAGAGCATTGCATGATTAAACATTTTTCCACAGGGCACATCTTAAATCATATATCCTTGTTATAAATTCAAGGTTGAACCTGTTTTAAAATGCTTCTGTTAGGTAGAATAGGAAAAAGGAATCCAGAATGGCAGTGGCTAAAAGACAAAGAAGGGAAAATCCCGAAAAAATAGAACAAAGGAAGGTCTGAGGACCTGAGTGAGGACTTCAGGTAAAACAAATAGCCCTCCTGGCTAGCACAATTTACATAGGACAGGCTCAGGGCGAGGAGAAAAAAACACATAAAAAGAGGAGCCAAAATTGAGCCAGGGGCTTTTCTTCTCTTCAAGTCTTTTGGGTTGGCCTACACTCATACTAGAATGGAAAATTCCATAGACGGAGGAGCCTGGTAGGCTGCCGCCCATGGGGTCGCTAAGAGTCGGACACGACTGAAATGACTTAGCGTACATGCATACATTGGAGAAGGAAATGGCAACCCACTCCAGTGTTCTTGCCTGGAGAATCCCAGGGACAGGGGAGCCTGGTGGGCTGCTGTCTACGGGGTCACACAGAGTTTGACATGACTGAAGCGACTTAGCAACAGCAGTATGCCTAGAGGATGTATTTTCCTTTGCTTTCTAAATAAAACTGAACTATAACACAGGGCCTTAACACTGGTCCATCCGTCACTTCAAATTTTTGCTGTGATGATACAGAGCCAGGAAATTACATATGTCAAGGGAGTGTGTAATTTCCTCAGTTCTGTATCACAGCAGCAAAAATTTGAAGAGACAGATGGACCAGTGTTATAGCTCAGTTTTATTGGCAAGCAAAGGAAAATACATCCTCTAGGTATGAGGGTGGGCTGACCCAAAAGACATGAAAAGAGAAGCCCAAAGCTTCAAGTTTGGCTCCTCTTTATATATGTTTCTTCTCCTCCCCCAAGCCTGCCTTGAGTAAACTGGGCTAACCAGGAGAGCTCTTTGTTTTACCTGAGGTCCTCTGGTCCTCGGACCTTCCTTTGTTCTATTTTTGCTGGCTTTTCCCTTCTTTGTCTTTTCGCCACTGCCATTTTGGACTCTCTTTTTCCTATTCTAACTACCAAACCCTTGGAAAGGGAAAGTATTTAAAGTGTTTTCTATTACTACCTGTGTGAAAGGTTCAGCTCAGTATAAGTAATCGACACAGTCTGGACAGATAAACAACTATCATGTCCCTTCATCTGGACATTGTTGAGTCATTTAGTAGAATAAATGCTGGATCTTGGAGCTAAAGGAGAGATCTAGGAATAGATAGTAAAGCTAAGAGAATATTATTCATTTGAAATTGGAATTCAATATAAAACAAGGAATCAAGTTGCTTTTGTGCCAGAAAATGGCACACACAACTAGGAAACACTAGGAATTGAATCCTAAGAGCACAGTAAATTTACCAATAAAATATTTAATACTTTATTTGAAAATAATTGAGATACCGATTTTTGCTATCTAAAGTTTCAAAAATCTTTAATTTCTACTTTATTAGAATAAACTAGAAGTGATACAAGAGTTAGAGCACTCTAAGATGGGGAAAAGGTAGTACAAAAGCCAGAGAAGTCTGTTCACAAATGTATACATGTGTCAGTGGTAAGGTAAAAGTTTTAATTGTAAGGACACCAAGGTGGGATGAATTGAGTGATTGGGATTGACATTCATACACTATTGATACTGTGTATAAAACAGATAACTAAAGAGAACCTACTGTATAGCACAGGGAACTCTACTCAATGCTCTGTGAAGACCTAAATGAGAAGGAAATCCAAAAAAGAGGGGATATATATGTATACATACACCCATCACGGGAGCCAACGGATAAAGGACATGTGATAGATACATACAGAATATATTTTCAGCCTTAAAAAAGAAATCCTGTCATTTGCAACAACATGGATGAAACCCAGAGAGCATTATGCTAAATGAAAAAATAGAGAAAGACAAATACATAGGATCTCACTTTCATATAATAGAATCTTAAGAAGCCAAACTTCTAGAAACAGAGAAGAAAGGTGGTTGTCAGGGACTGATGGGTGATGAAGATAAGGAGATGATATAGTTCAAAGGATATGAATGTCCAGCTAAATGAGAAATTCTAGGAATCTAGTGTATAGCATGACTATAGTTAACAATATTGTAGTGTAGATTTAAAAGTTGCTAAGAGTATAGCTTGAATTTTCTCACCCTAGCAACAACAAAAAAGGTTAATTGCATAAGTTGAGGGATATGTTAAATAACTTTGTTGCAGTAGACATTTCTCGGTATATAACTACACTGAATCATCACTTTGTACATCTTCTATTTACACAAGGTTACATGTCAAATATACCCCAATAAATCTGAAGACGAATCAAGGCAAAGGATAAAATCCCTTGAAGCCTGAATCTTATCACTCTCTTGAACATTTGAAAATGCTTTTTCTAATGGTTTCTGTACACTAAAATTCTTAATTGTCTACCATAATGACTATTGTCAGAACACCTAACTAAATACTTTACATACTTAGGCTGATTCATGAGTAGGAAGAACTCAGAAAACAATCCTTCCATAAATGTCTGCTGTGCTGCCCTGTGCTTGAGTCTGACTCTTTGTGCTCCCCTGGACTTAGCCCACGAAGGTCCTCTGTCCTTGGGGATTCTCCAGGCAGGAGTACTGGAGTGGGTTGTCATGCTCTCCTCCTGGGGACCTCCCCAACCCAGGGATTAAACCCAGGTCTCCCTCATTACAGGTGGATTCTTTACCGTCTGAGCCACCAGAGAAGCTCTAAGTGCCTACTCTATATTAAGGATTTGCAACGTGCCAGGGACTTTGGATAATTTCTTTCATGCTAAGTCACTTCAGTTGGGTCTGACTGTTTGTGACTCTGGGGACTGTAGCCACCTGGCTCTTCTGTCCATGGGATTCTCTAGGCAAGAATATTGGAGTGGGTTGCTATTTCAGTTTCTCAAAAATACTAAAAATCACCATGTGACCCAACAATTCCAGCCTTGGGCATTTATCCATAAAATACTAAAAACAGTAATTCAAAAAGATATATGTACCCCAATGTTCATACCAGCATTATTTACAATTGCCAAGATATGAAAGCAACCAAAGTGTTCAGCAGTAGGTGAATAAAGAAGATGTGAAAGAAGATGTGATACATACACCACATACACACAATTAGATACTACTCAGTTATACAAAAAGAATAAAAATTTGCCATTTGCAATAGCCTAGATAGACTTAGAGGGTTTTATATTAAGAGAAGTAAGTTAGAGAAAGACAAATATTGGATGATATCACTTATATGTGGAATCTAAAAAATAAACCAGTGACTATAACAAAAAAGCAGCAAACTCACAGATATAGAGAACAAATTAGTGGTTGCCAGAGGGGAGAGAGAAGAAGGTGGGCAATATGGGGGTAGGGTATAAAGAGATGCACACTTAAGTATAAAATAAATAAGTTATAAAAATATATAGTACAACGCAGGGAATATATATATATATATATATATATATATATATATATATATAGAGAGAGAGAGAGAGAGAGAGAGAGAGAGCTGATCTTTTATTTTACCTATAAATGGAATACAGCCTTTAAAATTGTGAATCACTGCACTGTACACCTGAAAAGTTATATAATATTGTACATCAACTATACCTCAATAGAAATAAATATTCACAATAGTCTTAGCCTTTTGCCACTGGTAAAACTGAGACTCGAGTCTGTTTTGCCAGTGATTACAGAATTGGGAGACTAGTCAAACCAAATTCAAGTAGAATTATACTCCTTTGACCATTTTTTATTCAATATATCTTCACTATATGTCAAATGCTATGCTAAGCACCTTCATGTATATTATCCAAATCCTTAGCCAATATAATACATACTTCTGAAAAATTGTCTTTACAAGGTGAGGAACTGGATATTTCTGCATGTTATGCATCTAGGAACAAATGGATAGAGATACACAGCTGTGTTATATTTTATTATGTATAAAGATTCAAATTCTTGTCTAAAAACGAAGGGAAAATCTCTTCCTACAAATTTCATCACATTGGTTCATACGAGATTACATACTTTTTTCTCTTTCTTAATCATGTCTGTTGAGGTATTACAAACCAAAAATGGTAAAGAAACCCATTATGTATATGTATATGTCTGTGTCCCTTTGCTATCCACCTGAAACAATCACAACACTGTTCATCAGCTATACTTAAATACAAAATAAAGGTTTAATAATATTCAATAATTTTGAATACATCCTATGTTATAGGCATCAGGGTGATTTATAGGATGCTAATTAGCAACTTATTGACCAGAGACATATTAATATGTCTTTTGTTGCCCAAACATTATTGACTGGAGACATTTCAATATTCATTTACATAATGAATCACTGGCCACAGACATTATTTCTGCAAAAATCCTCCAGTTAGTAGTGTTAGTGAAGAATTTTAAAGCAGTGATATGTGGCTGGCTAGCAAAATTACAACTGAAACACAGGGAAGAGCTATAGATCTTAGACTAAAAGTGTTACTCAAAGTTTTCTAGAGACTAGAGTTGAATCTTGACAGTAATATGCCAGATGAAGAAGTAAAAGAAGCGCAGTTTAGGCAACATACCACGACATGAACACGAGCTAGGGATTCCCTGTAGTCCAGTGGTTCAGAATCCCCCTCGCATAACAAGGGGCACTGGTGCTACTCCTGGTCCAGGAAGATCGCCCACGCAGCAAAGCATGTATGCCGAAACTGCTGAAGCCCATGAGCCCAGAGCCCCTGCTCTGAAGCAAGGGAAACCTTGCAGTGAGAAGCCTGTACACCGCAACAGAGAGTAACCTCTGCTGGTAGCAGCTTGAGAAAGATGTGGGCAGCAACAAAAACCCACCACAGCCAAAAAAATATAAAAAAGAAATCTTTTTAAAAATGTTTAAGGGCCAGAATATTAACATAAGTGAATAAAGGCAGAAGGTATGTGGCAATAGGCCGGGATGAGAACTGAGCAAATGTCATGAAGGCACAAAATTCCATGTGTGGGAGAGAGAGAGATTTACATAGCACCAAACAAAACTAGTCTGTCAGAAGAATTGGGTTTGAGCTATTTTAGAAGATCTTATATACAAAGCTTTGGAATCCCAAGATTATAGAATTTCAGAGTTCCAGGAGTGATTTTTTTTTCTCATCTACAAATTCCTTGAAGTTTTAAAAAGAGTAAATTATCTCATAATATTAGTATCAAACAAGAAACAAAGGTATAAAAGTCACTTATTGGAATGAAAGTCACTTATTGGAATGAGTCAAAAACTCTTTTCAGAATTGTATATTTTCTACATTTACCAAAGTGACTTTTTAACAAGAGTAAGAAGCCATAAAAAGTATACAGCTGGAAAATAGAATAGTTACTTCGGAGAGGAAAAATCATAGAATAATCATATAATCAAATCATACTCCTCATGCCTTTTTAATATAATGTGCTATTTTCTCTTCCTGCCTGAGCAAGTCTCTTGAACTCCCAGATAAAAATGTAAGCAATGTGATAGGGATTTATAACCTCCAAAAATTGTTTGATTGTATCATTAAAAGAAATAAGCTCTAGACATTTTACAGCCTAGAAATGTAGTTTTCAGAGGTGTCATTGAATATATCTTCCAATATGAGACACTGTGTAATAGTTAATATGGCCACAGAAAAATAAGGCTGGAAATCTTACAGTGAAAAATATATATTAATTGAAAAGTAAATTTTCCCTGGGAAAAAAAGAGTCACATAAGGACACTGAATGACATAAGAAGAATTGATTTCTAAACTTCATCACATCTAAAGCAATTTTAAATGGGTCCCAACTTTTTTTTTTAAAAAAGATTGCAGTATCTTAAGTTGTCTCAGAATACAGAAGTTGAAATTATTTGGGGGTTTGCTAAAATGAAAGAGAATAGTTGGTTAGTAATTTTATCTACTCATTCAAACTGAAGAAATTTTATATGGCTAAACCATGTTATTTGTTATTCTGTTTGTTATCAAAGTATAGATGATTTATAAATTTCAGATATGTAACATTGTGATTCAGTATTTTTACAGATTATATTTTACAGGGGGAAATTGTAGGGGGAGGGATAGATAGAGACTGCTTTCCTAGTGGCTCAGAAGGTAAATAACCTGCCTGCAATGCAAGAGACCTAGTTTTGATCCCTAGGTCGGGAAGATCCCCTGGAGAAGCAAATGGCAACCCACTCCTGTATTCTTGCCTAGAGAATTCCTTATGCTATATAGTAGATACTTGTTGTTTATTTTACACATAGTAGTTTGCAGGTTATATATTAATAGTAGTGGACAGCACAAACCAAATAGGCTGGAAGCATGAATCCCCATGGTATTGACTAAGAGATCCTCAAATGGTTCTTGATCCTTGTTGGGCAAATCAGTAGAAAAAACCTATGCCAGAATTGAGAATACAGATGAAAGATCAGATAATAATAATAGCCTGGCAATAAAACAGGCTCTGATAGAATGGCAATCTAGACAGATTTAATTATTTTTTCCCTCTCTGAGGAGTGTATGTTAACATTTATTACTAAAATATTGATTGAGCATATCCCATAGCCAAACGCTATGCTAGGTTGTGAAGAGATGATATAAATACAAAAGTTTCTAGATTCAGTATCTTAATTTCAAAGTGAAAATGCATACATAATAAATGACAATGAGAAAATGGAGAAGGCATGGTTAAAGACTTTTGCATAATTAATCAATTTCATCTCTGTTTAACACTGGGTTATTTGAAGGTAAATTATAAAAACTAAATTATTTTTAAGAAATAGATTAAGTATACTAAAATGAAAGTAAGGAAAAATTCTGTGGTCAATATAAGAATAGCTTAAGAATAGTGAAATAAACAATTATTGCTGCATATGAGTTAATTTTATATATAAATTCTTGGATGAATCAGGTTTAAGATTGTCATTTACACATGACAACTACACATAAACCAGTTGTTTTACTGTACACTGAAAATGGGTCTATAATGTTCTATATATGCCTTGTTTATGAAGAAATGAAATTTAACTCATCTGTCTGGAATCTGTCCTACTCTTAAGTATTTAAGATTTATAACTTGATGCAAGAAAGGTTTAACAAGGACTTAGAAGAAATGAAAAAGAGTCAAAATACAATGAATAATGCAATAAATGAGATCAAAAACACCCTGGAGGGAACTAACAGTAGAACAACAGAGATAGAAGACAGGATAAGTGAGGTAGAAGACAGAATAGTAGAAATAAATGAAACAGAGAGGAAAAATGAAAAAAGAATTAAAAGAAATGAGGACAATCTCAGAGACCTCTGGGAAAATGTTAAATGCACCAACGTTGAATCAGAAGAAGACAAAAAGAAAGACCATCAGAAAATACTTGAGGAGATAATACTTGAAAACTTCCCTAAAATGGGAAAGGAAATAATCACCCAAGTCCAAGAAACCCAGAAAGTCCCAAACAGGATGAACCCAAAGCGAAACACCCCAAGACACATATTAATCAAATTAACAAAGATCAAACACAAACAACAAATATTAAAAGCAGCAAGGGAAAAACAACAAAAAACACACAAGGGGAATCCCATAAGGATAACAGCTGATCTCTCAATAGAAATGCTTCAAGCCAGAAGGGAATGGCAGGACATACTTAAAGTCATGAAAGAAAATAATCTACAACCCCGATTACTGTACTCAGCAAGGATCTCATTCAAATTTGAAGGAGAAATCAAAAGCTTTCCAGACAAGCAAAAGCTGAGAGAATTCAGCAACACCAAACCAGCACTCCAACAAATGCTAAAGGATCTTCCCTAGACAGGAAACACGGATAGGGTATATAATCTCGAACCCAAAGCAATAAAGTAAATGGCAACGGGATCATACTTATCAATAGTTACCTTAAATATAAACAGGTTGAATACCCCAACCAAAAGACAAAGATTGGCCAATTGGATACCAAAACAAGACCCCTATATATGTTGTCTACAAGAGACCCACCTCAAACATAGGGACACATATAGACTAAAAGTTAAAGGCTGGAAAAAGATATTCCATGCGAATAAAGACCAAAAGAAAGCAGGAGTGGCAATACTCATATCAGATAAAGTAGACTTTAAAATAAAGGCAGTGAAAAGAGATAAAGATGGACATTACATAATGATCAAAGGATCAATCTAAGAAGAAGAAATAACAATTATAAATATTTATGCACCCAACATAGGAGCACCACAATATGTAAGGCAAATGCTAACAAGTATGAAAGGGGAAATTAACAACAACACAATAATAGTGGGAGACTTTAATACCCCACTCACACCAATGGATAGATCAACTCAACAGAAAATTAACAAGGAAACACAAACTTTAAATGATACAATAGACTGGTTAGACCTAATTGATATCTATAGGACATTCCACCCCAAAACAATGAATTTCACCTTTTTCTCAAGAACACACGGGACCTTCTCCAGGATAGATCACATCCTGGGCCATAAATCTAGCCTTGGTAAATTCAAAAAAATTGAAATCATTCCAAGCATCTTTTCTGACCACAATGCAGTGAGATTAGATATCAATTATAGGAGAAAAGCATTTAAAAATTCCAACATATGGAGGCTCAACAACACACTAGTGAATAACCAACAAATCACAGAAGAAATCAAAAAAGAAAAATATAATTAAAAGCTCAAGAATTGAAGGAATTTTTAAATATTCTTACATTAAACATATGAAGCAAAACAAATAATATGCATTAGATATATATTTAAAAGGTCATCATTTTATTTATAATGTTAAATAAAGTGCAAACACAGCTTTCTCTGGTCAGTAATTTTAGAAGTTATGTGAAAAGTTAATAAACAGGAGATGTGGTCACTCTCATTTTTTATAAATTAAAAACAATCAAAATTATAACTTTAAAAATCAAATGTATTAAACAGAGGATTTCAAACTTTTACCCTGTAATTTCTAGCCACCAAAACAAAAGCAAACATAGTTATTGAATATACATAACCTGGCATACCAGTAATGTAAAGGAAAGCCAGTTGCACAAGAGAAGCATAGTTATTCTTGGTAGTAAGGACCCAGAGTTATTCACAGAGGATCTTCTGATCCTCTATGAAGCTGACCTTTATAACATGTTGATATTACAAACAAATGTTTTATTTGATAGCTAAAAATTAAGCCAGAAAACCAAATAAAAACATGATAAATAGAAGATGATAAATAAATTGTCCAATTCTTTGTGACCCTATGGACTGTAGCCTATCAGCCTTCTCTATTGATAGGATTTTCTAGGCAAGAATACTGGAGTGGGTTGCCATATCCTTCTCCAGGGAAACTTCCCAACCCAAGGATTGAACCCATGGTTCCTGTGTCTCTTGCATTGCAGGTAGATTCTTTAGGGCTTGAGCCATTGTGGAAGCAAAAATGGTAATAGTAGGCCAATTAACATAGTACAAATAGCAATGAAGACATCATTCAGTACAATAATCTGCATACTAATGTCATTTAAGTGAAAATAGTCAAAGCTACATATGTGAAATGATCAAATGGATAAAACGTTGACATAAAATAAATCCATGAAGACAGCATATAAATTTAATAGAAATTTAAATAAAAAGGATAACATAATATACATTATATGATGACATATTTGACTAGAAAAATATTAAAATAAATGAAATAAACAGAAGGATATATGGAAGATTACTGTGTGGTTATTAGGTGATATTAGAATATAATTTTCATTATGTGAAAATAATATAAAATAGCCTGTGTGTGCGTGCGCACTCAATCGTGTCTGACTCATTGAGATCCAGCAGACTGTGGCCTGCCAGACTCCTCTGTCCATGAGATTTTTTTCCAGGCAAGAATCTTGGAGTGGGTTGTCATTTCCTTCTCCAGATAAGAGAGCCTACTTAAAAGACAAATCTTATGTTTTTCTACTTATGGACACATGCTATAATCTAAAAGGAATTAATGATTGACCAAGATGTATGAAGCAGATCTTTCTCATATATAACCATCCAACTATAGTCCCAAAAACAGCTTGCAAGACATTTGGGAGATAAAAATATGATTACAAACAACAGTGTTCATATATGAAGACCCAAATATACTAGATAGGACAATCTGTAGCACTGAATTTTAAGTAAACCAAAATACATTTTGGTGCTTGTCTTTGCTTCTTAAATAGGCTCTGGGGAAAGCATTTGTTAAATAAATAACACTGTTTGATTTTGTTATTCCCTCTATCTTGCATTCCTATGGGGTTGCCTTCTTCAACCCCATCCCAGTTTCTCGAACGTTTTATTATGACATCTTTCCCAATTTTCCCTCTTCTCATTAATATATATTTTCTCAGTAACACTGCCCAAGATCTGTATTATCCAAGATGTTAGCCACTGCAGTTCAAGGAAATTTTATATGAACCTATCAGGTGCTTAATTTTATGTTAATCTTTCTGGATTATATTGGATCCTTTAAATTGAATATGCCATAATTCAATTATCATAGAATTTTAAGAGATGGTAGCATTAAATAACAGTATCCTTTTTAAAATTTAACATTTATCTTGTATTGCTGTATTTTCATCATTGGCTAAGTTTAATATGCAGCACTCATAGAACTGTTATCCCAATTTTACACATGAGAAATAGGCTTAGAAATATAATCTTTCCAAAGTTACACAGATATTAGGTTATAAAGCTGGTTTCTGAAATACACACACAGCGTTTGGAGTTTTCAAAGTTTAACTACTATGCATATTGCCTCCAAACTGAGATAAACATAATGTAGGAGAACAGAAAAAACTCAGAGCACACCAGACTACAAACTTCTTGAGTACTCTTAGAAGTTACTAGTAACCATCACATTATCTAGCATCCCTATTATATTATCCACAAATGTAGTTGGTCAGTAAACATTTTAAAATTTTAAATGATTTATGTTCCAAGTGGTTTAGAAAGTCTTATACGGAAAACATAAGCCTCAAACTTTGTAATAAAAGAAAAACCAAAAAATCTGTTAGCTCAACAATGCATCCACACATTTCAATGCAAGAATAATTTTTCAAGGTAGGGAGGTAAAATAAGAATCTCAGATTTTATAGGATTGACTGGAGAAGGTTTAAAAGTTCAGTTTATTCTAACAGTCATTCACTAGTTTAAAATCCTTACAAGAAAGGGGAAAATTCAGTTTGCATTAGTCAAGGTAGGAAATAGAGACAGCGTGAGAAGAGTCATGATAGCAGCTGCTGGTTGGACTACTGGGGTTTAGAAAGAGTGGGATGGGGCACCTGTAGGCTAAAATTTTGTTACTCAAAGTAGATTTTAACGCTTTGTGTTCCCTAAGAGTCTTTTGTTTTAGTTAGCCTTATAGAGAGAGCCAACAACTTTGGACAAACAACAGAGTTGAATTCTTTGTTACTGTAATGGTAGCATCTGAAAGCCTTAATCCCCAGATCTGTGAATGCTTCCTTAATTGGGATGAAAGTCTTTGCAGATGTAATTAAATTAAGGATCTTCAGATAAGGAGATCATCCTGGATTTTCTAGCTGGGCCCTAAATTCAATGAGAAGTATTCTTAGAATACTTGTATCTTAGAAGATATAACACATAAAAGAGAAGAAACAAAAATGAGAAAACTATTATTTCTCCTCTGGAGATGGAGGCAGAGATCTGAGTGATAAACAAGCCAAGGAAGCTAAAGGATGCTGATGGTGCCCAGAATCTGGAAGAAATAATGGATTCTCTTTCAGTGGCTCCAGAGGGAATATGACCCTGCCAGAAGCTTGATATCAGACCACTGGCCTCCTGAAAGTGGGAGGATAAATTCTTGTTGTATGAAGGTACCAAGTTTATAGTAATTCATTACAGTAGACTGAAAAATTAATGCAATTACTAGCAAAGGTTTATGTATCTGAAAAACTAGCATAGTTTTATAACCTTATGATATACTTTATTATCAAACATGAATACCAGTTTCTCCCTTGAATTATGATTTTCTGAGGTTACTTCACTAATCTATGAAATTTGTGGAAGCATTTAAAACTCTGGACAAAATGCAACACAAGACAGTGATGCCAAGGGATACAGAAGGTAGAATTATTAATAGGCCCAGAGAGTATTCCTTTAGCAATTCACCTATTCTCCTGAGTCCTAAGCAGGAGAACAAATACTATTCCCCAACCCCCACCTCACCTGAATTCTCTGACCCTAAAAACCTGGAAAATGGCACAGTAATCAGGTCTTCAGGTTTTCTCATATCTTCAGTCCTTCCCTTTATCTTTCAAGATATTTCAAAATACTAGGGATTATTTGAATACTAGGGATTAGCACTTGGAAACTACACACAGTTGCAGAAAACAAATTTATAGTTACCAAGGGGGAAAGGACGAGGAGGGAGAGATTGAGAGACTGGGATTGATATAAAGACACTACTATATATAAATTGTCATCATCATTTAGTCATGCCCGACTCTTGTAACCCCATGAACTGTGTGTGGCCTGACAGGATCCTTCGTCCATGGAATTATCCAGTCAAGAATACTACATATAAATAGGTAACTAATAGGGACCTACTTAAACCACAAGGAATTCTACTAAATACTATATAATGACCTATATGACAAAAGAAACAAAAAAAGGTAGTTATGTTGTATGTATAACTGATACACTTTGCTGTACAGTAGAAACTAACAACACTATGAATCAACTATACGCCAATAAAAAGTAATTTTAAAAAACGAAGCCAAAGATATAGAATAAAAATGGAAAGTTTTGTAGATTTCATTCTTGATAGTTAAGAATCTAAATTTTGAAACAAATATAAAGGGAAGAAACAGCTATAAAAAGAGAAGAAATGAAATCTGTCTTCCACTTAAGATTTTAGAAGAGTGCCAAACTCAATTTAACAACAACAAGAAAATGAATAATCTACACAAGAAAACATTTCATTGAACCCATCAGAGTTGAAGTTGCAAGGCAAACAACTAGACTGACATCTAAGAAAATGCATGTGCCACCAAAGAGAGACAGGATGCAAGCACCAGCTCACCAGGGGCAGAACATGGGAGGAAGACACACAAGATAGTAAGACATGTTTGGATAACATGTGTAATGAATTACTAAAGACTGAGTTAAAGCATGAAATTCCAAGAGCTCCAAACAAAAGGCAAATTCAAATATATGCAGAGCCTTTTATCCATGGATCTTCAGCAGGAGGTTATAAGAAAGTTTGGCACAGAATGGGAGATCAGAAAAAGCCTAATAGCCTTTGAAGACATGGCAGGCTTGGAGGAGAGAAGTGGCCACTAAAAGGAAAATGGTGCAAACCCTCACTTAGACAATTCTCCCTGAAGGAACGAAAGCATGATACTACTGAAGAAAGGGTCTCCAACCTTGTCACCCCCAGAACACAGGTGAAGACCAACTGAACCATGGGAAAGCAAAAGAAAAATTTCCACCCCATAAAGAAGAGACAGAAAATGGTTCTGGGTCCAGCTATTCCAGAGTTATTAGAGGTCTCTTAAACTGGGCAAGATGCACTTATCAATGAGAAAGCCCCATTCCTGAGACACAGTGTAGCAGAGCCGATAAGAAATAAGACACAAGAACACTGCTACCCTCTTCCCCAGCAGTGACCACAGTACTGGAAAAGGTCAGTTTTCATTCCAATCCCAAAGAAAGGCAATGTAAAATAATGCTTGAACTACCACACAATGGCACTCATCTCACATGCTAGTAAAGTAATGCTTAAAATTCTCCAAGCCAGGCTTCAGCAATATGTGAACCGTGAACTTCCAGATGTTCAAGCTGGTTTTAGAAAAGGCAGAGGAACCAGAGATCAAATTGCCAACATCTGCTGGATCATCTAAAAAGCAAGAGAGTTCCAGAAAAACATTTATTTCTGCTTTATTGACTATGCTAAAGCCTTTGACTGTGTGGATCACAATAAACTGTGGAAAATTCTGAAAGAGATGGGCATACCAGACCACCTGACCTGCCTCTTGAGAAATCTGTATGCAGGTCAGGAAGCAACAGTTAGAACTGGACATGGAACAACAGACTGGTTCCAAATAGGAAAAGGAGTACATCAAGGCTGTATATTGTCACCCTGCTTATTTAACTTATATGCAGAGTACATCATGAGAAACACTGGACTGGAAAAAGCACAAGCTGGAATCAAGATTGCAGGGAGAAATATCAATAATCTCATATATACAAATGACACCACCCTTATGGCAGAAAGTGAAGAACTAAAGAGCCTCTTGATGAAAGTGAAAGAGGAGAGTGAAAAAGTTGGCTTAAAGCTCAACATTCAGAAAACAGATCATGGCATCTGATCCCATCACTTCATGGCAAATAGATGGGGAAACAGTGGCTGACTTTATTTTTCTGGGCTCCAAAATCACTGCAGATGGTGATTGCAGCCATGAAATTAAAAGACGCTTACTCCTTGGAAGGAAAGTTATGACCAACCTAGACAGAATATTAAAAAGCAGAGACATTACTTTGCCAACAAAGGTCCATCTAGTCAAGGCTATGGTTTATCCAGTGGTCATGTATGGATGTGAGAGTTAGACGGTGAAGAAAGCTGAGTGCTGAAGAATTTATGATTTGAACTGTGGTGTTGGAGAAGACTCTTGAGAGACCCTTGGCCTGCAAGGAGATCCAATCAGTCCATCCTAACGGAGATCAGTCCTGGGTATTCATTGGTAGGACTGATGATGAAGCTGAAACTCCAATACTATGGGCACCTGATGCAAAGAGCTGACTCATTTGAAAAGATCCTGATGTTGGGAAATATTGAGGGCAGGAGGAGAAGGGGATGACAGAGGATGAGATGGCTGGATGGCATCACCAACTCAATGGACATTGGTTTGGGTGGTCTCCGGGAGCTGGTGATGGACAGGGAGGCCTGGGTTCATGGGGTCACAAAGAGTCGGACATGACTGAACTACTGAACTGAACTGACCCTCTTCTCCACAGGTACAGGCAAGCAAGTGGTGACCTATATGCAAAAACAGCTTCCAGCTGAAAAAGAGGTAATAATATGGAAAGACTGTCTGGGGAAAAGTAAATAGGTTAGACTTAAAGCTGAAGATAGCAGTAATGTGGAGAAAATTCCTTCAGCATGTGAGATCTGTCTTAGGGAGGAGGTAATTCAAGAGGAATTTAAAACTGGTAGTAGGACTAAGGCAATCTTGTTCAACTTCTTACTCAACTGACTCAAAGTACTCCTTCCCAAATAATAATGGCTTAATAGAGTAAGAAGTAAGCCTATTTACATACTACTAATCTTATTTGCTGAAAGTCGCTCAGTCCTGTCCAACTCTTTGCGACCCCATGGACTATACAGTCTTTGGAGTTCTCCAGGCCAGAATACTGGACTGAGTTGCTTTTCCCCTTCTCCAGCAGATCTTCCCAACCCAGGAATCCAACTGGGAAGTCAAGAGATACCTGGAGTAACAGGAAAATTTGGCCTTGGAGTACAAAATGAAGCAGGTCAAAGGCTAACAGAGTTTTGCCGAGAGAACACACTGGTCATAGCAAACACCCTCTTCCAACAACACAAGAGAAGATTCTACACATGGACATTGAGAAGGTAACAGGCAGGAAGACCAGGGGTCTCCAAAGGGAGGAAAAAGGCTGCAAGTGTCAGACATTTTTATCTCCCTCTTAAGTGGCAGGAGGAAACAAACTATCGATATTTTTTCTTCTCTATACAGATTTAAAAGAGGTTTCTCTTAAGTGTTGCCATAATGACACCTGATCTCACCTGAAATTAACTATTCTCAAACCTTGAGTTAACCAATGCATTCTTCTTATGGAAATGTTTGTCTTAAGCTATGTTAATGTACTATGCATTTACTCAAACTCTATCTCTGATATGGTTCTGCCAAATGGCTTAAAACCTATTTGACAAACCAGTATGTTATACTCAGACACTGTTCTCCTAATCTATGTAAATGAAACTATCTGTAGATAAACTGCCCTTCTACAAAATTCAAGTCAATCCTTTTATGGCCCGGGATGACTGGTGCCAAGATTATCTCAAAGTACAACTTGTATATGAGGGGCCTGGTGCCATTCTGAGTTTTGAGACATTCCTTTCTTTCATTAGCAAGCTGCCAGTGACTATATAACATCCAGCCAAAAACTAGCAAGGAGGTTCTCTTTCTACTCCCTTCTGATGCCTATGTCAGAAGCTTTCTCTTGAAAAAAACTTTACTACACAAAAGCTCTGAGCCGTCAAGCCTGGTCTCTGGCCCCGGATTGAATTCTTCTCTTCAGGAGGCCAATATTCCCAGTGTCTTTGTTGTGATTTCGTCAACAACATTTCAACATCACCAGATGGTCAATACCTATATCAGAATGATTATCTACTTTGCAGCCAAAGATTGAGAAGCTCTATACTGTCAGCAAGAACAAGACCAGGAGCTGACTGTGGCTCAGATCATGAACTGCTTATTACAAAATTCAGACTTAAATTGAAAAAAGTAGGGGAAACCACTAGAATATTCAGGTATGACCTAAATCAAATCCCTTATTATTATACAGTGGAAGTGACAAATAGATTCAACAGATTAGATCTGATAATAGAGTGCCTGAAGAACTATAGACAGAGGTTCATGACACTGTACTGGAGGCAGTGATCAAGGCCATCCCCAAGAAAAAGAAATGCAAAAAGGCAAAATGGCTTTTCAAGGAGGCCTTACAAATAACTGAGAAAAGAAAAGAAGCCAAAGGCAAAGGAGAAAAGGAAAAATGTACCCATTTGAATGCAGAGTTCCAAAGACTAGCAAGGAGAGATAAGGAAGCCTTCCTCAGAGATTAATGCAAAGAAATAGGGGAAAACAATAGAATGGGAAAGACCAGAGATCTCTTCAAGAAAATTAGAGATACCAAGGGAACATTTCATGCAAAGATGGGCTCAATAAAGGACAGAAATGGTATGGCCCTAACAGAAGCAGAAGATATTAAGAAGAGGTGGCAAGAATACACAGAAGAGCTATTAAAAACAGATCTCCATGACCCAGATAACCATGATGGTAAGATCACTCACCTAGTGCCAGACATGCTGGAATGCAAAGTCGAGTGGGCCTTAGTAAGCATCACATGAACAAAGCTGGTGGAGGTGATAGAATTTCAGCTATTTCAAATCCTAAGATGATGCTATTAAAGTGCTACACTCATTATGCCAACAAATATGGAAAACTAAGCAGGGGCCACAAAACTGGTAAAGGTCAGTTTTCATTCCAATCCCAAAGAAAGGCAATGCCAAAGAATGTTCAAGCTATTACACAATTGCACTTATCTCACACGCTAGCAAAGTAATACTGAAAATTTTCCAAGCCAGCCTTCAAAAGTGTGTGAACCATATACTTCCAAATGTTCAAGCTGAATTTATAAAAGGTAGAGGAACCAGAGATCAAATTGCCAGCATCTGTTGGATCATCGAAAAAGCAAGAGAGTTCCAGAAAATCATCTACTTCTGCCTTATTGACTACTCCAAAGCCTTTGACTGTGTGGGTCACAACAAACTATGGAAAATTCTTAGAGATGGGACTACCAGACCACCTGACCTGCCTTTTGAGAAATCTCTATGCAGATCAGGAAGCAACAATCAGAACTGGACATGGAACAGCAGATTGGTTCCAAATCTGGAAAGGTATATGTCAAGGCTGTATATTGTTACCCTGCTTATTCAATTTATATGCAGAGTACATCATGAGAAATGATGAGCTGGGTGAAGCACAAAGTGGAAACAAGACTGCCCAGAGAAATATCAGTAACCTCATATATGCAAATGACACCACCCTTATGGCAGAAAGTAAAGAAGAACTAAAAAGCCTCTTGATGAAAGTGAAAGAGGAGAGTTAAAAAGTTGGCTTGAAGCTCAACATTCAGAAAAACTAAGATTATGGTATCTGGTTCCCAACACTTCATGGTAAATAGATGGGGTAACAGTGGAACAGTGACAGACTTTATTTTGGGGGACTCCAAAATCAGTGCAGATTAAAATGACTTCAGCCATGAGATTAAATGATGCTGGCTTGTTGGAAGAAAAGTTATGAGCAACCTAGACAACATATTAAAAAGCAGAGACATTACTTTGCCAACAAAGGTCCATTTAGTCAAATCTATGGTTTTTCCAGTAGTCATGTATGGATGTGAAAGTTGGATTATAAAGAAAGCTGAGCATCGAAGAATTGATGCTTTTGAACTATGGTGTTGGAGAAGACTCTTGAGAGTCCCTTGTACTGCAAGAAGATCCAACTAGTTCATCCTAAAGGAATTCAATCCTGAATATTCGTTGGAACAACTGGTGCTGAAGCTGAAACTCTGATGCTTTGGCCACCTCTGAGAAGAGCTGACTCATTTGAAAAGACCCTGATGCTAGGAAAGTTTGTGGGAGGAGGTGGGAGGAGAAGGTGACTATAGAGAATGAAATGGTAGGATGGCATCACTGACTCAATGGACATGAGTTGGAGTAAGCTCCAGGAGTTGGTGATGGACAGGGAAGCCTGGTGTGCTGCAGCCATGGGTTCGCAAAGAGTCAGACACGACTGAGCGACTCAACTGAATTCCGTATTTGGTACTTTCCTAGTATGAATTCATGATTCAATAAAAAATTGAGACCCCCCCAAAATCAATTAATTATCAAAATAAAATATAATTAGTAAAATCATACTCAGATATTGGTGATCTCAGGCAAGAAATTTAAGATAACTAGTAGTTGTTATAAGCTTTAGTAGAAAAAGTGGAAACATGCATGAACAGCAAAGAGATTGAAACTAGTAAAAAAAAAATGGAAATGGAAAAATTAAAAGCATTGCAACAGAAATGCAGAATGCCTTTGACAATAGTATTCTTGAAGGAACTAGAAAATAACTGAACTTGGAATCAATAGAAATTACCCAAACTGAGAAGCAAAAAGACTGAATACAGAGAAAAGAGCCTGTAAGAGTTATACACACTATTAAACACTGTAACATAAAAGTGATTAGAAGCTTAGAATTAGGAGAGATAGAAGACTGTGCAGAAAACCATTTGAAGATATAATGGCCAAGACTTTTTCAAAAATAATGAAACACGTCAAATCACAGATCAGGTACAAAAAGCTCAATGAAGTAAACCATTAAACCCACAGAATGATTGTTATTGTTCTGTTGCTAAGTCATGTCCAAATCTTTTGCAGCCTTACGACTACAACCTGCCAGTTGACTCTGTCCATGTGATTTCCCAGGTAGGAATACTAGAGTGAGTTTCCATTTCCTTCTCCAGAGGATCTTCCTGACCCATGGATTGAACTCACTTCTCCTGCATTGGCTGGCCAATTCTCACCACTGAGCAGCCAGAGATAAGAAGGGAAAATACAAAACCAAAAAACAATCACCAAATAACCCTGGGAATATTAAATGTTAAGTATTGAGGAAAACAGTAGAATGGGAAATACTAGAGATCTCTTCAAGAAAATTAGAGAGACCAAGGGAACATTTCATGCAAAGATGGGCAAAATAAAGAACAGAAACAGAAACCTAACAGAAGCAGACAGTATTAAGAAAAGGTGGCAAGAATACACAGAACTATACCAAAAAGATCTTAATGACCCAGGTAATCAGTATGGTGTGATCACTCACCTAGAGCCAGACATCCTGGAATGCAAAGTCAAGTGGGCCTTACAAAACATCACCACGAACAAAGCTAGTGGAGGTGATGGAATTCCAGTTGAGCTATTTCACATCTTAAAAGATGATGTTTTTAAAGTGTTGCTCTCAGTATGCCAGCAAATTTGGAAAACTCAGCAGTGGCCACAGGACTGGAAATGTCAGTTTTCTATTCCATTCCCAAAGAAAGGCAATGCCAAAGAATGTTCAAATTACCACACAATTGCACTTATCTCACATGCTAGCAAAGTAATGCTCAAAATTCTCCAAGCTAGGATTCAACAGTATGTCAACCAAGAACTTCCAGATGTTGAAGGTGGATTTATAAAGGGCAGAGAAACCAGAGATCAAATTGCCAATATCCTTTGGATCATAGAAAAAGCAAGAGTATTCCAGAAAAACATCTACTTCTGCTTCATTGACTATGCTAAATCCTTTGTGTGGATCACAATAAACTGGAACATTCTTAAAGGGAAGGGAATACCAGATCACCTTACCTGCCTCCTGAGAAATCTGTATGCAGGTCAAGAAGCAACAGTTAAAATCAGATGTGTAACAACAGACTGGTTCCTAATTGGGAAAGTAGCACTTCAAGTTTGTATATTTTCACCTTGCTTATTTAATTTATATATGGAGTCCATTATGTGAAATGCTGGGCTGGATGAAACAAGTTGGAATCAAGATTGCAGGGAGAAATATCAACAACCTCAGATATGCAGATGACACCAATCTTAGGACATTAAGTGAAGAGGAAGTGAAGAGTCTCCTGATGAAAGTGAAAGAGAGTGAAAAACTCACAGGCTTAAAACTCAACATTCAACAATGAAGATCCTGGCATCCAGTACCATCACTTCATGGCAAATAGATGGAAAAACAATGGAGACAATAACAGACTTTATAAATCACTGCAAATGGTGACTGCAGCCATGAAATTAAAAGACGCTTGCTTCTTGGAAGAGAAACTATGACCAGCCTAGACGGCATATTAAAATGCAGAGACATTACTTTGCCAACAAAGGTCCATCTAGTCAAGGCTATAGTTTTTCCAGTAGTTGTGTATCGATGTGAGAGTTGGACCATAGCTGAGCACCGAAGAATCAATGCCTTTGAACTGTTGGAGAATACTCTTGAGAGTGCCTGAGGCTACAAGGAGATCAAACCAGTCAATCCAAGAGGAAATCAGTCCTGAATATTCACTGGAAGGACTGATGCTGAGGCTGAAGATCCAGTAATTTGGCCACCTGATGTGAAGGGTAGACTCATTAGAAAGCAGGAGGAGAAGGGGGTGACAGAAGATAAGATGGTTGGATGGCATCACCAACTCAATGGACATGAGCCTGAGCAAGCTTCAGGTGTCGATAAAGGACAGGGAAGCCTGGCATGCTGCACTCCACATGGTTGCACAGAGTCGGACATGACTGAGCAACCGAACTGAAATGAAGGCAATGTTTGTAACAGCCAACATCATGCAAAATAACATAGCAGCTTTGCAGAAAACTCTTTTGACAGTGTCATAATGTTCCACCTATCGTGAATAGAAAATACATTAACCCTACTGCTATAAATTTATCCAAATGAAATTAAAACTTGTTTTAATAAAACACATAAGCAAATATTCCTAGCATCTATATTCATAATTGCCCAAAACCAGCAATATATTATTTTTCTGGTTAAAAGATAAATAAGTGATGTTAAATTCATACAATAAAATACTACTGAAAAATCAAAGAAAGTGGGCTTCTCTGGTGGCTCAGATGGTAAAGCATCTGTCTCCAGTGCAGGAGACCTGGATTTGATCCCTGGGTCGGGAAGATCACCTGGAGAAGGAAATGGCAGCCCATTCCAGTATACTTGCCTGGAGAGTCCCAGGGATGGAGGAGCCCAGTAGGCTACAGTTCATGGGATCACAAAGAGTTGGACATGACTGAGCGACTTCACTTAAACTGATGAGACTCAGATCAGTTATGCTAAGTGAAAGATGTTACACTCAAAAAATCATCTTCTACATGCTTCCAATTATATGACTTTCTGGAAAAGCAAAACTGTAAGGACAGAGAATAGATCAGCAACTTATAAAGGTTATGTAGAAGGGAGGGTTTAACTATAAAGTGAAAGAAAGTAAAATTGCTCAGTCATGTCCTATTCTTTGCGACCCTATGGATGGTAACCTGCTAGGCTCCTCTGTCTATGGGATTTTTCAGGCAAGACTATTGAAGTGGGTTTCCATTTTCTCCTCTGGGGGATCTTCCTGACCCAGGGATCAAACTTAGGTGTCCCATATTGCAGGCATACTCTTTACTATCTGAGCCACCAGGGAATCCCCTAACTATAAAGAGCATGAGAGAATTCTGAGTGGTGATGAAACTCTTCCATATTTCAACTATGGGAGTTGTTGTGAAAATGTTCCAGTTTGTCAAAATGCTTAAGACTCTATTCTAAAAACAGCTTTACTAATTACGCCTCAGTAAATATGACTGAAGAAAGAAAAAAAAAAAAAACAGAAGAGAGAGAAGACAGAATCATGTGACATTCAGTGACTCATGACATTTGTGGGTCTTTGTCTGGGAATCTTGAGTGGATGGTCTCCAACTCAGGAAGTGAACTGCTTGATCTGTATTTCTTGAAAAAACTTTCCTTTATGATTTTATCTGCTTCTGGAGAATCCTGAGAAAACTTCTAGATCCTCCAGTAGAAAATTTGTTCAGACTGTGTATTGTCTGGTTTTGGAAACCTGGATTGCAGGAATCTATGCCTTATTATTTAACTGCTTTGTTAGTTTATGAACTCCTTCTTCCCAAATTCAGACTGAAATTGAAGAAAGTGGCGAAAACCACTAGACCATTTAGGTGTGACCTAAATCAAATCCCTGATGACTATACAGTGGAAGTGAGAAATAGATTTAAAGGACTAGATCTGATAAATAGAATACCTGATGAACTATGGATGGAGGTTTGTGACATTGTACAAGAGACAAGAATCAAGACCATCCCCAAGAAAAAGAAATGCCTAAAAGCAAAATGGCTATCTGAGGAGGCCTAACAAATAGCTGTGAAAAGATGGGAAGTGAAAAGCAAAGGAGAAAAGGAAAGATATACTGATTTGAATGCAGAGTTCCAAAGAATAGCAAGGAGAGATAAGGAAGCCTTTCTCAGCAATCAATGCAAAGAAATAGAGGAAAACAATAGAATGAGAAAGACTAGAGATTTCTTCAAGAAAGCTAGAGATACCAAGGGAACATTTCATGCAAAGATGGGCTCAATAAAGGACAGAAATGGTATGGAGCTAACAGAAGCAGAAGATATTAAGAAGAGGTGGCAAGAATACACAGAAGAATTGTACAAAAAAGATCTTCACAACCCAGATAATCACGATGATGTGATTACTCACCTAGAGCCAGACATCCTGGAATGTGAAGTCAAGTGAGCATTAAGAAGCTAGTGGAGGTGATGGAATTCCAGTTGAGCTATTTCAAATCCTGAAAGATGATGCTGTGAAAGTGCTGCACTCAATATGCCAACAAATATGGAAAGGTCAGCAATGGCCACAGAACTGGAAAATGTCAGTTTTCATTCCAATCTCAAAGAAAGGCAATGCCAAAGAATGCTCAAACTACTGCACAATTACACTCATCTCACACGCTAGTAAAGTAAAGCTCAAAATTCTCCATGCCAGGCTTCAGCAATATATGAACTATGAACTTCCAGATGTTCAAGCCTATTTTAGAAAAGGTTCCTCCTGGCAGAGAAACCAGAGATCAAATTGCCAAAATCCACTGGATTATCTAAAGGGCAAAAGAGTTCCAGAAGAAAACATCTATTTCAGCTTTACTGACTATGCCAAAACCTTTGAGTGTGTGAATCACAATAAACTGTGGAAAATTCTGAAAGAGATGGGCATACCAGAACACCTGACCTGCCTCTTGAGAAACTTGTATGCAAATCAGGAAGCACAGTTAGAACTGGACCTGGAACAACAGACTGGTTCCAAATAGGAAAAGGAGTACGTCAAGGCAGTATATAGTCACCCTGCTTATTTAACTTATATGCAGAGTACATCATGAGGAACGCTGGGCTGGATGAAGCAAAAGCTGTAATCAAGATTGTTGGGAGAAATATCAATAACCTCAGATATGCAGATGACACCACCCTTATGGCAGAAAGTGAAGAACTAAAGCGCCTCTTGATGAACATGAAAGAGGAGAGTGAAAAAGTTGGCTTAAAGCTTGACATTCAGAAAATAAAGATCATGGCATCCAATCCCATCACTTCATGGCAGATAGATGGGGAAACAGTGGAAACAGTGGCTGACTTTATTTTTCTGGACTCCAGAATCACTGCAGATGGTGATTGCAGCCATGAAATTAAAGATGCTTACTCCTTGGAAGGAAAGTTATGACCAACCTAGACAGCATATTGAAAGGCAGAGACATTATTTTGCCAACAAAGTTCTGTATAGTCAAGGCTATGGTTTTCCCAGTAGTCATGTATGGATGTCAGAGTTTGACTATAAAGAAAGGTGAGTGCCAAAGAATTGATGCTTTTGAACTGTGGTGTTGGATAAGACTCTTGAGAGTCCCTTGGAGTTCAAGGAGATCCAACTAGTCCATCCTAGGGGAGATTAGTCCTGGGTGTTCATTGGAAGGACTGATGTTGAAGCTGAAGCTCCAATACTTTGGCCACCTGATGCAAAGAGCTGACTGATTGGGAAAAAAACCCTGATGCTGGGAAGGATTGTGGGCATGAGGAGAAGGGGTCCAACGAGGATGAGATGGCTGGATGGCATCATCAACTTGATGGCCATGGGTTTATTTGGACTCCAGGAGTTGGTGATGGATAGGGAGGCCTGGGGTGCTGTGGTTCATGGGGTCACAAAGAGTCAGACACAACTGAGTGACTGAACTGAACTTGTTAGTATATAATAATGCTTGTTATGGTCCTTTCTAACAAGTTTCAAAATCTGTCTTACATTAGTATCATTTTTATGAACCAGGTCTCTGGACTGAAGCTCATTCAGAGTTTTCTGTGGTTTATTTATGGGAAAAGCTATCTTTATTTATTATTTACAAATCTGGATATATTATATTAAACCTTTACAGTAATGGATCAACATGTAAAAGAGTAGAATCAAGGACTGGATTGTGATGTGAGATGTACAGGTTACCTGATGATTAACACATATGGCTATAAGGTGTAAATACCTTTAAGAGTTCACCTAATGACCATAGGAGCTAAGAGCAAAGCTTTTGACTATGGGAACTGACAGTCCTTAGATTTGTAAATTTCAGTTTTGATATGCCATTCATTCGTTCTATTTCAATTACAACTAGACTGACAAAAACAAGGAAGCGTCTAGGTGATAGAACCACCAGAGTTCCTTAATCACTTTTGCACTGAATAAGTAGGGGGCTTTCCTAATTGCAGTTAAAACAACTGCCTTTTGACAAAGTAAAGCTTTTAGCCCTCCAGAAAAAAGATATGAAATGTCAATATCCTGTGAAAGTGAAGTCATTCAGCTGTGTTTGACTCTTTGCGAGCCCGTGGACTGTAGTCTACCAGACTTCTCCGTCCCTGGGATTCTCCAGGCAAAAATACTGAAATGGGCTGTCATTTCCTTCTCCAGGGGATCTTCCCAACCCAGGGATTGAACCCAGGTCTCCTGCATTGCGGGCAGATGCTTTAACCTCTGAGCCACCAGTGAAGCCAGTATCCAGTAGAAGGATGCAACTGTATGGAAACTGTGCAAATGGATCCTGAGATGTTGATTTTTAGGCACTGCCAAAGTTACACTTTAGCCAGAGTTATGAGGTAGGCAGAGAGGACATCACAGAGGAATCCTCAGCAATTTTCAGTGACCAGAAACATGAGCAAAGGCAAACAGTGGGGGAAAAACTGAGTAGTAAGAAGTCCAGCCCCACTAATTATTTGTTTAGTGCATGCAATAAAGGCACCTGAACCCAAGCAGTGATTAGTAAGAATGTTACTGAATTTTTACTCTAGCACTGATTCTCAACTAATGTAGGAAGAGAAGGGATATTGCTCCCTATGAAAAATTTGGAAATGGGTGAAACTATATTTTCGGTTGTTAAAAGCGAGATAAGTCAACTGACATTTAGTACCTTGAAACTAGGGATGCTGCATCAGTGCACAGGACAGGATTGCACACTAAAAAGCCCAAATGCCAATAGTGACCTTACTGATAGATAATGAAGGATTTTCTATATATACATACCTTATATATCCTAGGAAATTTAGGAAGAACACAAGTTAAAATGCGGTTAAGAAAGGGACCTTGCTCTAGATCTACAAAGTACAACTTGTAGTACAATTTATATCTTCCTCCTTGAGACTTCCCCCCTGACTGCTTCAGAGGGAAAATTCACTTAACGCTATAAAATAAATAGGCTCTGGCTTCACTGCTAGAGTAATAGGGAATAGGCTTAAAAATTATGGTTTTAATTGATGCAAGGACTTTTAGGATAATCAAAACATGTGGGTAGAAGATGTGTTGAATCCTTTGGGGGATGATTTATCTTTGTAATTATATTTTCCTTTGCCTAACCTTAAAACTATTTTGCATATACTAGCACACACAGACTAATAAAAAGGCATACTCCAGGAATATTTAAGAGTTGACAGAAGTAAGCATAGTATTAACTATTCTCCATAGCATTAAAAATTATGTATTATACCTTACTTAGTAGCTTTGTCTTTTAATATATTTTAAATCAGATAAAAATTTTTTTTTATAAATGAAAACTTTTGTTATTTTATAAAGATTCAAATACATGTTTCTTTAAATTACACCATTTAATGTTAGAACTTTATAGAATTTTTCAATTTATAATCACTAGTCAACATACATATATTACTATAACTAAAACAAAAAAAATTAAATAAGGAACATTCATGTGAAATTCCAAAATATGCAAATCTACAATGACAAAACATGGATTAGTATCTGTCCGGAACTGAGAGTGAATTGGGTAGGAGAAGAGAAGAGTGCTTGTGGATTTTTTTTTTGCGGGGGAAGTACTCTAAATTGTAATAGTTGTGAATATACAAAAACCACTGAACTGTATAATTTAAATGGATTAACTTTATATTATGTGAATACCCCAGTAAATCTTTTTTAAAAAGCATATAAGGCTCCTCCATCCATGGGATTCTCCAGGCAAGAGTACTGGAGTGGGCTGCCATTTCCTTCTCCAGGGAATCTTCCCAACCCAGGGATCAAACCCTGGTTTCCCACATGGTGGACAGACACTTTATTGTCTGAGCCACCACAATGTTAAATATATATTTTATGAGTGTCTTGACATATTCTTATTTTATGTTAATATTGTTATTTTAGTTATCTAATAAATGTATTAGGACATCTTTATTTATTTCTTATCTTGTACTTGGCACTGTCCTACATCCTAAGAATTCAGACCCATGTGTGAATATGGTACTGTCTCTCAAGAGGCTGATCTCTGATGATGGCTCACAATAAAATATCAGTCTTAAGTTGACAGATAAAATGTCATGTATGTCTCTAACATTATTATGAATTCAAATGATCCAGTTCTAAGATTCAAAATTCCCTTAAAAAAGAAAAAAAAAAACCACTAAAAGTGAAAGATTGAGGAAAAAAGGTTAAGGGAAAAAAAAGAGAAAGAGAAAGAAAAAAGAAAACGGCATAAATAAGCCAAAGCAAGGAAAATTGCTTAGAACATTTTAAAAATAAACATTTTTCCTTCTCTAAAGTTCATATATTTTCCCAATGCTGAGCACTTTTGAAGAACAACTACATGATATCAGTGCTTCATTTAGAAATCAATACCCCTATTCACTTTATGAATTTCAGTGGTTTTTAGGTATGGGTCTATCAATGAGCATAGTCCTCAGATATGCTATTGAAAATAATACTGACAGATACAACTGAAATATTGATACAACAACGTCTTTTTGTATTTTAAATATCCAGTTTATGCCCAATACTTTTGTGTGGCTTCCATATTTGTTCACTAGGGAGAAAACAAATCTAATGAAGTGAAAAGTACACAACTTTTTTCATAACTGCTAAGAAACCTTGACTAGGAAAGGACTTTATAGGAATTAATTTCTATGTGTTTTTACTGTTTTTTATTTTTAAACTCACTCCTCTGTTTGTAGAGGTGTTTGTGTATATACATATACACATATATGTACACACATATATATATGAAGACAGATGATAGAAACTGATTCTTAGAAATATATATTAATTTCTTAATGCCTGATATGTTCAAAGTACCTTATTAGATGTTATGCGTGGAAGGGACAGACAAATAAAACACTCCCTTTACTTTCATAGGGACTTATACTGGGAAAGAATTACATATCCTCAATAAAAGAAAAGTAGCTAGAACAGAAAGTGAAGAAGAAAGAAGGAAAAACGCCCTGAGTTATATTAACCAGAAACTGGTTTGCTATTTTTGATTTACAATTTTTTCATTCCATACCAGCCATTACTGTAAAAGTAAGTATTGGCTCATCACATTTGGAAATTTTAAAAGTTATTAACATTCCTTGATATTCCACGGCAAGTATATTTGAAGCTTTTTTAAATTATGCAGCTTTGGGCCAACATCAGAAGAGTTTACATTTATTACATTCATCTGAAATCTAAAGAAGACTTGTATGCTTCCATGAGGATCATATTATTAAGCTCAGGAAATGACTTCTCCTCACAGTCACAGCAGTACAATTAGATGAAAACTCAAAGAAATGCATTCTGAGACCTCTCAGCCTCACAAGTAATCCAATCACTGAACAGTATGCAAATGATCTGACAGGAATACAATCAGGGCTACAAGAGCAAGTAATTTCCATTTCCATTACTGCTTAATGAGAGTGTGCTGTAATTTTAAGGCAGTGGAAACCTACATGAAGGGTTTTCTTCTTCTCTTTTTTGCTTTATCATAACTACTTCTGCCAATTAGACTGAGTGAGAAACTATTGTCTTATCTGATCCAGGGAGAACTAACTGTTTCTAAAATGAGTTTTTCCTTTTATAAAAGCCTATTTTGAAGTTAGCTAACAAAAGAATTAACTAGTAAATGTAATCATAATGATCTGGAATTTTTTACACTTACAAGTGTGATATTTAGCAATCTAGATTCTATAAAACCTTCTTGCTCTCTATCCTGTCACCCAGTCTTCAATTCTTTTAACATTAAAATACCTTCAAGAGAAAGCTACTTCTTAGGCTTTGAAATTTACTGTGAGGGAAGTTGTTCCCAGGCTGTAGTTAGGGCTAGCAAAGGGCACAATTATGAAAATCACCAAATGTCTGAAATGAAAGGACACTTTAAACCACTATCCACACACTGTATTTCTCCTTCATTCTACAAATGAGATGCAAAGAGGTTAAAATTATCTACCCAAATGTTCACAGAGAGCTCTTGTTGGAGCCACTTCTCAAGCTTCCTGATTTGGAGTTAATTAGGTTCTTATTTCTGATTTCTTCCCTAAGTTCACATTCCTTTCTTCCTTGCATAGAGACCCCATAGTTTTAATAGTTACTACTTATTATTTAATCGATGTGAATGTACTATATGTGAATTGTGCTATGCTTTGTATCTTTAATGCTGAAAACAGCCTGTGAAATAGTTGTAATTATCTATCCTCTTTGTGAAGTGAAATAACTATCCCTTTATGAAGTGATCTGGAATGTTTAAGTGACTTTCTTCAAGTTGAACAGTAAGTGATTGTATCAGGAAAATGAACACGTGTCCATATGACTTAGGGCTTTCCTGTTGGCTCAGCTAGTAAAGAATTTGCTTGCAATGTAGGAGTCTTGGTTCAATTCCTGGGTTGGGGAGATCCCCTGTAGAAAGAAATGGCAACCCACTCCAGTATACTTGCTTGGAAAATTCCATGGACAGAGGAGCCTGGCAGGCTAAAGTCCATGGGGGTCACAAAGAGTTGGATATGACTGAGCAACTAACACTTTCACACTGTATGACTCAAAGTCTAAGCTTGTAAACATAAATGGAAACTGGCTCCAATAAGATTTTGTGCTTAAGTTGCCCTACTTCTTGGGCACAGATATTTCACTTCCCTATAAAGGTCAACTTAATTAAAACAAATAATTTTGTACAAATCCTTTAAAGCTAAACTGGATTAAAGCAGAAAATTTTTATTAAAGATTTACTGAGAATGGCCCTGCCACCAGAGCAAGTCACAGTTTTACCCACAACCAGTCCCCTCGACCAGGAAGCTTCTACAAGCCTCTACACCTCATCTGTCAGAGGGCAGACAGCATGAAAACCACAACCAAAGAAAACTAACCAAACTGATTGCATGGAATACAACCTTGTCTAACTCACTGAAGCCATGAGCCATGCTTTGTAGG